>JARHVA010000176.1:6620000-6940000 GCA_037957365.1 Torreya grandis
GTATCCCTATCCGATAAAATACTCTTTGGCAACCCATGCAATCTCATAACTTATTTAATTAATATTTTAGAAATAATATTGGTAGTGTTAGTCTTCTTACATGATAAAAATTGTGCCATATTATAAAATATATAAAAAAATAGATTCATTACCTCATTGAGATCTTTGCATCCCAAGAAAAAAATCCATGCTCAATACGTCACATGGTCTATACATAATAGGTAAATGAATCCCATGGTCCATCTAGAATAATTAATCTCTAATACAATCTCATATTATAAAGCATGCTGGAAAAATTGACATATTTTCACAAGTGAATTCATGGCCATGCTCATCCATGGAAAATAATAATAATCACTCAAATATGCCAAAATTTTCACATTCCTAAAGTGACCATCTAAGCTTTGTTGTGTTTTTCCTTTAATAGGTTCTCTCTCATGGAAATTTGAGGTATGCACAAGATTTTTCCTTTGAAAAAAATCCATATTGAACCATATACTATAGCCATAGAGTTATGTCTATATTTTTTTGATTCATTAATGTTTCACATTAATCCTATAAATTCAAATCCTCCTCATATAGATATTTCATTGAGTCAACCCAATGAACTCTACCATGAACTTATTCACAACAAGAGCTCATCTACTCAAGGAATCTGCAACCTTATTAGATTTTCCACTTCAATGTTTCAAATAAAAAATATTTGAAAAAAATATACCCATTTAATGTGTTTATGATAAAACTTTCCTTTGTTTTTTTATGAATTCCAAAGCTTGATTATTAGTGTAAAAAATGATTTTTTTTTGAAAAGTAGTGCCTTCACTTCTTAAGAGATTTCACCATTACATAAAATTATTGGTCATAGACCAAATAATTTATCTTATCTTCATTTAAATTCTCACTAAAATAATCAATGGGATTATATTCTTAGCTCATTATCGGTCCTATGGCTATTCCACTTGTATCATAGTCCACTTGAAATACTATCCCAAAATCTGGTAAACCTAACACTCTTTGTTCCATTACATTTTTGTTCATAAAATAAAATTTATCCTGTACTATAGTTTTCCACTAAAACATATTTTTATATCCTTTCATAGTCATATTAATGGGTGCAATAATTATACTAAGTTTATAATAAACTTCTAATTGAAACTTTCCAACTCATGAAAACCCCTTACCTCAAATGTAATTTTTGGTGAAGCCCACTCCAAAATTTATCTCACCTTCTCGGGGTCCATATTTAACCCATATTTTTATATAAAAAATTAAAAATATATTATCTCTTCTTTTATGAAGCTACGCTTATTTAAGTTAACAAAAAAATTCTCTAACTACAACCTATCCAAAACCAAACTCAAATGTTCCTTTCTAGAATGACTAAAAGTCAAAATATCATTCAAATAAAAAATCACAAAATTATTCTTAAGTGGATTTAATAATCCATTTATGAGTACCATTATTGTACTTGTGGCATTATAAAAATGAATGTCATAACAAGCCACTCATATAATCCATAATTCTTCTTGAATGTAATCTTTCACTCATCACCTTCCCTTATTTGAATTTTTTGATATCTAATTTTTAAATATAGCTTGGTGAACAACTTGGATCCATTCAAAAATTACATTAAGCAATCCATTCTTGGTGATGGAAACATGTAGTTAATGGTTATATTATTTATCACTCTTTAAATCCATACACATTCTCTAATCATCACCCTTCATCGGTGCCATTAAAATTGGTATTGAACATGGGCTCAAATTCTACCAAATCAAACCCTTTTCCATCAACTCATGTGTTTGCCTCATTAAATCCTCATTATCCATTGGAGTTAATATACAATTTTCCTTGTTTGAAAAATATGCTCCCAGCACTAGATCCATATAATGACTAATGCTCCTCATAGGTGGTAATCCATCTGGTAAATCAATTAAAATAATATTGACATATCCTCTGAAAAAATCTAAATTTCAATAGGAAGATAACTCACCTTAGTGGTTGTCACAACTTTCATAGGCTTTGGAATGAAATCAAAGCATGTTTATTCTCTATTTTCACATTTAAAAAAAATTACTAGAAAAAACATTACCCTAGGATTGATCTTCAGCTTTTCTTCTTTATCCTTCAATCGGATTGCAATGAACCACTTCCTATCCTTCACAAGATGGTAGATTTTCTCTCTGCCATCATGCATGGCTCTTATATTAAACTAACATTCAATTTATAATAGAAAATGATGCAAATTAATGGGAATAATATCATATAAATTATAATCCTTATATGAACCAATCTAAAAAATCACCATAAATTACTCATTCACCAACACTTGGTGACCCATATGTAACCAAAAAACTTTGTATGGATTTGGATGCACTAAATTTTTCAGCCTGAGTTTTTCTACCATTTATTTAGAAACAAAATTATATGTGCTACCAATTTCAACAATTAATTTGCAACACTTACCTCCCATTTTTGAAATAGTCCAAAATAGACTCTTTCTTTGCACTAGTTCATCTATCTCCTTGGTTGGTTTCAATAACACTCTTTTCATCATATGAACCTCTCCTTTTTATAGATACTCAGTGTGCATTGGAGACCTAAGAGCCTCTTCATCTCCATGAGTAGTATAGGTTTTCACTTGAACACTCTTGTTTCTATTTTGGAGTGATTCTGGACACTCAAAATCTCTATGTACAACATTTTTATTGCATTAGAATCACTTTCCCATGAATATTTCACCTCTTCCTATTTCAAAGGATCCTCTTCCTTTATAATAGTATACTCTTCCTCTTGAATTTTGATTCTAATTTATAAAGGTTATTGCTTCTCCTTCATGAGTCTATTATCTTCTTTCACCACTAATTTATCCTCTTCCTCTTGATAACCTCCCTCTACCTCTAGAGTTTCATTTTTTCCATTAAATAGAAGACATATTAGTTCTCATGATACTTGATTTTAATTAATAGATACCCAATTTCAACATTATTGAGGACTTAAATCATATAACTAATGGTTCCATTTTTATGATTTTAGTTGTATTGAGTCACAAAAGCACCTATAGACTTATAACTTTCATGAAAATATAAGATTACAAATTTATTTAGATCTATTTTTGTGAGTAAATGAGCACTTGCTATTGCATTATTGACTTCAATGAAGGTAGCATCTGATCCTACGTCCCATAAATAGTTTTGATTTTTTTTAGTAAAATATGCATATGATTATATTTATTTTCAAAGTAAAAAATAAATCTATGTACAAAATTAATTTTACCAAGTAATGATCTCAGACAAGATTGATATTTAGGAGGAGGTAATTTTTTGATAGCTTTAATGTGATTATGGGTCTATAAAAAATCCATCTTTTGATATCACATGACCCAAAGTTTACCTTCAGTTACACCCAAAAATTTATTATTTGTATTCAGTGATATGCCGTAATTCTTTGTCATGTCCCATTTTTTAGTGGACATCTTCAGACTTGATGATTAGCCTATTATGCGACCCTCGTAGGCTGATAGGGTGGATAGAGGGTCTTGATGGAGCTCAACTTGGCTTCGATTAGCAAAATTTCTATAGTTGGCTTTCATTCAGGCTATTTTAGAGATGTTTGTCTGAGCTCCTATTATTTAGGGATATTTGACATGCAGCAGAGCACCCTTGTTTTGGTATGGTCATGTGCAGAATCACTCCCTGATTCACCATCTTCAGTCGGTTTGAGGATCCGATATGTATTGAGGGAGATATTAATATTTTATTGATTTAATCAAATATTAATTATTTGGCCTAATTTTAATTAGGAAACCCTAATTCTTAATTATGAAACCCTAATTAGGGAAAGCACACCTTTTTGGAGGATATAAGGGTTTCTTATTGGAGGGAGGCAAATTATCCATTGATTCATTGATTATTGATATTGATTATTGCTAAGAATTCTTCTATGAAGACTGAGCCAAGGGTTCTAGGATTCCATTTGCATTGGAAAATGTCCACTCTTTAGTGTGTGTGATTCAGAGGCTATGAAATATCAGCTGATCTATTGCCGATTTGAGAGATAGCTTCATACAGAAGTTATCACAGAGGTTTACAAGTTTGGGAGATAACTTCACACAGAAGTTATCACAGGGCTTTCAGGTATCTATTTCCTTATGTTTTGATTTAATAAATTGTCCAGATAGAGATCTTGAGATCAGGGACCTAGAATACAAGCCACAACATATTATTTTGCTTCTATACAGAATCCATACCGATCCATACAATTTTGTACCATTCTGCCATAGGCCGGACAATACTGCAGGGGACACATGAACTGACATCAGCATCCCAGTGATCAACATCAGCCGACTGAAGACCGACGTCAGCAGAGTAGCCGACTGATAGCGATCGACGTCAGTAGTATATCAATCGATGATGGCAGAATAACTAACGTTGGTGACTGTGTTGTTGACACAGCAACTCGAGAGCCATTCTAGATTTGTAAAAGATTAGGTTTTGAGATGATATTTGTATTACTTTATATGCATGCCAGAGATACATTATTGTAATCATTTTGAAGAATAATAAGAGCACTAATTTTCAAGTTAAGATATTTATTGTGGTTTATTTGTTTATTTGAATTTATCTTGCAAATTCGTATCTTTATTCATGTAAAATATCAAAAAGCAAAATACAGAGGAATAGTCAAAAAAATATCCAGTTTCAAAATTGAAGGGAAACAGGGGATATTATAGTGGTGTCAAAGCTTATTGTCTTTCTATAGTCCCTAGTGGTTAGGGATATTATAGTGGTATCAGAGCCAAGGTCTCGAGGTCGAGACTTGTGGAGCATGGTGGCCTGTGATGATTCGATGTCGGGCCCCACTGGATGATAGCCCAGTGGTCAGGAGTGATCTCTTGGTCAGTCGATAAGAGTCAATGGCACCACATGTTTTAGGGAATTACCTTGGTGGTCCTTTGGTGACTGGCCATATAGGGGTCTGGAAGAGGACCCAAATCATCCCAGGACTTTTGGTGTGATGGCCAGTCCTTAGTGGTATCAATCTATAATATCCCCAACCACTAGGGACTATAGAAAGACAATAAGCTCTGACACCACTGTAATATCCCCTGTTTCCCTTTAATTTTGAAACTGGATATTTTTCTAACTATTCCTCTATATTTTGTTTTTTGATATTTTACATGAATAAAGATATGAATTTGTAAGATAAATTCAAATAAACAAATAAACCACATTAAATCTCTTAACTCACAAATCAGTGCTCTTATAATTCTTCAGAATGATTACAATAATGTATCTCTGGCATGCATATAAAGTAATACAAATATCATCTCAAAACTTGATCTTTTGCAAATATGGAACGACTCTCGGGTTGCTGTGTCAACAACACAGTCATCGATGTTAGTTATTTTGCCATCGTTGGTCGATATACTACCAACGTCGGTCACTGTCGATCAGCTACTCTACCAATGTCAGTCTTTAGTCAGCTGATGTCAGTCACTGGGATGCTGATGTCGGTTTTTGTGTCTCCTACGACACTGTCCAACCTATGGTAGAATGGTACATAATTGTATGGATTGGTATGGATTCCATATAGAAGCAAGATAATATGTTGCGGCATGTATTTTGGGTCCCTAATCTCAAGATCTCTATTTAGATAATTTATTAAATCAAAACATAAGGAAATAAATACCTGAAAGCCCTGTGATAACTTCTGTGTGAAGTTATCTCCCAAACTTGTAAACCTCTGTGATAACTTCTATATGAAGCTATCTCTCAAATCGGCAATAGATTAGCTGATATTTCACATCCTCTAAATCGCACACACTAAAGAGTGGACGTTCTCCAATGCAAATGGAATCCTGGAACCATTGGCTCAATCTTCACAGAAGAATTCTTAGCAACAATCAATATCAATAATCAATAATCAATGGATAATTTGCCTCCCTCAAATAAGAAACCCTTATATCCTCCAAAAAGGTGTACTTGCCCTAATTAGGGTTTCATAATTAATAATTAGGGTTTCTTAATTAAAATTAGGCTAAATAATTAATATTTGATTAAATCAATCAAATATTAATATCTCCCTCAATACATATCAGATCCTCGAACCAATTGAAGCTGGTGATTCAAGGAGTGATTCTGCACATGACCATACCAAAACAAGGGTGCTCTGCTATATGTCAAATATCCCTAAATAATAGGAGCTCAGACAAACATCTCTAAAATAGCCTGAATGAAAGCCAATTGTAGAAATTATGCTAATCAAAGCCAAGCTGAGCTCCATCAAGACCCTCTATCCACCCTATCAGCCTACGAGGGTCACATAATAGGCTAATCATCAAGTCTAAAGATGTCCACTAAAAAAGGGGACATGACAATTTGCCCCTCCTAAAATTGCTTGCCCCCAAGCAATCGCAAAACAATAAACCACTCGATCCACCTGGATCCCAAGGAAAAGGTTGTGTAATTTCCCTCATGTCACCAATCAACCCCTGTGAAGAAATCATCAGCATCAACAGCATCAAAAGTACAAAAATTAGCAACTGAGAAACTGCACTCAACACCCAAACAACTGACATCACTGACAAAATTATCTGAAGGCCAACTGTAGATGCTGGTAGAAGAAACCACTCTATGGAACTCAAGCCAACTAAAACATCAACTCTATCAAAACTCAAGTCCTTGTCTAACTGACACTCGCACCCAACTACACTGTGGATATGACAACCATAGGTACCTGAGTCACTGACACCAAATCCAATCTCTAATAAACTGTCCTGGGTGTGCCGATGCTACAAGATGTGTAACTTGCAACTACCAATTCCATCTGCAAAAGATGGTGTCAATCCATTCCATAATGGATGGTAAGAAACAAGTGCCGATCTACACCTACCTACAATCAAATCTTCAATCTCTGAGTCAAAAGAAGAATAATGAGCATACCCCACCATATAATGCCAGTAAGAACCCCCAAACTCTGCTACTAGCTCACCATCACTAAACTCAAAATCAGTATATGGCTCCAAACTCTAACTCCAAGTGGCTGTAGGCTGGATAGGACCCTGTGCAATCCACTCAACAAACCCCACCTCAACATCCCTGTAAGGTAGCATAGTAGAAAGGGTCACTAAAATCTCCCCACCTAATTTGCTAATAGCACTAGTACCTCAGACAAGAACACCTTTTGTCACTTTATACGAGTCTAGATGAACACCTGCACTATCCAACAAATACTCCATGAATGATTTAGTGCAGTAAAAATTATATGAGGAAGCATCAACATACTCCCCCACACACCACAACTGATTCCTTTGTAAAGGTGGCACAACCAACTGTACCACACTGTCATCTATGTGAGAAGAATCAATCTAGAGACTCGACTCCACTGGTATCCCAAACTCATCAGGACCATGTACTCCCAAATCTTGAACATGTGTGTCAGCCCCAACAACATGTTCCTTAGCTACAATTTTAGGAATGTACTCACCAACAACACTCAAAGTTCTAACCTCTGAGTATACCTCCACACTCTGAATGCCAGCATCAGACTCATCCTCATCTAACTCCGAAGAAGCTGCTACTGAAACTATCTCATCATCAAACTCTCCAATTCCCGCATCCTCTGCAACTAACTGAGAGTCCAAATCCTCATGACATAGGTCATCCACGTGTCTCTCAGAATCCTAGAGAGCTAACTGAGTACACACTAAGGAATTCTGAGTATCCTCCAGCTCATGAGATAATTGATCAACCTCCTCTTCCTTCTTGTTTTGTGATGTGGACCCTTTAAAAAAAGATGTCATACGCCATATGAATTTGTCTTTGAATGTAGGGTCTGAAAGGATTTCATTCATCCTCCTCTGGGTTTTTACCAGCATATTCAAACTTTGTTTCAGCTTCTTCATATCCTCGTCCCACTATTTTTGAGTACTTGAAGTACCCATGATTTACTAACCGAATCAATGTCCAATCTACCCAACAGGATGGCAGGACAAAAGCTCTGATACCATTGTAATATCCCCAACCACTAGGGACTATAGAAAGACAATAAGCTCTGACACCACTGTAATATCCCCTATTTCCCTTCAATTCTGAAACTGGATATTTTTTTGACTATTCCTCTGTATTTTGCTTTTTGATATTTTGCATGAATAAAGATAAAATTATCAAGATAAATTCAAATAAATAAATAAACCATAGTAAATCTCTTAACTCACAAATTAGTGCTCTTATTATTCTTCAAAATGATTACAATAATGTATCTCTGGCATGCATATAAAGTAATACAAATATCATCTCAAAACCTGATCTTTTGCAAATCTGGAACGGCTCTTGGGTTGCTATGTCAACAACACAGTCACCGACGTCAGTTATTTTACCATCGTCAGTCAATATACTGCTAATGTCAGTCACTATCGGTTGGCTACTTTGCCGATGTTGGTCTTCAGTCGGCTGATGTCGGTCACTGGGATGTTGATGTCGGTTCTTGTGTCCCCTGCGGTGCTATCTACCTGTGGTAGAATGGTACGAAATTGTATGAATCGGTATGGATTCCGTACAGAAGCAAGATAATATGATGCAGCCTATATTCTGGGTCCCTGATCTCAAGATCTCTTTTTGGACAATTTATTAAATCAAAACATAAGGAAATAATCCCTGAAAAGCCCTGTGATAACTTCTGTGTGAAGTTATCTCCCAAACCTGTAAACCTCTGTGATAACTTTTATATGAAGCTATCTCTCAAATAGGTAATAGATCAGCTGATATTTCATAGCCTTTGAATCACACACACTGAAGAGTGGACATTCTCCAATGCAAATGGAATCCTGGAACCATTGGCTTAGTCTTCATAGAAGAATTCTTAGCAACAATCAATATCAATAATCAATTATCAATGGATAATTTGCCTCCCTCCAATAAGAAACCCTTATATCCTCCAAAAAGGTGTGCTTTCCCTAATTAGGGTTTCATAATTAAGAATTAGGGTTTCTTAATTAAAATTAGGCCAAATAATTAATATTTGATCAAATCAATAAAATATTAATATCTCCCTCAATACATATTGGATCCTCGAACCGACTGAAGCTGGTGAATCAGGGAGTGATTCTGCACATGACCATACCAAAACAAGGGTGCTCCACTATATGTCAAATATCCCTAAATAATAGGAGCTCAAACAAACATCTCTGAAATAGCCCGAATGAAAGCCAACTGTAGAAATTTTGCTAATCGAAGCCAAGCCAAGCTCCATCAAGACCCTCTATCCAACCTATCAGCCTACGAGGGTTGCATAATAGGCTAACCATCAACTCTGACGATGTCCACTAAAAAAGGGGACATGACATTCTTACATCTAATGAAAATTTCACGTAAGTGATTTAGATGTTATTTTATTTACTTTGAATGAATAGTGAGATCATAAAAATAAGCTTGAATAATATTTCCAATCACAACATTAAAGGTAAAATGCATATCCATTTTAAAAATATCACCTATAATCATTAGACCAAAGGGAATTATATTAAATGAAAAATTACCTCTACATGTAGTGAAAGTGGTTTAATGTCTATCTTTTGAATTGAAAAAAAAATTGATTGTATCTTATCAAATAGATTTTGAAGAGACATCATTTTAGAACCAACCACCTATTATAATATATTATCTATATTAGGTGAATTGAAATTATATTTAACACTTGGATGATTTAAGTCTCTAAATTCTACACATAAATTAATATCACCATTTTTGTTTCAAATAGGAACAAGGTTAGCTACCCAATCAGAGTATCCTACTAGATAAATCACACCACCATCAAACATTTTGTCTAGCTCTTTATTGATGGTGTCTTTCAATAAGGGGTTAATCCTTAGAGATTAATACATAATAGGATTTATAATAGGTTTTATAGGTATGTCATGTTTGATTATAGTAGTATCATAACCCTTTAGATATTTATAGGACCAAACAAAAACATCAATAAACTCTTTAAATAAATTCATAAACTATTCTCTTTCTTTTGTTGTACATTGGAAAACTAAGTAGACATACTTAGGATCTTCTTTTGTACCTAAATTGATTATGATCATTTCACCTATGATCCTTATTTAAGGTTATTCAGTTCAAGATATTTTAGGCTAATAATGAGGAGTAAACATTGATTCAAGGATTAATGAATGATCATGTAATTTATTTCTACTTAGCTGTAAATGAGCACTATAGTTAAGAATATAATTATCATGATCAAAATAGTTATCTTGCATGAAAATGTTGATATATTCATTACAATAAAAAATAAGACAACTATTATTTGAATCAATTATATTAGGTCTAAATTTTTTATATAAAAAAATAGTCAACAGAAGGTTCAATGTCACTCAATGTTGGATTAGAATCATAAACAACAAGTTTTTCAACACAAATATTACATTATACAAGAATGTGCGTAATATTAAATGTTTCAAATTTTTTAATAAGTGACCATAAGTTTCATTTATACCTATTAATACATGATTTATTAGTCTTATATATATTCATGGCATGTATTACAACTAAATCTAAATCACCAAAAAATTACAAGTGTTTAATGTTTCATCTGATTGTCTTTTCAAGAACAAGCCACAAAGCTTCAATTCAATTGTATTATTGGTATTTTAAAATGAAAATTTATATAAATACATGAAAGAATTATCTATATGGGGATATATGAACAATTCTAGAACCACTTCCATATTGAAAACAAGCCACATAAAAATTCAAAGACCAAATTATTTCTCGGGTTATTATTCTTTCATGTTGTTGATCTAGTACATCTAAAGTTAATATCTCATAAGTTCCAATTCTAGTTTTAACAAAAAAAAAATAGTAGGAATTGTTTCAATTGGATAACTATTCCATTATTTTTTATGCATAAATGCTATTTTATTTCTAGCATAACCCAAGTGGTATATTTTCCAATGAAAGCACCATTTTCTTTGGACCGATCCTTTCCTAACAAAATAGTATAATTAAGAGGGATATATAAATCTTGTACGTTACAAATACACACAATTATTTCATCTTGATGTATTTTATGACAATGTCTCAAAACTTACTATAAATTTTGGTTTGATGTGAATCAAAACTAATAAGATTTATATGCTCTCTTTCATAAGGAAAACCTACTTGATCAACAATGAATTTAGGCATAATGTTTTTAGAAACCCTTATATAAGAATGTAGTTATGAATTATCTTATAATTTTTTTTGTATATACATAAAAAGGAGTAAATCATAAGAAGCTTAATTATATTGAGGAAAGATAGATTTAGATTCATCATTTTCAATCTCTTCTTGTAAACATATAACATTATTATGAGTTATATTTTACATTCGAATAAACTTGAATATAATGTATGGGCCCATAGACAGGATGGTATTATAAATTATTAAATATAATAGATAAATAATTATATTTTTGTGGGTTTAAGATATTATTACCTATAATAGTGTCATTATGAATAATAAATTTACCTTTGTCATGTGTAGAATTTTTAGAAGAAGGACGTTGATTATTTTTTTATTTTTTAGAAAATATCTCAGGAGAGATGGCACATTCAGGTGAGACCCAAGGAGGTAGGGGTATCTCTTCCACTAAAATCACCTAGGAATCACTCATGACTTTCCCCTTTTGGCATACTCAAATAATAATATAAAGATTGAGCATGCCTAGCATAAAAAAATTAGTTATCGGGCCATGCATGTAGCATCTAAGTATACCAACAAGACTGATAACTTAAGGCCCATGCATAAAATTTTAAGGAAAATGGAAAAACCAACAAGCTTTTTAACCAAACATGAAGTGGAATCAAGCCCCATCACTATAAATAGATAAGGAGAGAAAGTAACATCTCACTAAAGAGAGATGAAAAATAGCAACATTTTCTAGAAGGTAGAGAAATAAGGACTAATTGAGTCTTGAGTAACTAGTATTATGATTGTCCAAGGCTAGAATTCATAAAAACTCATCTCTTAACCTATATGGCCACCACAAAGGAGGGGGACCATATCCATTCATTTCAGATTGATCAAGATCTCAATTAGCAAGTGCATTAGTTACTTTATTATTTTGTCAAAGAGTATGAAAATAGATAACCTTACCAAACTTTTATTGAAGACATTAATTTTTATGGAAAATTCTTTGAATTCTCCAATACTTATAAGTATTAAGGCTAGGCTCCAAAAGCAATTGGATCTAGAACTTAGAATCACCAATCAACTGAAGGATTTTCCACCCCACTTTTCAATCTATTTTAAGATCCTTCACAATAGCCTATCCCTTAACTAAATTATTAATAGAAACACAAACTATAGTTGAGAAAAAAATCAATAGAATTATTATAATTCTAACCAATACCTCCAATGCTAGCACAATGAGGATTCTCCCTTGAATCTCCATTCATATGAATCTAATTGAAATTAGGAAGGGAATTAAAGGAATAATTCTTATGAGAGAGATCAACCTAGGGGCAAGGAGTAGAGGAAAAAATGTGTCACTCTTGAAGAATAAAAATCCATAACTTAGATGGAACCCCAAGGTGTTTCAGCATGTGCATCATCAATTATCTAATATAGTCAAAGGTTCGTTGCCAAAACCAACCACTATAAGTAATTTCCTATTTCAAGATTCTATCTTTTTATTCTTTTCAAGTGTTCCACAATAAGAAACTATCACCCTCAAAATTTAATTGGAAAAAGCATCAAACTAAAAACTTTGGAACAATTCCTAAAGTGGTTGAATTAGAGATGAAAAATATATCCAAGGAATACCCAAGAGCTTTACCAAGTGCTTCCATAAATCAATGATGAAGGGATATAAGAAGAATAAGTGGGACATGTTTCCTCATTATTCCAATATAGCTCACATCTAAAGGGACCATTAAAGCACCTTTTCATAAGTTTGTCTCTTGAAAAAACTCTGTCATGAAGAAGTAACCAAAGAAAAAACTTGACTTTAGGCCAAAGATTATGATTCCATAATTATTTATAGATCATCTTGAAATATTTATCAAAAGGAGGATAGATTAACCACTAGCCATAGCATAATCTCCATTATGATTCCCTGCTTAAGTTAATATGTCAAAATCATCAAGGTAAGAAAGATCTGTCTACTTGAGAATATGAAGAAGTTAGTTTTTATGATCTACTAGAATCTGAATTAGAAAAGCTTCAATGGGAATCCATTCCTTGTTAATCACCCACTTTTTTCTGGACCTTCTATAATAATTCAAAACCGTAATTCAATTAGCTTGATGAAATTATTCCATGAACCCATGGAAATGGGGATATTACTCAAATAGAGTGGGATACCCATCCCATGAATCAATCTAGAAGTGGGCTTTTATGCTATTATTAATGATCCAAAATAATGTTTTCTTGATCATATCCTCACCATCTTTGAGGATAGCTAAAAAATTAGAGCCTCTAGAGGGGAAATAAAATGAGATAACTTGATCTATATTTTTATTACTTACATATTTATCCCTCAAGGTTTGTGCCCAGAGTTGAGAAGGATACTGAAGAAAACACCAATAAATCTCCATCGATAAAGTTTGACCATTTATATGGGCTAAGTAAAAACCTAAACCATCATCATGATTCTATGGAAAAATCTTATTCCATTTCACTAAAGACCATTTTTTGATGCATTTAGGCCCTTTACATAAACATTTGTGGAAAATTTGATCAATTTATTTGAATATGGCCTTAGGGACATGCAATATCAAAGAAAAATAAATGGGGATAGCTTGTGAAACTCATTTAATCAAGGTAATGTAGCCTCCTATAGATATCCATTTATGAGTTCACTTGGAAAATTTGGCTCTGAACCTGTCAACCAACCAACTCCAATCAAAAATCATGTTTTCCTTAAGGGAAATTCTTAGGTAAGTCATAGGAAATTAAGCTCTTTGAAAACAAATCTTATCTAGAATCATAGCTTCTTGGTTTGGAGATGTATGAAATATATATATATTATTTATCTTCACTAATGAGTTTCCCAATTGTAGCACTGAAGAGGTGAAGCTTCTTATTAAAATTTAAAGCTTCTTGAATTGAATACCTTCCCATAAAATAAGAATCATCCACAAACCATGAATGCATCGTTGGGTTAAGACCATGTGCAAGAGTAATAACTTCAATAAGTCTCTCTTCTCTACTTCTATAAATAATTATCCCTAAACTCTCTATAATAATGATAAACAAATAAGGAGAAAGAGGGCCTCCTTGCCAAAAATCTCTGAAAGCCCCAAACAACCTAGTAGGTGTAGCATTAAATAGGACTGAGAAAGAGACTAAAGAAATGCATGCTCTCACCCAACTAATCTAATCATCTTAGAAGCCAAAACACTTAAGCATTACTAAGAGAAAATCCCAATCAAATCTGTCATGTGCTTTAGAAAGATATAATCTAATAAACATAACTAGATATTTTTGGAGTTACATGGAATGAATATCTTCTTGAGCTAAAACAATCTCATCAATGATTTATCTACCCTCTACATATCCACCTTGCTCAGGGGAAATAATTTTGTGAAGGATAGGTTTCAATATATTGGCTATGGATTTTTAAGTGATTTTTTTATAAGACATTACAAAGAGAAATAAGACAAAAACCAGAGATATTCCTTACATTTTGTGCCTTAAGAACCAAAGCAATAAATGTTTGACTGATACGCTTAAGAACAACTTTGGTTGATCTAACTTCTTCCACTACATCTAGGAGGTCCTTGTGACTAATATCCTAGAATTCTTGATAAAACTCAATATGAAACCCATTTGTAATAGGGTATTTTACTTTGCTCATACTAAAGAAAACACTTCTTAATTCCTCCATGGAAATGTTATTCATAAGTAATCTATTATCTTCTTGTGAAATAATATTAGGAATATCCTGAAGAATCTTCTCCTAGGTGTTCAAATCCAAAGGAACAATTAAAAAGAGTTTATTAAGGAAGTTGAGAGCTATGCTCGATATACCTTGTGAAGAGAATCAATGAGTTCCATCATTCGAATCCAAGGAATAAATATAGTTAAAAATCTTCTCATAAGCATGGATTTATGAAAAAATGTAGAGTTTATGTCTCCTTTAAGCCACTTAATCTTGGATTTTTTTGCCTCATGATTTCTTCTCTTATATTCCATTCCTCCATTTGATTAATCAAATAAAGCTTCTTTTTCTTGATATATTCAATTATGCTACTTGAATGGATAGTTTCAATGATTTTTTCTAACCTATCATAATTGTCTTGATTTTTAAATTTAATATGCCCAATTCATTTCAATTCCACTTTGTATGTTGGGATTTAATAAATTTTATTTTTTGCACAAAAGTATACATTTAATTACCATGATGAGGTTTACCATCTTCCACCAAACCTAAATTTTGTTTTGAACATCATCATGTTGAAGCCACATTAGCTAGAAATGAAAACAAGATTTTGAGAACTAAGAATTCCATATTTCTATCATAACTGGCCAATGATCTAACCCAACATTGTTGAGAATGGTAGACTTGTGGAATTTCCTAGAGATAAGAAACTCTTCCATCAATAAAAATATATCTAATCCTTCTGTAATACAATCATTACCTGATCTTTGATTGGACCATGTTAGGAACCCATTGTCTACCTTAATGTCAATGAGATTAAGAGCATAAATATATTCCTTCATAAGGATTGATTTATCACCAAGCTTCATATTTTCCCAAACCTTTTCATATAAAGATATGATATAATTTAAATCCCCTCCAATCATGACCCAAGCTCCAAGAAAGAAATAAAGGATATAGTCGATATTCTTCCATTATTTTTTATTTTCCTCCAAAGCCATGGAGAGGTAAGTTTTGATAAACAAAACTTATTGATTAGAATGTTTGATTTGAACAAGGATAACTATGATTCCCTGAACTGACATAGAGTCAAACATCATAATTTCCTTGGGATTCCATAAATAAGCAATGCCCTTTGAATCTCCCTGGGAGTCATTGGATAAAATATTAGTAGTTGGCCAAATCTTCTTGGCCAAAGTATTCATTCTATCACTATAAACTTTGGTTTCCTGTAAAAATATCATATGAGGACTATGAGATTTTATCATTCTACTAATTTCATTTCATTTAGAGGGGATACTTTTAAGACCCTTGAAGTTCCATGAGATGAATTTCATGTTGAAATATGGTTTAATGCCTAAACTATATATTTTACTATAATTATAATATATTCTTGTTTCATTTATATTATTCTTAGGGACATAATTATAATCCATTTTCCTTGTTTAGATAATGTAAACATTAGTAGTATTAATTTTTCTTGAATGCTCATCATAACTACACATATTTATATTGTCTACCAAGTCAACAATAATATTATATTTTGATTGAATAAATATTTTAAATATTTGAATATAAATGAATTTATTAGGATCATGATCCATTTTGTAGATGTGATAATAGTGAGTTATATCTTTAGACTTACCTTTTTAAATATATAAAATTTTCCTAAAATTGATGGCCTATCATTCAATTGTCACTTCACGAGGACCATCTCATTACCAATATTGTGTCTAGCTTTGATAATTTGTACCTTTTCTTAAATAATAATTATAGAAGATATTTATTTAAAACTTATAAGTATAAGCTTATTTTCATACTCAATGGAAAAAGTGATTGTAGCATCATACTCTATATTATATTTATCTTCTAAAATTATCATATACTTAAGAGGTAATACATTAAAAAACATGATCTTGACAACTTATTTGATGGTCTTACATCATGTGGTATATTTTTTCTTAACTTAGTGAATCTAGTGATGAAATGGTATATATTTTCACCATGATCAATTAAAATATTCATAAGTTAATTAACCATTTCCATATTTTTAAATTTAAAAAATATATATATTTCAATCTAATCTTCAATTTCTTTTCATTTAATAATGACTTTGGGAGGAAAAATATTAAATTCTTGATAGGCCTTATTTTCTAAAGTGTAAGAGATTAAACTAAGATTTTTTTTTTCATTTTTTATTCTAAGAGTATCATAGATTAATTTAAAATCAAAAAGATGATATTCCCATCATTCACCATAATCTTCTTAAGAAAATCAATTATTTTCAAATAATGAAGTTTACTTGGATGATTACTTATATTAAATGGATTACCTATTTAAGGATTAGTTTTTTTTGGTTCATTTTGGACATCATAATAAGATTCATTATTAGTTACTTCTTATTGATTTTTATCTTCTTATAAACCAAGAATAATTTCCTAATTCAGTTTTTAGTTTATTTTTCCATATAAAATATTTTATTAAAAACATTTGGGAGGCTTACTAGATAGAAATATGATTTTAGGTTGAGGATTTACAATCAATATATATTTTATTTCTCACCTTAGGTGAAGATTTCATTATGCGATATGATGTTAAACTTGTAATTCGAATAGAGAGTATGTATCTATTTTGAAAAGTTCTTATTATTCAAAATTTATGATATCAAGAATGTGATAAATATTTTTAGGTTTGTTATATCAAATAAATTAGACTAGTTTTGATGCTAAAACTAGGTTGCACAATAGGTGCAAGACCTATAATGGTCATGAGAAAGAAAAAATATTTTGAAATAAGAAATTGATTTCTCAATCCACAATTCAGTCACCAATTTTTTTGACATTAAAAAATGTTACATCAATGAATCAACTCGCTCAACTATCATGAAGATCAAGGTGGAATCATACCAATTTAATTGTATGGGACCTATGGTCACAGAATCAATCTTAAGGTGTAAAAATGGATCTTTTAAGTTATAGGGAACTGTAAGTTCAATAATAAGTCACAAACAAATGTATAATCATTTCAAGAGATTAATTAAATACTTTAAATCAATTTGTCAATATATTAGAGTCAACACAATATTATCAATCCAATCCAAATAAATATGCCTAAATACAAGGTCACCTCTTAATGGAATGATATATTATGATCATTTTTTTTAATATATATTTTTTAAATCTATTTAATTAATCTTAAATTAGATTCACAACTGTTATTTATCCTATCCAATAGAGTAAAATCTATGGACAAGGTGATCTCTTAAAGGAAATAATCTCTTGATTAATGCTTAATATTATTTCACATCAAAGGATATCTTCTATATAATTTTTCTATCACTACACTAAATAACAGGAAAATAAATGAAGGAATCCAAAAGAAATAAAGAACAAACAAAAATAAAAACCAAAACAATCAATGTTGACTACGATCAACATTAATTATAACATATAAGTTAAAGTAGATTAGAAGTCAAAAGCTAAACTACGAAGAGTTATAAAAAAAACAAAGTTAGAAAATTCTAATACTAACCAAGAACTAATGAAAACTATACAAAAGACTAAATTAAAGAAAGAGCTAAAAAAAATAAAGGAAATAAAGGATATACAATAATACACTAACTAAAGGAATTTAAAGCCTAACATAAATAAAAGAGAGATAATGAAGAGAGTCAACTCAAGATGTAAATAGATAGATATAAATTTTATGATAAATTATATATTTCACAACTGATTTCAATAAGGATATTAATCACAACATATAGATAAACCCAACAATCTATCATAATAAGTATAAAGTATTCTTCATTATTATGGCAAAGTAAAAAATATTTTACACATGATTTCATGTTATGCAATCATCAAATGGATTAATAATTTATCAAATTCAGATAATCAATTTATAAATTAAAAAATAAACTTGGATATACCTATGTGTATCAAATAGTTTTATTCATTGTCATAGGATATGATGTTTGTTCTTCTTGCATATGATATTCGATATTAGAGATATATCATGAAAATAATGTGTATTATGAAACTTGTAATCAAAGAGCTCTTGTACCTGTAGATGTTTCTCCACTTTTAAATTTTATTTAAATCTCATTTTAAAAGCTTCATTTTAGAAGTTTTTATATTTTCAAACTACAACTAACTTTTAGTTAACTAATTATTAAAGTTAATTAACTTTAATAAAGTTAATTATTTTATAACTTAATTTTAAATTATAAGTTCAGAAGTTTAACTTATATTTAAACTTTAAATAAGTTTGTAATAACTTATAAGACTTTAGAATAAATATTTATTTTCATAAATACCAACAAATATCTCTAATAGGATAGAGATGACTCACACTTAACTTAAAATAGCTAAATTAAATTGTTAATATAATTCATGATGAAAATTAATAATAATAATGATAATATAAGTAATTTAAACCATTAATTGCATTTTAAATCATTATCCATTCTATATTTTTAAAATCACAAATATACCGTAGCATACCAAAATGCATACTACATCAAACAACTATATTAAACCACCCAATCAAACTGAGTAATTATATCATATCAAAAATATTGTATGCATATGTTGAAATGAAACTATATTAAAAACTCAAAATAAAATGTATCTCTATCAATCAAAATGTCAATTCTAAAAAAATGATGTTTATTATGATTAATTCTGAAAGAAACTAGCAACTAAAATATCAACTATCAATTTCAAAGAAAATGACTATTCCTCATCAAAGAAAATGACTATTCTTCATCAAATAAAATGACTATTTGTCATCAAACTCCTCCCCATCAATGACTAGATCCATCAAAAGTGCTCCATGTTATGTTATATACTCAATTTATTCAAATACAAAAGTTGGTAGTTTAATTCTTTTTATGCCACCTATCTCATCATTAATTTCAAATTTAACCTTATTAGAGAGAATTGTTACTATAGGTTTGGGTGAAGAGTCATTAATGAATTTATGACTAGAATAGGCTACATTATTGAGAATAACCAAAATGGTATTTGGAACATTAGTAACAAGGTTAAGATTGATTTCAAGAAACATTTTAGAATTCTGAGATAAAGATCTAACATTTGATAAAGTTTCGTTATTAGTAATTTACATTTCCTCGGAATAAACATTTGGAAAACCACATATGATTGGATGAGATCTCCAATTACCTCTTTTCAGTCCTTTATGAAAATTATTACTATGAAGAGACAATGTAACACAAAGTAGATAATTAATACCATCACAAAAATTATGATCATTTTCATCGAAATGTAAAGACACTCTCATATGATGATTGAAAGTTCATGGGAACACATTACTGGCTCTTCAAATTTGGAAATGTTTTGATTAGTAGGTACTAAAAGGAGAAAATATATATATATATATATATATATATATATATATATATATATATATATATATATATATATATATATATATATATATTTGACTCCTACCCTAAGTATTTTTTATACACTCTAGAAACCTTGACTCCATCCAAACATTTTATTTTTATTATATGAAAATGACAATTATGTGAGAGATCATATTAGAACATTTCAAACTATATGTTCTTTGAAATGATTTGAAATTTGAATGTCAATGAATAACCAAAAAAACTTCATTTATAAAAGACCATCAAGATTATTAAAAAACTCAAATATTAAAATTATAGTATTAATAAATAAATTCCTTTAAA
This sequence comes from Torreya grandis, assembly GCA_037957365.1. Classification (NCBI taxonomy): domain Eukaryota; kingdom Viridiplantae; phylum Streptophyta; class Pinopsida; order Cupressales; family Taxaceae; genus Torreya; species Torreya grandis. The sequence goes on from JARHVA010000176.1 coordinate 6,640,579, forward strand.
TACTACTTTAACATATTCCTTAATTTACCAATAATATCTTCTCATACATGTTTTTAAAATAATTAAAAATAATGAAGAAGTGAGGGTTTTGTGTAAGTGACAAAAATAATCAATCATTCTATTTTTTAAATAGTTAACTCATATAATTTCCTAAAAACATATTTAATACCAATGTGTTTCCAAAACTAATAAATCTTTCAAATTATACCTTTATTTAGACATATATGAAACCAAATGTTTTCGAGCTGAGAAACATAGCCAATGCAACCTATTTTATGAAAGAAACTCATTGCATATTGTATTTTAAATCATTTAAATTATATTTATTTAAGTTTCAAGAATAAAAATAAATAATTATTGGATTATCAAAATATGAATAACCCTCTAAATGATATTTTAGAATGGTATAAAAATAAAATAAGAGTCTTATTGAGCCAAATACCAAGGAAATAAAAATGAATATACAACCTATAATTCTTTGTTGTATAGTTTTATGCCATGCAAACTAGACTACCTCCTCAAAATTTATTACTTCAAACAAGTTTAATACAAAAACACAACATACGAAACCATATCAAATATAGACACATTTAAGTATTATTTCAAATAAACTTGAAATACTCAAAGCTATGTATTCATTAATGAATGCAATGTTTCATCTATCTCTAGGATCAAAACCAAACAACCAAACACAACCATATATTACCACTTCTAACTATTTGATTTTAAAAACCAGAACACCATGCATGTTTATATTCTCAAATCAACTTTTAACTATTATTATTCCAAATCAAATATTATTGTATCTAATCTTTAAACAATATGAAATTTTATCAATAGGCTTAACATGAAAGTGGTCATTTGAACTGATAATTCAAAATCCTTTTTAAATAAAAAACACTAAATGTTTGTGCTCAAACTCAAATGACACCAAGATTCATGGCTAATTACAAGTATCAGCCTTACTAACAAATTTCATTTTCAAACTACCCATAAACAAAATGTGTATCCTACATGTAATAATTACTCAATCTATCACAAAACATCCTTATAACTTCGCAAGAATAAAAATACCATAGTTGAATTTTTATGTTAGCTTCTTACACATCCATGTCTTATATAAAATTACATGAAAATCATCAAGAATCAATATTTCTAATATAAAGTGCAACGTATAGCTTCCACACGAATATTTTTAGATGAATGCAAAATGAATTATGTTTTAATTGGTTTCATCCAAACCCAAACATCAATGATAAATGCAAAACATAGGATTTTATACTTACATGACATGCTATTGAGTTTGTTATGTAAATATAGAGTATTATCTATTTTAATAGATTCTTGTTCTTCAAAATTTATGACATTACAAATGTGATAAATATTTTTAGGTTTGTTATACCAATTAAAGTAGACTAGGTTTGAAGTTATATTCACTTGATCTTCAACAATATCAAAACTAGGTTGAAAAATAGGTATAAGACCTATAATGGTTATGATAAAGAATAAAATATTTTAAAATAATAAATTGATTTATAAATCCACAACAAAGTCACTAATTTTGTTGAAAGTGAAAAATGTTACATCAACAAACCAACTTGTTCACCTATCATGAAGGTCAAGATGAAATCATACCAGTTTAATTGTATGGGACCTATGGTTTGAGAATTAGTCCTAAGACATGAAAATGGATCTTTTAAGTTATAGGGAATGATAATTTCAATAAAAATCATGATCAAAATTATAATCATTTCATAAAATCAATCAAATACTTCAAATCAATTTGTCATTAAATTAGAGTTAAAATAATATTATCAATCCAATCCAAAGAAAGATACCTAAAGAAAAGGTCACCTCTTGAGGGAATACAATACTATGATCAAATATTGTTTATCAAAATTTTAAATGTATTTATTAAATCTCAAATCAAATTTACAACCATTATCTATCCTATCCAATAGAGTAAAGTTTATGGACAAGACAATCTCTTGAAAGAAAAAATGTCTTGATTCATGCTCAATATTATTTCACATCAAAATGTATCTTTTATATAGTTTTCCTAACACTACACTAAATGAAAAGAAAATAAATGAAGGAATCCAAAATAAATAAACAACAGACCAAAATCAGAACCAAAATAATAAAAGCCAGCTATAATCAACATTAATTATACCATACAAGATATAGTAAATTAGAAGTTAGAAAGCTAAACTACTAAGAATTATAAGGTAAAAAAAAACTAAGTTAGAAAAGACTAACACTATATAAGAAATAATGAAAACTATGGACTAAACTAAAGAAATAACTACAAAAAAATAAATGAACTAAAGGATAGACAATAATAAAATAACTAAAGGAATATAAAGCCTAACATAAATAAAAGAGAGATAATGACGAGAGTTGACTCAAGATGTAAATAAAAAAATATAAAGTGTAGATATATAGGGGGTATAGTTTATAGATAGAGTTTCATTGGCATTGGCACCCTGTATATAGATTGAAACTATATATTGAGTATAGATAGGGGTATTTTATTGATAAATTATATATTTCATGATTGATTACAATAACTCTTAAGGATATTAATCAGAAAATATAGAAAAACCCAATAATCTGTCATAATAATTAAAAAGCAATTTTCATTATTCTAGCAAAGTAAAAACATATTCTATGCATGAATGCATGTTATGCAATCATCAAATGGAATAATACTTGATCAAATTTAGATAATCAATTACAAATTTAAAAATAAACCTAGATATACATGTGTGTATCAAATGGTTTACTTCATTATTAGATGATATGTTGTTTAGTCTTCCTTCATATGATATTCTATCTCAAAGATATATCATGAAAATAAAGAGTATTATAAAACTTGTAATGGAAAAGCTCTTGTACCTATAGATGCTTCTCTACTTTAAAATATTCTTCAAGTCTCATTTAAAAGCTTACTTTTATAAGTAGTTATATTTTCAAACTACAACTAACTTTTAGTTAACTAATTATTAAATTTAATTAAATTTAACTATTTTATAACATAATTTTAAATATATGTTCATAATTTTAAATTATATTTAAACTTTAAATAATTCTATAAGAACTTATAAGAATTGAGAATAAATATTTGTTTTAATTAAGACCAACAAATATCTCGATTGCGATAGAGGGGACCCACACTTTAAAAAATAAAATAAAAAATGTAATCTAAATCATGATGAAAATTAAATAATCATAATGATTAAATATAATTAATTTAAACCAATAGTTGCATTTTAAATCATTATCCTGTTAGATTTTCAAAATCATAAATATACCATAAAATATCAAAATGGATATTAAATCAAGTAACTATACCAAACCACCCAATCAAACTGAGTAATTATATGATATCAAAAATATTATATGCATATGCTGAAATGAAACTATACTAAAAAATCAAAATAAAATGTATCTTTACCAACCAAATTGTCAATTATAAAAAAAATGATGTTTACTATGAACAATTATGAAAGAAACTAAAATTTGAAATATAAACTATCAATTTCAAATAAATTGACTATTCATCATCAAACCTCCTCCCCATCAGTGACTACATCCATAAAAATTGATCCATGTTACATTCTATTCATAGTGTATTCAAATACAAAAGGCGGTAGTTTAATTTTGTTATGCCACTTGTTTCATCATCAATATCAAATTTAACCTTATTAGAGAGAAGTGTTACTATAGGCCAAGGCAAAGAGTCACTAATGAATTTAAGACTAGAATAGGCCACAATATTAGGAGTAACCACAATGGTATTTGGAACATCAGCAAAAAGGTTGAGATTGCTTTTATGAAACATTTCATAATTCTAAGGCAAATAATTAACATTTAGCAAAGTTTCATATTAGTCATTTGCATTCTCTGAGAAGAAACATATGGCAACTCACGTCTGACTGGATGAGATATATAATTGCCTATTTGTAGACCTTTGTGAAAATTATTTCCATAAAGAGACAAGGTACCATGAATTAGATAATTAAGAACATCCTAAAAGTTAGGGTCATTTTCATCGAAATGTAAATACACTCTCATACCATGATTGAATGGTCATGTAAATGCATTAGTAACTCTTTGACCTTGGAAATGCTTTCCTTGGTAGGTAATACAAAGAGGATATTAATTATTTTTTTGTTGAATACCTCTACCCTAAGTATTTTTGCTTGCATCGTGGGAACCTTGACTTCATACAAACATTTCATTTTATTTATATGAAAATGATAATTATTTGAGAAATCATACCAAAACATTTCAAACTATAAGTTCTTTAAAACCATTTCAAATTTGAATGTCAATCAATAACCACAAAACCTTAATTTTTTAAATACCATCAAGAGTATACAACAAACTCAAATGTTAAAATTATAATATCAATAAATGAATTCCTTTGAATACTACTTCAAGATTCTGAATTAAAAAATAGAATCAACAACACTTCAAATCTTTGTATATTGATTGAATATGACCTTCAAACAATAAACATAAACCCAATACTTCGATATTGAAACTATTTTTACAATAGGAAAATGATTTTTTCTATAATGAGTGAAATATAAAAACATCAAGGTTTCATATTAATCAAACCTCTGACTACCAAATGATTACATTTCAAAACTAAAAGTATGAGATTGAAGACTAGGGTTTAATCAGTCATAAATTTCTCACATGTCTTCTTAGAATTGTATCAACCACTAGGTTTTTAAAGTGACAAAACCAAGTTTTTAAATTAGTAAATTTGCTTTAGAGAACATATTGCTTTGCTTTTATAAATTGTGCATTAAAATAGAGGTCCCAAACATGATTTTATAAAAACAAATATGAAAAGCCTTTCAAAATGAATAATATCACTTTCACATACTAAAAGATCATTTCAAAAACACAATCCTTAATTTACCAACAAGATATTCTCATACATTTTCTTATAATAATAAAAAATAATAAGGAAGATGAGAGTTTTATGTAAATAACAAAAATAATCTACCATTCTATTCTTTGAAAAGTTAACTCATATAACTTCTTGAAAATTTATTTAATACTAATGTGTTTCCAAGACTAATAAATCTTTGAAATTCTATCTTTATTTAAACACACATGAAATCAAATGATTTTGAGATAAGAAACATAGATAATATAACCTATGTTATGAAAGAAACACATTACTTACTACATTTGAAACCATTTGAAGTATTTTTATTTAGAGTTTCAAAAATAAAAATCAAATATTATTGAGTTATCAAAATATGAATAACTCTATGAATGATATTTTAGAATGGTACAAAAATAAAATATGAGTATGATCAAATTAAATATTGAGAAAATAAAAAAAGAATATACAACTTATAATGCTTTGTTGTATAGTTTTCATGCCATGCAAACTAGACTACCTCTTTTAAAGTTATTACTTCAAACAAATTTAAAACCAAAACACAATATACACAACCCTATCAAATACTACCACCTTTAAGTATTATTTAAAATAAGATTGAAACCCTCAAAGTAATTTATTTATTCATGAATGCAACTATCTCCAAAGTCAAAATTAAGCAACAAAACATAACTATATATTACTACTTCTAGTTATTTTAATTTAAAAACTAGAACACCATGCATGTTTATTTTCTCAAATCAACTTTCAACTACTATTATTCCAAATTAACAATTATTGTATTTAATATTCAAACAATATAAAATTTATCAATAAGCTTAAAATAAAGGTGATAATTTAAATTGATAATTTATAACCTTTTTTAAATAACAAAAATTAAATGTTTATATTCAAACTCAAATAACACTAAAATTCATGCCTAATTATAAGCAACAATTTTAACCATAAATTTTATTTTCAAACTACCCAGATACACAATCTATATCATCCTTATAAATAATGACTCAAGCTATCACAAAACGCCCCTAAAACTTCATAAAAATCAAAATGCCATAGTTAAATTTTTCTTATAACTTCTTGCACATCCATGTCTTATTAAAATTACATTAAAATCATCACATAACAATGGTTTGAATGTAAAATGAAATATTTTGCAACTATTTTCATCTAAACCCCAATGTCAATGATAAATTCAATGTGGGTGGGTTTTCCAGTTGTGAAAAATTAATTCCATCCCCATCTAAGCTTTTGCCAACTTTGGTAAGTTTAATCAATGTTTAATCAAATTTGGTAAGTTTCCACATTCTTAAACATTCTATACGTTCTGCCAACTTTAACACCAAATTTATTCACTAAATGCCATATAACAAATATAAATATGCATTAAATGTGACATGACTATGTGTCAATAAAGTGCACATAATATCTCTTTGTATCTTAAAATTCTTTTTGAAGTTTATTAAAATGCATTCCTATGTATCCGTTTGAACTATAAAAATATCATCAAAATCGAACCTTAGCAAGTATACAATATGAAAAAATTATTGTGTGAATTCTAACCATAGTCAATAGACAAATGCTATATCACTATGTCTCATACATGTAGAGTCTTTTAATTCATTTAAAAGATGTAGGATAGTCTAGGGTGTCTATGTATTAGGTTTTCATTAGTAAAGAAGTATAAATAGGATTATGCAAGATGGGACAATATATCATAACTAATGAAAACTACACTAAGATCTATGAGTTTAGGTATCACATGATGTCACAAAACAAACAAATATGACAAAACTTATAAATTTATCCATTCTCTTATTTTCTTTGAAAACTCAAAATTTTCTATGTTTTGTATTGAAATATCATTTTTAAAACTATAACACCAAAATTAATATGGTCAAACAAATACTAAACGAAAATATTATCAGCTATCATGTGCAAGTGAATGCCCTGAATCACTTGTGATGTTCAATTTATAACTTATGAAACTTCAAATATTTATTCTTCTATGAGTCTTCCACAATCACAAAGAATGTATTACTTCATTAAATATTGCATAGGTTGATTACCATATAACATGTTATACATGATAACTTGCCCCAACGTGACTTGTAGTTGTTTTGTGAGTCGACCATGATAATGGCACTTGTCATAATCCAAGCATCACAAGATCATGCAATTTTTGATGAAAATTGTGGCCACTATGAACTCCATTAAGGCTAAAAATCCATTTGAATATCAACTCAAATTAAATATCAAACCAAGTCTATAGATAAATAATTTCCATTAAAACTAATTTGTGAACAAGAATTTAAATCCTTCGTGGCCTCCATTAACACTATGAAACTTATTAAACTTTGGTCCTCATAAATTTCAGCATATAAATTGAAGCTATGAATGGTAATAATACTCATGAAAGTGATATTTGTGATTTTTGTGGCTACTACACACTTTATAAACCCAAAACTTGCCCTGATTTCTCTATTAATCCCAAAATATGTCCTGATAACTCTATTAATCGCAAAAGATGTCTCGATAACTCTAAACATTATTGTTGGTATGTTTATGGTGATTAAATATTTCACATTGGCCTTATATGATCTTTAAAGATAACTAAGGTAATTGAATTTTTCCATGAGCTCTTTCTTAGGAACCCACTATGAGCTTCTCATGTTTTTTTATGTTTAGAAACTTTTGATGCATTTATCAATTATGTCTTTGGCTACTAGATATTTCCATTTCACCATAATACTCATAGTAATCATTCCTTCTTGTGTTCTTGATAATCTATATGTACACTATGGCTTCCATTTCTTCCTTTACTTTGGCTAGAAATTTGTCCTTCCAATCAATGGTTGAAGAATCTATGCTTGATCCTTCCTCACTTGCTTGTCTCACAACATATGGGTAAAATTCAATCAAATTAAATATAGGTAAAATACCTACACTATTTAGAAACTCAATCTCATAATAATTGGCTAAGAACATTCTAAAAATGTTACAAACTTTGATTTTATTAGATTTAAGCTTGTTATACACACCCTCAAGAAACCTCTCCTTACGTAAATACACTACTACCAAATCCTCAACTTTGAAATTATTATTTATCCTCTTTCAATAAAAATTATCTATGTACATTCTACCACTTTCTTCTAATCTCATTTTTACCTCCATTTGCACATTGTGCATAGAATATGCACACTCTTCACCTTTATCACTTCTATTCATCTCAATTGTGTTTCTCAACTCACACACTTCTCTAGGGCTTATCCCATATATGATATGTAAAGGACTCATACATGCACTTCTATTTAATCAATCATTATAATTAAATTAATATTTCACTAATACCAAATTTCAGTACTTGGGATTATCATCAACCAAAAATATTAACAAATTTCTAAGACTATTAATTACAACCTCTATTTTCCTATCCATTTGATAACAATAGGAAAAAATGAAGTTAAATATCATGCCAAAAATTTTCCATGGTGTCCTCCATCTATGACCAAAAAACTTAGTATCCTTATCTAATAAAATAATCTTTGGCAACATGTGTAATCTCAAAACTTATTTTAAGAATATTTAGAAATATTGTTGGTATTTGCTAGTCTTCCTGCATGTTAAAAAGCATGCCATATTAAAAAATTGATCCAAAATAGAAAAAATAGAGTCATTACCTCATTGAGTTTTTTGCATCCCAAGAAAAAATTCCATGTTCAATGCATTTCATGGTCTATCTAGAATAGGTAAATTCATCAACGGTCTATCGAGAATATGTAGTTAATGATACCATCTCATATTATAGTGTTTTTCCTTTAGTATTTTTAAAAATTCAGTGTCTTTGCATGAGCTTATTCATGGACATGCTCATCCATGGATGATAATAAAGTTCACTTAGTTGTACCAAATTTTAACATGCCCAAAGTGACCATCTAAGCTTCTTTGTGTTCTTCCTTCAATGTATTCTCTCTCATGAAACCTTGAGCCATTAAAAACTTTTATCCTTTGAAAAACAATCCATATTAAACCATATATTCCAGCCATAGACTTATGCATATATTTGTTTGGATTATTTCATGTTTCCCATTCATCCCAAAAAATAAAATCATAATCATACAAATATTCCTTTGAGTCAAACCTAATGACCTCTACCTTGAACTTGTTCACAACAAGAGCTCGCCTAATCAAGGCATCTGCAATCTTATATAATTTTCCACTTTTATGTTTCAGAAAAACATAATATATTTTAATAAACTCTACCCATTTCATGTGTGTTTTATTAATCTTACCTTAGTTTTTTATGAATTCCAAAGCTTGAGGATCTGTGTATAAAACAAATTATTTTGTTGAAAAGTAGTGCCTCCACTTCTTAAGAGATTTTACCTTTTCATAAAATTCTTGGTCATAGACTAATTTTTTTTTAATCTTATCTTCATTTAAATTATCTCTAAAATAAGCAATGGGTTTTATTAGCCCTATGGCTATTCCAATTGCATAATAACCCACTTAAAAAGCTTTCCCAAAATCTAGAAAAGCTAACACTCCCTATTTCATTACTTTTAAATGACCTTTCATAGTCTTAATAATGGGTGTACAAATTCCACTAAGTGTCTAATAAATTTTCAATAGAAACTTTCCAACTCATGAAAAACCCTTTCCTCAAACATAATTTCTAGTGATGGTCACTCCAAAATTCCTCTCACCTTCTTGAGGTTCATCTTTAACCCATATTTCTAGATTAGAAAAAATCCAAAATATATTAGCTTCTATTGCATGAATGTACACTTTTTAACTTAACTAAAATATTATATTCCTACAACCTATCTAAAACTAATCTTAGATGCTTCAATTTCTCATCTCTAAAATGACTAAAAGTAAAAATATCACCCAAATAAAAAATCATAAACTTAAGCTTAAATGGATTAAATACTTAACTCATGAGTCTCATTATTGTACTTGGGGCATATGAAAAAATGAATGGCATAACAAGCCACTCATACAATTCATCATTATTCTTGAATGTAGTATTTCACTCATCACCATCCTTGGTTCAAATTTTTTGATATCTACTTTTAAAATTTAGCTTGGTGAGGTGCTTGGATACATTGAAATAGTCTATCAAGTTATCCATTCTTGGTGATGGAAACATGTACTTAATGTTGATCTTGTTTATCACTCTCTAAATTTATAAACATTATCCAATGTCCACCCTTCTTAGGTGCCAATCAAATTGGGATTTCACATGCGCTCAAACTCTACTGGATCAAACCCTTTTCAATCAAATCATGTATTTGCCTTTTTACCTCCTCATTATCCATTGGAATTAATATATAATTTTCCTTGTTTGAAAAACTTTCTCTCATCACTAGATCCATATGATGATTAATGTTTCTCATAGGTGCTAATCCATCTGGTAAATCACTTGATATAATATTGACATATCCTCTGAGAAAATTATGAGTTTCAATAGGAAGATAACTTACCTTAATAGTTGTCATAAATTGCATAGGATTTGGAATGAAATTAAATCATGTATCTTCCATATTTTCACCTTAAAAAAACTAATAGAAACCAAAATGATCTTAGGATTGAAGTTCACATCTTCTCCTATATCCTTCAATGGGATCACATTGAACCTCTTCCCATCCTTTACAAGAGTGTAGGTGTTATCTCTACAATCATGCATGGATATTATATCAAATTAGCATGGGCTTCCTAATATAACATGACACAAATCAATGGGAATGATATCACATAAATTTTAATCCTTGTATGAACCAATTTGAAAAATCACCATAAATATTTGTTCACCGACACTTGATGACCCCTATGCAATAATGAAACCTTGTATGGAGTTGGATTCACTAACATTTTCAGCCAAAGCTTTTACATCATTTATTCAGACACAAAATTATATGTGCTACCACTTTTAGTAATTACTTTGAAACATTCACCTTTTGATTTGGAAATAGTATAGAATTTACTCTTTCTTTTCAATAGCTCATCAATATATTTGTTTGGTTTTAATATCATTTTTTTCATCATAATATCCCCTCCTCATTTTGGATCCTCAGTGTGTGTTGGAGACTCAATAGTTTCTTTATCTTCATGAGAAGTATAGTTTGTAACTTCAACCCTTTTGTTTCTATTCTAGAGTGTTTTTGGACACTTAAAAGGTCTATGTCCAACATACTTATTGAACTCAAAGAACTTTACCATGAAGCTTATACCCCTTCCTCTTTCAAAGGATCATATTCTTCTATAATAATATACTCTTCCTCTTGAATTTTAATTCTAATTTTTAGAGTTGTTTGCTTCTCCTTCATGAATATGTTGTTGTCTTTCAACACTAAATTGTTTTATTCCTCTTCAAAACCTCCTTATACCTATAGAGTTCATTTATTTCCTAAAATAGAAAAATAATCTTATACCTGCAATGCACATTGATAGGCTTGCTCCATCATTCTCAGTTCAAAATTTTCATATGAATGGTAATACAAAATTCATTAATGGGGCTTGAAACTTTATCTAAATTGTCATCCATATCTCCAATTCTTATGGAGGGTCTATAAAAATCCTCAGTATACTCTATTTTTGTCTCATATTCTAAAATTTATTGAAAAAAATAATCTATAAATATGAAAGTAAAACTTGTCCTTCAACTTTTTCAACATCTTATCCCAAGATTTGATTTTGTCTTTACCTTTCCTTTGAATTTTATTTTACACATGATCTCATAAAAAATATGCACACCCTTAAAAAATTTTCAAGCAAAGTTTACCTTATTGGGTTCATCCATTGACTCTTAGCTAATGTATTTATCCATCTATGTGATCCAATATATAAATTATTCATATCTTAAGCTTTAATTGTAGAAAGGGGTATCTAAATTTGGATTACTAACAAACTTTGAAACATCTTTAAGAAATATTATCTTAAATTCATCCCCCATATCTTGTACTTCAATATCTTAAGATTATACTTCTTCATCATCACTCACGTATTTAACATGAGTTCCTTTTATTTGTGATATCTCCATTTCATCCAATATTTATTGGATAAATATCATCATCTCTTCCAAGTCTACAACTTTATTTGCCCTTGGTCTTACTCCTCTTCCAATTGGATAACCTCTATACACCACATATTATTCTCACCGGTATTATCAATAACAATAATTTCTCACACCTAAAACAAATTCACTAGTGCCTCAAAAGACACATCCAAGCAAGGAAAATCTTGAGATGATATTAATTGGTGTATATGAAAATAATAGGCCAATTAGATGGCTACCTTACTCATAATTAATTCACTCCCACTCTCAATATTTCAAGGACATAATATAAATATAAGTATAAAACACTTCATTAATTTTTAGACATAAAATTATATTCATAATCAAAGGAAAAACAACATAATGTTTCACCTCAAACTTGAAAGGCTCTAACTCTATGTTTCTCTCTCATGAAATTTCTTCTAACCTTCATTGATTTTCTCTATTGATTTGTTCATTTCTCACATTCTCCCATATTTTGTTTAATAATATTGGCCCAAATTTTATCCTCCATATCTATAACTTACCTCATAATCACTCATGGTAACTTCCATCTTTGAGACAGTCACCACATTCCATCAGTTAGCACAAATCATCAAGAATCAGTAACATTAAAATGGTTCTTAGAATTTAAAATGTGAATCATGGCCTACACATTTGGTTACTTACCCCATGACCACTACCAATATAAATTCATCATCGATATATTTCCTCTAAGATAAATAATTTCATATTTTTGGCTTTCATGTGAAAGATACGACCATTGATAATCCACTAGGTTATTTTCACAGTGAATTCAGATCTCCTTGAATTATTGCCACTATGAATTAGTGGCATTATGACATGTGTCATGATATTATTACCTCTATTTAATGGACTTATTGAGGTAAATATAAACCAATTTTTGGAAAATGATGACCCTTGTTTAAATTTTGCAAAATATGTTATAAATTAGGCATTCAACTTGATCAAAGTGCATTATTGAATATCATGTTTTGATATAGATTGAATTGACATGTTAGTAAAAAAAGATTTATTTGATTTTATCTAATGTTTCCAACATTTGGATCATATGTTTTCATCTTGAAGGATCAATGAATCTTCATTAGAATGAACAAATGTTCATGGCTTTATTCTTAAATGATTAATTTGATCCTTAATTGGCTAATTAATATGGTCTCATTTGAATCCAAGTTTAACTAACATTCAAAACCTTAGTCTAAATTAATTTATCCTAAGATATTATTAAAATGGGTTCATATTTTTGATGGGTCACTTTATTTCTTTTAATCTTAGCTTAATTTTAACCTAAGTTTTAATTGATTTTATTAATTCAATAAAAATTTAGTCTAAAATTTATGATAAGCCTTTATAAATCCCAAGCACTTATTTATTTAACTTTATTGTTTGCAGGTATGAATTAAAACACATAGTTATCAAGTTTCAAAATCATGTTTGATCAGATCAAAGATCAATGGTACATGGATGATCTCTGAAGTCAATAAGTCAAAGTTTCTAGATGAAATATTGTTGGTGCATGTTCCTGTGTACAAATCTTGATCAATGATCTATGATGAAGGCTAGGGTCAAAAAGTTAATATCAAAGATCAATGATGTGCATTTAATATTATAGATGAATTTCAATGGTGTGAAGTGAGTCAAGGAGTCTATGAGCCCAGATTGCATGATATTATACCACATGGCATAAGAGCATTAACGAGATGGAGATTGATAGTAGGGTACATAGAAGGCATGTGAGGCTACCAAATGGAATAATCTTAGAGGCCCAAATCAAAAATAAATGGTCGCATTGAAAGTCAAGGCTAGGAGACTCCTAAGGAGATCAATGGAGTGAATTAGATCAATATCTAAGAGGCATGAGATGATGACATGTGTATAAGGCAACAATAGCCAAGTTTTGAAAATAAATAACTGCCATGATGAAGAGATGTGCTAACACATCATACCTAAATATTTAATGGACCCAAGCATGTAAAGGTATAAATACGAGATCCTATTATGATCTAAGTCACCAAAGCACATATTTCAAACTCACTTTACACCATTAAATATCTTTTTAAACCTCCAAAAATCCATAGAACATACAAAAATCCCTAAATTATTCTTATATTCATTAATTCAAGCCAAAAGAGAGAGGTTGATAATAGAAATTGGTTAAGGAGTTCAATCAAATAGCCAGAAGAGTTGAATTATCATTTACAAGCACATAATTTGATTACAATCATAAAAATGGTAACATACAAAGCTACTTCAAAGAAAGTAGCTGAATTATATTTGTCATCAGATACAAAACACCTAGTATTCAAGGATACCAATTTTTTAGCTTACTCATTAAACACTAGAGACAATAATTGCTCAAGTTTGTTCTAAACCATTGAAAACTAGGGGATTTTGACCAAAGAAGAAGAGAAATTACTTCCAATGAAGAGAATATATGATAATATCATGGAAATTTAGTTGACTTGACTCCATTATTCTATGACTAAACTAGATGTATTACACTATATCGATATCTTGAGTCCTATTTTTAAAGATATTAAAATTGACAAGGGTATGGTCATTCACGAACCTAGTTTGAGGAAAATTGCATACATCTCCCCTATTTCTTTTGATTCTTATTATAAATTATCTAGGCCAAAAATAAACCTAGTCTCCATCAATACATGGGTCTAAAAACATATCATGATATATATCCTAGAAAAGTGGTTAAAAGTTGGTAATAAGGTCATTGTTGATCCTGCCAAAAAGATCCTTGTAAGCCAATTCAGACCTAGAGTTAGAATGGTCATGACTAAGTTAAAAAAATTGTATGGATTTGTACATATTGCTCATGTTGAACTAATATGGATGCCTATGGTATATTTCATTATTGAAGAACTGGTGGTTCCTCCATTAGGTGAAATCATTAGCATTTTCCTAAGTAGACAAACTTATGGGATTAAAACAAATAAGAGGAATAAATTTTACATGATGTCCTATTTGATAGATGTCCTATGTGCCACTACCAATATCCCTTACCAAAGAGAATGGTCTCCTAATGGTACCTAAATTATGTCTTGAAATACTCCAAATTACACATTTATAAGTATAGAGAACATATATAATTCATATGTAATTGTATTTACCCTAATTTAATCCAAGCCATTGATGGTATCCCCATGAAGAGGATAAGCCCCTTAATCAATAATCCCATTGAGACAATAGGGGACATATGGTTATATCCTAATTTCATAGTTATAAGAATTGAAGGAACCCAAACTGCCCCTTTCAAACTACTAGTTCATGTGCATGACAAGTTAGAAAAACAAGAAATTGCATACCAATTATTCAATGGGATAGATGGCATTTATAAGAATAAGATAAAGGGACTTATACATATTTTTCCCATGAAAATTGGCAAAACCATTTTCAAACAATGGGACCCACATTTAAGTTGCATTAAAACATAGGCTTTCCTTCAACCTATAGATAGATGATCATAGATAATGGGATACATGTGGTAGAGTAAAGGAGAATTTGATAATAAAAGGTATCTTGGTTATTCCCTATGAGCATGAACCTAGTGCATTTGACTTTACATACACCAAGTTAGCCTCCTACAATGAAGTTTCTGCAAGACTAAAAGAGCACAATATAAATCCTGAGTCCAAATTGCAAAGAGATCAAAAAATGGAGGACAGATGGTAACTTGATCCAAGGTAATATAATTTGGTAGCTGTTAGTTATTCTAAGTTTCCATCAATAAATATACAAATAAAACATAGGCTTGAAGATAGGATACCAAGTGAGCTTGCTTCAAGATCCTCAATCCCTAAAACTTCTGGAGTAGTAGAGAAAGAGTTACCTCAATAGGAGGTTCACATGATATGTTTGGATCCTCAAGAATCTATTGAAGATGCACTAAGAATTTTATCCATAACATATGAATCAGACATTGATGCAGAGGAAGAAAAGGTTGAGGAATCTAATAAGGAAAATGGAAAAGATAAATCGTTAGAATTAATGGTCATTAATCCTCCCAAGAGGAAAGCTAAAACTATAATTATATTAAAAACAAAGAAAGATAAAGTGGCCATCACACCACCTTTGAAGGATATCAACTTGTCTAGTGAGGAGAATCCAATAAATGGACCAACTATACCTTAATGGTTCATATATGAACCAAAGATGGAAAGGATTCCTACTATTTATCATCCATGGGCCATATTAAGGACTATATATATCTTAATGTAATAGGAGTTGAAACCATGGATCCTATCACTACAAGATGAAGAAGTAAAGAGAATGGATACTTTAAATCAATCAATTGACCTAGAAACATTAGTGCCAAGTAAACATATGGACCAATCTTTAGTTGAGGTCAGATATGATCAAATTTCTACAAGTTTACAAAGGGCCACTGAGATAGTTGTCATAGAAGGAGGACATGAGAGTCTACATCAAAGGGTGGAGCATTTGGCTCATTTAACCTAGAACAAAGAACAAAGACCAGGGGAAAACCCTTTATTTGAATAAAAAGTTCTAGAGATAGCATAATCCCAGGTAGAGAGGTTGCAAGCTACCATTAAAGGGTTAAAACAAGAGAAGAAGAATCTAGAAGAGCAATCCATTATGTCAGTTCTAGTAGAGATTGTCAATAATTTTGAGATAATTATCCATGATACATTCAGTTCCTCGAAAGCAATAAGGTCCAAACTAGATATGGTGAGCAAAAAGAATGGCATGGCTCTGAATCAAGTTAATTAATGGCAAGTCACATATAAACAAATAAAGGCATTGATCAAGATATTAATGGAGAACTAGATTCCTAAGCTTAAAATACTAATCCTATCACATTTGAATATGACTATGATAATCTTGATGGAGAAGATCAAAGACATGAATAAGTGGTCTAAAGGCATGGAAAGACTTTCAAATGATTTTAAGCAATTGGAGGACACAGTGGTACAAATATTAGGAGGCTTAATCAAGGATCCAACCATACTTAGTCCTAAAAGATTGATAACTAATGAAGAGTTATATCACAAAGCTACCCAATTCATCTAAGAGGTTCAAGAATAAAATCCAGAGCACAACAAGGGTTGACAATAAACATATCTTGGACATGATCCTATTAAAATATGAGAAGATTAATAATTTCATGAGTATTAAATAAGTAATGGAAATAATTAATAAGGTCTTCTAAGATTTGGTAGGGCAAGAAGAGGATTTTTTCATGGAACCAATCATCAATATCAGATTGATTGATGGATAATATGACAAAGCCATGAAGATCTTAGCATAGAAGTAAAATGCTATAGCTATAGGGGTGTCTCAAAGTCAATTGAGTTGACTTCAGATATTATTTTATATAAAAACCATGTAAATAATTTGAAAAGAATATTCTATTTTTTAAAAGCAGGTGCAATTTGTAACACGTATAAATTATAGGTTAGTTATATTTGAAAAGTGTCATTGGTTCTAGAATGTTGCAAAAGGACATCTGTCCTTGACACTTATTTAATTCTTATTTGAAAATGGATAATTGACATACCTCATAAGTTGCCTATAAAAGGAGGTATTATCATTGTAAAAGAGGATACAGTTTTTAAAATCAAAACTTTTGTGTAAATTTTGGAGCAAGAAATGCAAGCAAGAGAATTCTACAAAGATTGTCTCATATTTGTTTGTTTGTTTGTTATCATGGCTACTTCCTCAATTTTTTGGTTTGATGTTTAGATTTGAATTACTTTTATGAATTCTATATGTGCATATGTTAATGTAGATTTATTAATTTAAGCTTACACTAGGTTAACTGAAAGTCTTTAGATTCATTTCAATATCCTTGTTTTTCTTGACGATGTGGTAATGCAATTTTCTTGTGGAATTATATCTTCAAAGTGAACCTAATTTCTGATTTGCATTTAAAAATATCCTTAGATAGTTTCCTAGTATATGATAGGATCTATACTTTTGGTAATTTCATGTCATATGCTGATTTGAAGATCCACACCTTTGATGAAATTCAAGCTTTGTCAAGATGTTTGGACTAAAGATTAGAATCATCATTCTTTCTACCCTACCCTACTTATTTTCTCAAAATTTATCAAATCACTAAAGTTTAATTTCTCATTATAAATATTCATGCTAGATTAGGTTTTAGACTTTAAGTTTTTATCGTGATTAATTAGACTTAGCAAGAATAAATTTCACATTTCACAAAACTTAATTACAATGGTTGCTCCCAACAACTATTTTTTAGTGTAGGTTTTTATTTTTCCCTATTATTTAATTAGGGAATATTATATATTTATACATACATGGAGCTCTGATACCATATCAGAGGATTCACCAAGGTCTGAATAACGAGGATGCATGAGTCGTGGTTGCACGAGATGAAGCAAGTGAATACCACAAAATGCTAAAGTAAATGAAATCAAACAAGAGACAATTGCATAGACAATTTGGAGAAATGCAAATATTCCATTAACATGAGATGGCCATAATGAAGAATACATATAGGAGAGCTAGTAAGTAGCTCCTCTAAAAATGGTGGTCAAATCACCCCAAGAATAGACTGTAACTCTTCCATAAAAGGTGGTCAAAGCACCCCAAGAATAGACTGTAACTCCTCCATGAAAGGTGGTGACAAGGTGCTAAGAATCATCCTGCCGCAAGAAGTAGACATTGGGGTCAGAATGGCAACTAGTGAAACCCACTATGAGAAGGAAAGAATCCACCTTGGCATACCAAGCTTGAGGGGCCTATTTGAGGCCATAGATAGATTTCTTAAGTCTGTATACTAAGGAAGAATCCTAAACAAATCCTGGCAGTTGCTCCATGTAGATCTCCTCCTCTAAGTCTCCATGAAGAAAGGCACTCTTCACATCCATCTGGTGCACATCCCAATCATGTGCTATGGAAATAACCAAGGTGAGTCGAATAGAAGTCATCTTTGCAATGGGTGCAAAGGTCTCTGAGTAGTCAATGCCTGCCACCTGTGAGAAACCCTTGGTGACCAGTCGTGCCTTGTACTTATCAACTGACCTGACATATCATATATAGTGGAACTTATCTCCAAATTTATGTAGGAACCTCATGAGCTGCATTGGAAAGAAAATAAGAGGATCTTACATTACATACAGGGTTCACATAGATATAGGATTCATTACAGATTTGGCATAGAGGTTGACTTGGTTGGATATATAGATTCAAACTAGGCTGGTGATTCACAGACTCACAAGTCCACTTTTGGTTATAGTTTCTCTCTAGGTTCTGGTCCTATCAGTTGGTCTAGCAAGAAGCA
Source organism: Torreya grandis (assembly GCA_037957365.1). Lineage (NCBI taxonomy): Eukaryota > Viridiplantae > Streptophyta > Pinopsida > Cupressales > Taxaceae > Torreya > Torreya grandis. Next base: position 6,659,866 of record JARHVA010000176.1, read on the forward strand.
AAATGCTATTGCTATATCATCCATAGAGGCAGAGTACAGGGGAGCTGTTAATGTAGCTATTGAGGCTATTTGGCTTCGGGGGATACTTTCTGAGTTTGGCATTCCTATCAGGTAGCCCACCATCATTTATTGTGACAACCAGAGTACCATTCAGATTTGCAAGAATCTGGTTTAGCACCAGCGGACCAAGCACATAGAGATTCACATGCATTTCATTCAGGAGCTTATTCATAGTCAGGTCATTGACTTGATATTTTGCCAGTCTTCAGAGCAGGTTGTAGACATCTTCACCAAACCTTTCATCGAGAGCAAGTTCATTCATCTATGAGATCTTCTTGGGATGTGGTCCACATCTATAGTAGCATCATCTTTGGGGGGGCACTAGCTTCTTCATTTCTTTTATGTCTCTCTTTTGGGGGGGAGTTTTTTCCTACGGGTTTTCTCCTTTTCTCTATCTTATGGGATATTTCTTTTGTACATGGGCACTTCATCAGGCCTAGTTACCGAGACCCATTTTATATTTCCACACTACCCACCTAAGCTGCGCTTATGGGGGGTGTTAGTGTAGGTTTTTATTTTTCCCTATTATTTAATTAGGGAATATTATATATTTATGCATACATGGAGTTTTCCTACATTCATGGGATAGGCTAGCTTATGTGGATATGTGTGTCATAGATGTGTCATAAGTGTCATAAGAATGTCATAAGTAACTCCTTTGACCAGCTATTTCGGGTATGGGAGTTACTTCTCTATTCTTAGCACCTTGTCACCACCTTTCATGGAGGATTTACAGTCTATTATTGGGGTGCTTTGACCACCTTTTGTGGAGGAGTTACAGTCTATTCTTGGGGTGCTTTGACCACCATTTATGGAGGAGTTACTTACTAGCTCTCCTATATGTATTCTTCATTATGGCCATCTCATGTTAATGGAATATTGGCTTTTCTCCAAATTGTCTATGCAATTGTCTCTTGTTTGATTTCATTTACTTTAGTATTTTGTGGTATTCACTTGCTTCATCCTGTGCAACCACGACTCATGCATCCTTGTTATTTAGACCTTGGCAAATCCTTCGATACCATTTACACAATCATTTTGGTGAAACAATCAATTAGGTTGATTACTAGCCATCATAGATCTCAGGAAGATCACAATCAAAAACTCATGCAAAGGATTATTTGAATCTTGAAATGAGAAGTGTTTTCAACACTATGAAAAACTTGTGATATATATACATGCATCAATAGGCCATTCCATTGGCACTAGAAGGAGGGTGTTGAGCTAAAGATTTGTGAATCTAAAATATCTTGAGCTGATTTTAGTGAATTTTGTTCAAAGATTAGTTGATCCTTTTCATATTTTTGTTTTTCATAGCTTAGATTTGTAAAAATCACTAATATTTATGGTTTTAGACTAGTCTTTAGGCTTATTTAGCTAAAGATAGTTATTCTTTGAATATTTATGTAAAATTGTTTGCAAGTTTACTTAAGCTTTGTGAGTCTAACATTTTTGAGGTTAGTGATAATTTTTTTATTTTAAAAATCACTAGTATTCACAATTTTTAAGGTATATTTAATTTAATATAGTTAAATATAGTCATCTTTTGAAATATTTGTATGAATTTGTGCAAAGTTTTCTTGAACTTAGAAATTTAAACATGCAAATCTACTTATTTTTGAAAATTGAACTATTATTTGCAAAGTTTGAACTAAAGATCATTTGTCTTTGCAAAGATAAAGTTTATACATTATATTTTGAATAGGATTTGGATTTTACAAGCTAAAACTACCAAAAATAAGAACTATGTCAAGGTTTGAGACAAGAATACCTCTTCTTTACTTGGAATTTCATAAGAAAATAAGAGCAGATAAAGGTAAGCATAGATTTTCTAAATTTCAACCTACTTAACCTATTTATGTTGTTGCATTCAATCTTAATCAACGTATGGATTTGTTAGCTAGATCCTCTATCAATGTGCCTAGTTAGGTACATTAATTACCAAAAAAAATTGAGAAATATTTGCCTTCATTTAGTTCCACAGGCATTGTTATTGTTGAAAAACACATCAAGTCTTTTAAATCTGCCTTAAGATTGTTAAATGTTGTTCATAAAGATATTGTTTGTAGATTGTTTCCTTTTACCTTTAGTGATGTAACATATGATTGGTTTTTTAATCTTCCTAAAAACTAAATTATCAGTTGTGAAGATTTCAATAATTATTTCATTGATCAATTTGGAAATGTCATCAGTCCATGTGTTCTATATCAACAATTCACTATGATGAAGAGAGATTCGAATGAAACAATTAGAGATTTCAATGCTATATTTCAAAATATGTATATTGAAACTATAACTCCCTATAATCCTAATGAAACTTTAGCTTTAGATATTTAAAAATATGCTTTAGATCTAATGACTTTTATATTTATGAAAAGAGTTGTTGGAGTCTTAAATACATTAGCCTTGGCCTATGCTGAAGCCATGAAAATTAACGATCAAATACAACCCCAAGGTCAATTAACATATGTTATTCCTAACATCAATCTTAATTTTACTATGTTGAATTTCAACCCAAATGATAATAAAAAAATGTCTGCTTTGAATCAAACTCCAATTTTAAACCAGTTGCCTTTAAGTCATGCTCATCCTGGTCAGAACCTAAAGATAGGTAGGTAACATTGGGGAAAGTTCCAATAGAAACTATTCATATTAGAAGTTTAATAGACCTACAAATATGTTTCACAATAGAAATAATAATAATAATAATAATAATGAGTCATCTTCAAATAAGAACATGCCTCAAAATACATTTGTGATTTAGCTTTAACTAGTTATTGTAGGGTTCATAATACTGTAAAACATGATGAGTTAGACAATGTAGAATTTTGTAATGCCTTTGAAGTATTTCAAGATGAACTAGATACATTTGAATTTGTACCTAATAAATATAATCCCATAAGTATATCTAACTCTTCAAAGGCATCTAAATCTTTTGAAACAACTCTTATGGTGGAGACATTTGATTTTCCATTTTAAGATGAGAAAGAACCAATATACTTCAAAGGAGATTCATGATTTTCAATATTATCTGAAGAAAAATTATCCATTGAGTAACAAAGGAAAAAACTAACCAATTTCAAGTTATACTCAACCAAACAACTTTGATACTCTTCCTAATCCCAAAGTAGATAAGAATCCAGAACTTGTAAAGGGAAGTAACAATAGAAATAATGTTGATTCATCTATTTCTTCTACTAGGAGTGGATATAATATAGTATAGGATATGAAGAAAATCAAAACTAATATCACATTTCATGAATTGACTTAGATAGATGAATATAGAGACTTGTTGCTAGAATCTTTAACTAAAACACCTAGTAAATCATAGAAACCTACAAATGCAAATGTAGTGATGTATAAGAATAGAATAGAGGTTCCACCTTTTTTTAGTAATAATTAGTTTTTTTGGTAAAAACTTGCATAATTTTCTATTATATTTAGGTGCCTCTACAAATATCATGTCAAAAAGTATATGTGAAAATCTTGGTTTAAATCTTGTTAAGTCTGATAGAGTAGTGACTCAATTATACTTATCTAAAGTTAAATTGATTTGTGAATTATTGAATGTGCATATGCAGCTTGACTTAGAACTAAGATTGTAAAAATTCATTGATATCCAAGTTGTGGACATTCCAAATGCTTATGGGATGTTTCTTAGTAGATATTGGACCAAAGATTTGAATGGGTACATGCCAATTGATTACTCTCACGCGTGGCTACCTTGGAGTGGAGTTCTTATTCAAATTCAAATTGAAAGGGAACCAAATATAAAACATATGATCACCAAATATAATGCAACCAATGAAAGGGTCAATTTGGTTAATTCTGATTTAGGGGTTTACACTCTTGACACTCCTTAAGTACATTATTCTAAATACTCTCATGTTATGCTTGAAATCTGGAAATTATATATTAATGGTACTAGATGCAAATAATGATCTCGAACTAGGAATAGTTTTAATCAATCCCATTGGAAAAGAATATAATGCTTCTTTCAAAATTGAGTTTCTTTGCACTAATAATTTGGTAGAGTATGAATCATTTATCTTAGGATTACAATTTTTTATTAAACATAAGGTTAAATAACTATTAGTATATTGTGATTATTAACTAGTAGTCAATCAGGTCAGAAGTAAGTATCAATGAAAATTATTTTATCTGAAGAAATACAAGTTTGAAATATGGGACTTAATTGAGTATTTTGATGCTTTTAATATTGTTTTAATACCTAGAGAAAGAAACCAGTCTACTAATAAACTAGCTTCAGTTGTAGCTAACTTAATGCCAAATCAAGATTCCCAAGGGCTTAACATTGAATTGATCCCGTGTCCCCCTATACCTGATAATGTTAATCATCTCTAAGTGTTTAGTGATGACCAAAAGATCATTGAATTCATGAACAAATTTAGAGTGTTTGAGTCTCGTATTATTGATTAGGTAAATGAGAAATCTCTTGATAATGATAGAATTGATGACAAGATAATACAATTGAATGACAACAAGATTCCCAAAGGCATGATTTCCTTGAAAATATTATTTGAAAAAGATAAACAAAATAAACCTGCTAAATTTCCCAAGGTAAATGGGAAAGATTATAATGTTGTTGACATAGGAACTCAAAGTCAACCTCAACTAGTAAACATTGGTATAGCATTAACAAATGAATAAGCTAGAAAATCTAGAGACTTACTAACCAAGTATAAGGATGTTATTGCATGGTCTTATTAAGTCTTGAATATATTTTATCCTCAAGTTATCACTCATACCATTCCTTTTAAATAATCATGTAAACCCTTTAGGTAGAAGTAAAAACTAGTTAATTCTATTTTGGAACCATTGATTTATAATTAGGTCAATAAATTATTAGATGCAAAAATATTTTTTCCAGTTAGACATACTATATGGGTAGCTAATCTAGTATTGGTTAGAAAAAAAATGTAGGGATTGGATTATGCATAGACTTTAGGAATTTGAAAAAATCTTCTAAAAAGATGATTATCCTTTGCCATCCATTGACCATGTCATTTAAATAGTTAGTGGTTCTACCATGATGTCTTTTCTAGATGTTTTTTAGGTTATAATCAGGTACTTGTTAACAAGGAAGATAGAATGAAGATTGGATTCACAATAAAATGGGGAAATTTTGCCTACAAGAGGATGCCTTTTGGACTCATCAATGTAAGAGGTACCTTTTAGAGAGATATAGACCATGATTTTCAAGGTCTCATAGGTAAATGCATCATTATATATATGGATTATCTGACTGTGTTTTCCAAAAATAGGGAAGATCACTTAATGCATTTACAACAAGTATTTAAACAATGTAAAAGGTATGGAATTTCCATTAACCCTAAGAAGATAATATTTTGTTTAACTGAAGGGAAATTTATAGGATATGGGATTTATATAGATTTGGATAGAGTCAATGTTATATCTAAAATATAAACCACAAATAGTAGAAAAGAATTAAAGTGTTTCTTTAGAAAGATCAATTTTTTAAGGAAGTTCATTTCTAGTTTTGCAAAGATTGTGAAACCACTCAATAACATGCTAAAGAAGGATGTAAAGGTCAAATGGAATGAAAAAATGAATAAAGCCTTCAATGATATCAAGGAAACAATAGGACAAACACCTGTACTGATAAGAACTAATTTTATAAAAGATTTTAAGCTTTATTCCTTGACTTTTGAATATACTATAACAGCTATTTTAACTCAAAAAAATTGATAAATGTGATCATCCAATTACATTTATGGGTACTAACTTCAAAAATGTTGAGTTAAATTATTCCCTAATTGATAAACAAGCATTTTTTTTGGTTAAGGCATTTAAAAAGTTTAGACACTATATTATTAGGAATAAAGTGTATGCTATATTACTGGACCCTGCTACAAAACTCATGATAAGTCAAAGTGGGTTAGGAGAAAGAAGAGGTAAGTGGATTTCCATACACCAAGAATATGATCTTGAAATAAAAATTGCTAAATTGTTAATGTGTCGGGGATTAATTCAAATGATTGGTAACACTAGTCCTAAATTAAGTATCATGTAAGTTGAACAACAACATTTTCAACCAAATGACTGGTATGATGTAATCATTCATTTCTTGATCAATGGTTTTTGTCCTACAAGACTAAGTAGAGAATAAATAAGATCTTTGAGGATCAAATTAGCTCACTTATTGATCAAGGATGGGATACTTTATGAGAAGAACTACGAAGGAATATATTTCAGATGTGCTTCAAAAGAAGAATTATCTAAAATATTAAGTACCTTTCATGAAAAACTTGGGAGTGGACACCCCTCTAGGAAAAAAATAGATTACAAAATCCTAAGGGTAGGATATTATTAGACCACCATTTTTAAGGATGCTCACAAGCATGTTAGGGAATGTCATCAATACCAAATATTCAATATAAAGGAGCCTAAAGAAGCTATGCCCTTGAGCCCATTGCTTAATGGGGTTTGAATTTTGAAGGGGTAATCAACACTAATTCTTTAACAGGGTACAAGTATGTTCTAATTTACACATATTATTATACAAGATGGATAGATGCAGTGGCAATAAAATAGTGTAGAATTGAAGATATTATCAAGTTCTTAGAAGAGAACATTTGCACTAGGTTTGGGACACCAAGATCATTGGTCTATGACAATAGATCAAAATTTATATCTGTAGATATTATTGAGTGGGCCTATGATAATAAAATAGCTCTTAATTTTTCATCTAATCTTTACCCTCAAGGTAGTGGAGTTTCAAAGTCTACAAACAAAGAACTTGATGAAAGTTATTAAGAATTTTGTAGCTCAAGAACCAGAACATGGCATAAATTACTAATGTATACTTTGTGGGAAGATATAACCAAAGTGAAACAAGCTCTAAAATCATCATCATTTCTATTAGTATATGGACAAGAACCAATATTTCCAACTACTCTCAAATTTCCAACTTATAAATTTATGCAAGAGTATATGGAAGAAGATCAAAAATATGCTAATTCTAGGCAACTTGATATCATCCAAATGGAAGAAGCAAGAGAAGAAGCATTTACCAACTTCAGTAGACATCAAACCACTATCAAAATATGGTTTTACAAATGTTCAAGGATCAAGGGGTTCAAACAAGGAGACCTAGTTCTCCTATGGGACAAAGCATCTGAGATAAAAGAAAACATTGGAAATTCACTCCTTTATGGATTGGCCCTTATGAAATTGTTGAGACATTGGGAGAAAACACCTTTAAGATCAAAGACCTATAGGGAGAATAATTCACTTTACCAACTAATGGGTATTATATCAAGCATTACTTCTCTATTGTTCCACCTCAAGTCTTCATGGAGTGATCTATAATATTAGTTAGGGTTAGTGTAGGTAGGTTTAGATTAGTTTCATTTTGGTCCCTTGCTTGTAAATAGTGTTTTTGAATATTTATTTGCTTGTGTTGTGTTTGTTTCCTTTTCTTTGTTCTCTAGTTTTCAAGAAGTCTTTTTCAAGACAAGTCTTCAAGATCCAAATCCATATAAATACTCAAAAGAACTTCATAAACCAATAATTTGGATATGACTCTTAAAATTAGTTAATCATGGATTTTGGTAATTCTAAGTTTAATGCTATGATTCTGATAAATTGATGAAGATTACTAAGTAGATTAGTTGTTCCTTAAAAATATTAAACCTTATTCTGATCTAAGTTTGATTTCAATAAAGATTGCATGTGTTTGACTGAAATTTTGAATTATTATAACAAAGTCATATTAACACTTAAATAACATTATTACCTAGGATGAAGTTTATAACCAAGGATGATTATCTAAAAAGTAAACATTTGACAAAAATCCCAAACACCTAGCTAAATCTGGCTCCCAACCTTTGTTGGAAAACTAAATACATTTGAAAAATACACAAATGAAATCCTTATTAAAAATTTAAAATTTTTCTAAGCAAAGGTGATTATGGTAACCTCCATCGGGCTATGGGTACCTGGATGGTAGTGGAGCAAAGGCCTAGAGTAGAACCAAAGGTGTCTATATCAGGGCTATAGATGCATGGTTGGTAACAAAGTAATATCCAAGCCTTCCACTTTTATAAATCATGATTCATATGAATATCTAAATATAATACAAGTTTATTTTAATGATTAAGGTCATGAAATTTGGAAATTATTCTCTAAATTCCAATGGCAATCAGTAAATGAATCAAAGCACATACACAACATGACTTATTTTTGGTATTTGATCTTAAGTATGCATTTGTAAGAATTTTTCCAATTATGAATTGATCTTAATAATGGTACTTGATCATGTAAAATGATTAGTCTATTTATTATTTTGAACCAAGAGTATTTGAATTCTAACATTTTATAATGTTTCCCCTAGAAGCCACCATTATTTGTTGAGGTCAACATAAACCTATTTCTAAAAAATAAGGACCTTTGTTCAAATTTTGCAAATTGTATTATAAATTAGGAATTCAAATTGATCAAAGTGCATTATTGAATATCATGTTTTGATTTAGCTTGAGTTGACATGTTAGTACAAAAACTTTATTTGATTTTATCTAATGTTTCTAACATTTGGCTCATATGTTTTCATCTAGTAAGACCAATGAATCTTTAGTAGAATGAAAAAATGTTTATGGAATTATGCTTCAATGATTAATTTTATCCTTAATTTTCTAATTAATATAGTCCCATTTGAATCCAAGTTTAACTAACATTCAAAACCTTAGTCTAAATTAATTTAGCCTAAGCTCTTATTAAAACAGGGTCATATTTTTGATGGGTCACTTTATTTCATTTTAATTTTAGCTTAATTTTAACCTAAGTTTTGATTGATTTTATTAATTCATTAAAAATTTAGTCTTAAATTTATGCTAAGTCTTTATATATCTTGAGCATTTATTTCTTTGACTTCATTATTCATAGGTACGAATCAAACACATAGTTTCTATGTGTCAAAATCACATTTGATTATATAAAATATCAATGGTACGTGGATGATATCTAAATTCAATAAGTCAAATTTTTTGGATCAAAGATGGATGATGCCTATTCCTATGTAAAAATCCCAATCAATGATCTGCATCGAAGGCTAGGGTCAAAAATTCAAGATCAAAGATTAATAATGCATGTTTAATCTTATTAATGAATGAGCCTAGATTGCATGTGATGTTGCCACATGGTGTAGGAGTGTTAAACACATAGTGATTAATAGTAGGGTATGTAAAATGCATTGGAGGATACCAAGTGGCACAATCGTAGAGGCCCAAATCAAAAATCAATGGTTTCATTAAAAGTCAAGGCTAGGAAACTCCTAAGGAGATCGATGGAGTGAATTCAATCAATATATAGGAGGTACGAGATGATGACACGTGTCCAAAGTGATAATGGTCAAGTTTTGAAAATAAATAAGTAGCATGATGAAGATATTATACATAGGCTAACATGTCAGATCTAAATATTTTATGGACCCAAACATGTGAAGGTATAAATATGAGATCCAAATATAATCTAAGTCACCAAAGCACATATTTCAAACTCAATTTTTTCCATTAAATCTCTATTTAAACCTCTAAAAATCCCTCAAATATACGAAAAGACCTAAATTATTCCTAGATTCATTAATTCAAGCCAAGAAAAGGAATCTGGTAATAGAAACTATTTAAGGAGTTCAACCAATTTCCTAGAAGAGTTGAATTATCATTTACAAGCACATAATTTGATTAGAATCATAGCAATAGTGACATACAAAGCTATTTTCAATAAAGCAGCTGAATTGTATTTGTCATTAGATATAAAAGGTTGAGTATTCAAAGATATGGAGTTTGTAGCTTCCTCATTAAACAATGAAGATAATAATTACTCAAGTTTGTTCTATACCATTAAAAACCAAGGGATTTTAACCAAAGAAGAAGAGAAACTACTTCTAGTGAAGAGACTCTATGATGATATCTAGGTAATTTAGATAACTAGACTGCATTATAATATAGTTAAAATAGAGGTATTACATTGTATCGATATCCTAAGTCTTACTTTCAAAGATACTAAAATTGACAAGGGTATGCTCATTCATGAACCTAGTTTGAGTAAAATTGCATAAATCTCCCCTGTTGATTTTGAGTCTTATTATAAAATGCCTAAGCCACAAATATACCTAGCCTCCATCAATACATGATCCCATAAACATAACATGATAGATATCCTATCAAAGTGGTTAGAAGTTGGTATAAGGTCATTGTTGATCCTATCAAGAAGATACATGTAATCCAATTTAAACTTAGAGTTAGAATGGCCATTACTATGTTAAACAAATTCTATGGATTTACACATACTACTCATGTATAACCAATATGGGTGCCTATGGTATATTTCATTATTGAAGAAGTGGTGGTTCCTACTTTAGGTGAAATCATTAGCATTTCCATAACTAGGCAGATTTATGGTACTAAAACAAAGAAAAGGACTGAATTTTACATGATGTCCTATTTGATAGATTGCCTATGTGCCACCACTCAAATCCCTAACCAAAGAGAATGGTCTCCTAATGGTATCAAAGCTATGTCTCAGTACTACTCCAAATTATACCTTTATAAGTATATAGACCATATCCAAGCCATATGTGACTGTATTTACCCTCCTTTGAGCCAAGCCATTGATGGTATACCCATGATGAGGATAAACCCCTTAATAAATAAACCCATTTAGACAACGGGTGACATATGGCTATATCCTGATTACGCAGTTATAATAATTGAACCAGTTTATGTACCTAACAAGTTAGTAGAATAATACATTGCATACCAATTATTCAATGGGATAGATGGCATTTAAAAGACTAAGAGAAAGGGACTTATACATAGTTTTCCCATGACAATTGGAAAAACCATTTTCAAAAAATGGAACCACATTGAATCTGCTTCAAAACATAGGCTTTCCTTCAACTTGTAGATAGATGATCATAGACAATGAGATCCATATGGTAGAGTAAAGGAGTATTTGAGAATCAAAGGTATCCTAATTGTGCCCTATGAGCATGAACCTAGTGCATTTGACTTTGCATACAACAATGCAACCTCCTACTCTGAAGTTGCTAGAAGATTGAAAGAAAATAATATAAAGCCTGAGTGTAGATTGCAAAGAGATAAAAAAATGGAGGATAGATGGAAACTTGGTTCAAGGAAATATCATTTGGTATATTTTGGTTCTTCTAAGCTTCCATCAACAAATATACAAATAGAATATATGCCTAAATATAAGAGACCAAGTGACCTTACTTCAAGCTCCTCAGTCCCTGAAACTTCTGGAGTAGTAGAGCAAGAGTTAACTCAATAGGAGTTTCACATGATAGCATTGGATCCTCAATAATATGTTTAAGATACATTAAGAATACTCTCCCTAACATATGAATCAAACATTGATGTAGAGGAAGAAAAGGTTGAGGAATCTAAGTAGGAAAAGGAAAAGGAGAAGTCATTAGACTTAATGGTCATTGATCCTCCCAAGAGGAAAGCTAAGACTATAATTATATCAAAATCAAAGAAAGCTAAAGTAGCCATCATACCACCTTTAAATGATATCAACTTGTTTAGTGAGGAGAATCCAATATATAGACCAGCTATACCTAAATGGCTCATATATGAACCAAGGTTGGAAAGGATTCTTACTATTTATCATCCATGGGCTATAGTAAAGACTATAGATATCCCAATGCAACATGAGTTAAAGCCATGTATCCTAGCACTATAGGATGAATAAACAATGAGTTTGGCTACTCCAAATCAATTAAATGACATACAAATAGAGGTGACAAGTAAACATATGGGCTAGTCTTTAGTTGGGGTCAGATATGATCTAATTTCTACAAGTTTACAAAGGGTCATTGAGATAGTTTCCATGGAAGAAGGCCAAGAGATTCTACATCAAAGGGTGGAACCTTTGGTTCATTTAACTTAGAAGAAAGAACAAAGACCAAGTAAGAACCCTATATTTGAAGAAGATGTTCTAGATCTAGCATAGTCCTAGGCAAAGAGGTTATAAACTATCATTAAAGAGTTAAAATAAGAGAAGAATCTAGAAGAGCAATCCATTATGTCAGTTCTAGTAGATATTGTCAATAATTTTGAGATAATTATATATGATACATTTAGTTCCTTAAAAGTAATAAGGTCCAAACTAGACATGGTGAGCAAATAGAGTGCGATGGATTTGAATCAATTTAATCAATGGCAAGCCATGGACAATAAAATAAAGGCATTGATCAAGATGTTAATGGAGAACTAGATTCTTGAGATCAAAATAGTTATCCTATCACATTTGAATATGTCTATGATAATATTTATGGAGAAGATCAAAGATATGAATAAGTGGTCTAAAGGCATGGAAGGATTTTCAAATTATTTTAAGTAATTGGAGGATAAAATGGAATAAATATTAGGAGGCTTGATCAAGGATCCAACTATCCTTAGTTTTATAGGATTGATAACAAATGAAGAGTTCTAGCACAAAGCTACCCAATTCATCCAAGGGGTCAAGAATAAAATCTAGGGCATTACAAGGGCTAACAACAAATGTATCTTAGACATGATCCTGTCAGTAGATGAAAATATTAGTAATTATAAGAGTATTAAAGAAGTAATGGATGGAATTGATAAGGTCTTAAAATATTTGACAAGGTAAGAAAAGGAGTTGTTCATGGAACCAATCATCAATCTCAGATTGATTGATGTAAAATATGACAAATCCATGAAGATCTTGAAACAAAAACAAAATGCTGTAACTAGAGGGACATCTCAAAGTCAATTGAGTTGACTTAGGATATTCTTTTATATCAAAACTATGTAAATCATTTGAAAATAATATTCTATTTTATAAAAGCATGTGCAATTTGTAATGCATATGACTTATAGATTAGTTACATTTAAAAAGTTTCATTAGTTCTAGAATGTTTTAAAAGGACACCTATGCTTAGCACTTGCCTAATTCTTATTTTGACAATGTCTAACTGACATACCTCATAGGTTGCCTATAAAAGGAGGTATCATCATTATAAAAGAGGAGGAAGTTCTTAGAGCAAATTTTTTGTGTAAATTTTGGAACAAGTAATGAAAGCAAGAGAATTATGCAAAGATTGTCTCATATTTGTTTGTTTGTTTATTATCATGGTTGCTTCCTCAAATTTTTGGTTTGATGTTTATATTTGAATTACTTTTATGAATTCTAGATGTGCATATGTTAATGCAGAGTTGTTTATTTGAGATTACACTAGGTTAACTAAAAGTTTATTAGATTCATTTTAATATCATTGGTTTTATTGAAAATGTGCTAATGGAATTTTATTATGGAATTAAATCTTTAAAGTGAATCTGATTTCTAATTTGCATGTTTCAAATATCCTTAGACATATTCCTGGTATATGATAGGATCTATACTTTTGATAATTTCATGTCATATATTGGTTTGAAGATGCACACCTTTGATGAAATTCAAGATTTTTCAATATGTCAGGACTAAAGATTAGAATCATCCTTCTTTCTATGCAACCCTACTTATTTTCTCATTTTTTGATCAAATCACTCTAGTTTAATTTCTCATTGTAAATATTCATGCTAGATTAGGTTTTAGACTTTAGTTTTTGGTCATGATTCATTAGACCTAGCAATAATAACTTTAATATTTCACAAAAATTTAGGACTACAGTTGCTCCCAATAACCATTTACATAATGATTTTTGTGAAACAAGCAATTAACTCAGTCACTAGTCCACCATAAATCTTAGGAAGATCATAACCAACAACTCATGAAAAATATTCTTTGACCATGGTTTTGAAATGAGAAGTGTTTTCAACACTATGAGAACCTTGTGGTACATTTACATGCATCAATAGGACTTTATGTTACTTTTTTGACCTCCTTTCTCTCTATGGACTTTTGGAATTATAAATTACATTTAAGGATTTGATACATATCTTCCCTAATATATGGCCCCCATAATGGCATGCAACCTTTTTGTGAATCATCTATGATCGTGACACTTATCATAATACTCATATCAAAAAATCACATGGTTTATGTTAAACTTTTTGGCCACTGTGAATTATTTTATGTTCTCATGAGGTTAAAAATTTATTGGAATATCAATTCCAATTAAGGATCATGCCAAGTATGTAAAGTACTATTCTCCATTAGAAATAAGTTACAAATGAGGATTTAAATCCTCTTTGGAATCCATTAATAATGTGAAACTTTAAATTTATGAGACTTCCATTAAGATAAAACTTGAAACTTTAAATAGTAATAATATTTATGAAAGTGGTCTTCATGGTCTCTATTATTAGTGTAAATTGCATGATCTCAAAACTTGGACCAAAAAATCCATTAATTATATAATTTACCTTGAGAACTCTACCCACAATTCCTACTATTTTTTTGGTCATATAATATTTCTTGTTCACCTTAGGTGCTCTTACATTAATAATGGACATTTTACATATGATGAAAGTGTTATTATTAGCATCAGTGAATTGATCGACTAAAATTATAGCCTCAATCTATCCAATCTAGCCATCTAATACAATGACATTGATTTTTCCTTTAAACATTAGGATGTCAAGATTAACTTACATTTTGAAGGGAGTTTTTCGATAAAATAGTGGATGCACAAAAGATGTGGAATAAGTATTTTTTATGGACCAAGATACATCATGAGTTCCCAATAATAGTATTCCACATTAGATGTACTTATATGTGGTCATTTTTTTTTGTTTGATTAATTCAATCACTTTTCCTAATCAATTACTTATGCCACTACAAGCTAAAAATCAATTAATAATTAATTAAAATAGTTAATTAGTGTTATTAATATGATAATGTTAATAAGTGACATAAGTATAAGAATACATTTAATTTGAGCTTACAATTGATGAAATCTTATGTAGGAGCATCCAAGGGTTTATACAATCTTGCATCAAACAAAAATAGAGTGTGGTGTGTTTTCTTTGATTTTTGGGTTGTGGTCTTGTTTGTGTGATATTGTTTACCTCTTAGAATGATGTTGAAAAAGTATTGATTTTCCACAAAAAGTGTGAATATATTTTGGCTATTTTTATCAATCTATAGAAACTATCAAGTCACAAGCACTTATAAAAAATGGTTATATTATTTCTATAAGAATCAATTGATGAAATTTTTTGAGGTCATAGAATATGCAACTTACAACATTTGTACCAAGTTTTAGACCATTTGGAGCTACTATGGAAATGTGCCAACTATTATATTTAACAAGATGTTTATTTAATTATGGTAACATGTGGTAAAAAAATTTATGATGAAACCTAGTTGGATAATATAACTTAGAACTTAAAACCTTTATACAAAAAATTATATTATTTGGAGTCAATATGGAGGCATATTGCTTGGTTTTTTTAGAACACTTGGCAAATGGTTCTTGAACTTATAAATGAGATTCATTAATAATTAGGCTATAAAATTTTTACCAATGATATAAAATATATTTTAAAGGTGTTTTATAAATTTTATATCAATTGGATAAATGGCAGTAAAGTTACGATAGTATTTGTGTAAGTTATTTAGCTAGAAACTGAATGTGTCTAGTTTGTAGACTGTTCATTGCCTTTCATAATAGATGAATTAAGAGTTTGGTTATAAAATTTTATATGTGAAATTAAATTTATCCTATAATGTGTATTCCAAAATTTATATCAATTTGATATGTAGATATAAATTTATGATAGTTTTTATCATTGTTATTTAGCTATAAAATGCATCTATGTAGATTGATGGCTCATTATCTGGTGGAAGGGATGTAATAATAATTAGGTTAAAAAAATTTGTGGGTTAATATAAAATATATTTACATTGCTATGTTTAAAATTTTAAATCTTTTGGATGAACTTAGTTAAATGTTTAAAAGTTTTAGTAACTATCATTCAACCTAAAAATGTCATTTGTGTAGTTTGCATCACTTGGCAAGGTTGTTATTTACTTACACTATACTATGATAACCTATGTTAAGAGTTAGATGATGAAATTTTGGGGGTGATTTAAAATTTAGTATAAAAGTTGTGATTCAAAATCCATACCAATTTTATTAATGAAGTTGAATTTATGGTGGTTATTATAACTATTATTCAACCTAAAATGTGACTCGATAGTTATTAATACTTAGGTGTTGATCTTAAAACCTAAAGGCTGCCTAACTATTGTAAGTTATGTGGAGGTTAGATAATTTGAATAGACACATTATGAATCTTAGGGAGGTAAATAGGAATATGATATTGAGATGAGGAAAAGTTTGGGGGAGATGAGCTATGAAGGAGCAAAACTCTCCAGGAGTAGAAAAAAGAGTTGTATTAGTTCAAGAGGAATTGTATGAGAGTCTATAACTCTTTCATGTAATTAAACAAGCACGCGCGCACACACACACACACGCACACGCACACGCACGCGCGCTCGCACACACACACACACACACACACACACACACACACACACACACACACACACACACACACACACACACACACACACACACACACACACACACACACACGCACGCACGCACGCACACACGCGCACGCGCACACACACACACATGTGTGTGTGTGTGTGTGTGTGCGTGTGTGTGTGCGTGTGCGTGTGCGTGTGTGTGTGTGTGCGTGTGTGTGTGCGTGTGTGTGTGCGTGTGTGTGTGCGTGTGTGTGTGTGTGTGTGTGTGTGTGTGTGTGTGTGTGTGTGTGTGTGTGTGTGTGTGTGTGTGTGTGTGTGTGTGTGTGTGTGTGTGTGTGTTTTAGAGTGTGAATGTATTCCATTATAATTTTTATAATATTAATGAAATGAAAATCTGTTAATTGTGTCAAGTATGACTAAGTGCTAAAAGTGTGACCATGAGTGAATGTTTAAACTTAGAAAAATAGAGATAAAGGCATACCTTAATTGATTCCCCCTATTGTTGACACCAAGTGGTATTATATCAAGGTTTTTTCCTTCTGGTTTGAGTGTGTGAAACTCTTATATGAGTTTGGTATATTCTATGAAAGTGAATTTTGTTAAGTGTGTTACAAGTTGTGAGAGAGAATCTTGCTTAAATTTGTTGCAGGTATGAGATAAATACTTCAAGCTAAGATGGAGTTTTAGAGGCTCTATTTTGATTTTTTTTCAGGTTATGAAAGTGAAGCCTACTGATTGGGGTGAGATATAACACACAAAGGAAGAAGATCACTAGAGGTAGAACATTTGGTAGATATGTTGAAAAGATTCCAAATGAGAATGGATAGGATAGAAATGACTACACAAAGTGGAGATGTTGTAACTACAATTAAAAATGATGAATAAGATATATTGGTGGGGTTTATGTTCCTAAAATAGACATTAGATGATTCGGAAAGAGGCCAAGCAAGTGGAGGAAAATATTCTATTATAAGGAAAAGACCAACAGAGGTCATGGTGAAGGAAAGAGGTAAGTATACTTGTTGTAAGTATACTTGTTGATATTAATTTTTTATGTGGTAAATAAATCTCTAAAAATATAATGAAATGTATAGTAGAGTTATAAATTTTTTTTGGAGATAAGAATTTTTTTAGACCCCATGAAGGTAAAGACTACATGTAAGAAATTGTACAAAAGTGAAATAGTGTATTGGAAGGATATCCAAGTGAGGAGACAAAGAAATGGTAAGAAGAAGGTATATGAATGGGACCATATAGTTTCTAAGTTTTTGGGTCACTTTATACACCCAATATTATAGCCAAATTTGTTAGAGAAGCTTCATGTGAAGAGGTTGGAGAGTGTTGGTGAGAATAAGAATATTTACAAGAGAGGTAATAATTATGGGAAGTTATGATGTGAGTAGCCTAAGACTAATTTGAGAAGTATCATGGAGGTGCATATGTGTACTAAAGAGAGATTTATCTTTTAAGAAAACAAAGAGATGAGGCTTCTATATGTAGAGATCAATTTTGATTTTCATAATAATAGAGTGAATGAGAGTTGTGAGTAGCCTACAAAGGAATAAATCCTCATGCGAGAATATATTGAGGTGATATATGTTGAATCAAAATATGGAGATAACTTTTTTGATGATGGGAATGAGTTTTTGGTATCCCTTGAGTGAGAAAAATTAAAATCATCCTTGGTAATGAAGGAAATGAATTTGTATTTTATATTTTGGTAGGTATAGAGTTGAGTACAACTAATAAATGATGCAAGTTTATACTAAAAAAATAAAAAAAAATTGGTGGAGATGAATAATGTATCCATTAAGAGTTGTAGGTTTCCATAAAGGAAACAATAGAGGTAGAAAAGTGAAATTTAGTACACATGAGGAGAGTATGGTTGTAGACTGAACATTTGAAGGAGACAAAAAAATATGAGAATGATGAGAAAAAAAACCATGGTGGTTGTTGAAAATGGGCATTTAGGATTCCATTGTGAGGGAGAAATCTATAAGAAAACTGTGAGTAACAAAGAATAATTGGACAACATGCCCTTTCAGTGTGAAGAAAAGAGGAAGAAGTGACTATGGGAACTCTTGATTCCTTTAATATGTTTGTTTAATGTGTAGGTATAAGAAAGGAGATGGAGATGGTGGACATGGTTCTGCCCAAGAGGACTGAAGAGTAAAAGTGATGTTGCATATGTGGAAGCCTCCTATGTAGATGTTGTAGGGAAAACTCTTATGAGTTAGGGTTTACATTATTATAAAATGGACAAGGAGAGTGATAGATCCTTTGTACATGAGATGTATGAGATGAAAGAAGGAGATAACAATCAACTTAGTGATGATATAAAGATTTTGATAAGTGAAGAGGAGTTGTCATAATAGTAGTGATATAGTGATAGAGGATTTGAGAATCCCAAGCTTGACGAGAATCAATAAAATAGTGTGAAGATGGAGGAATCATTGATGGGGACTATTGAGTATCATGTTTATAAACTATTTTTTTATTGTACCTAGTGTGGAGGTGAAAAAATGGAGAGAGAAGAGGCATTAAAAGAGGCCTTAAAAGGTGAATATAGTGAGCCACTTGAGTTCATAAGGTGTGGGGAAGAGTTGATGATTTGCATATCAGCTAGAGCATGCAGAGAAGAAGATGTTGCATCAGAGGTGGATAAGTTGTTTGACACAATAGTGAGGACAACAAAAGATGAGAAGGTGAAGACTATCCTAGAGGTAGTACTAGAAGTTATGTGTTATCATTTGAATGCCCAAAATTTATGTTAAATATGTTTTGGTGATATTGGTGGAAAAGGACATGGTAGCCATGAGAAAGGAAGAGCTTCAAACAGATAATATCAATCCAAAAATAAATTATATATTGATTAGCTAAATCCAAGAAGGATTTAGGAGGAGGTGGTTAGTCTGTGGTGGGTTTAAGACTATAAGGGAGTGTAAGATGTAAGAAAGAGAATCTTGGTGAAGGTGGTTGGTTGAAAATGGGTTTCAGCCCAAAAGAAGATGTAGAGAAGAAAGGATGAGCCTTTGGTGGAAGAGGATAGACTATGGTGGGTCTAACCCCATAAAAAGATGAGTGAGGAAAGATAAGAAGAAAGAGGGAAAGAAAGAGTAAATAAAGAGAAAAATAAGAGTAGAGGTAAGAAGAGAATAAAGGAATTTGAACCAATAAGAAGAAGCTAGAAAAAGAAGACAAAATTAAAAATAATTTTATTATTTGTTGTAATATACTGGAAAGCCATGGCCATTAAACCTCATGGTAAAAAGAGTGGTTTTTCCACTTATTCCATTTATATGAGAAGGAACTCAAATTTTATAAACCTTGAGTGTTTGATGCAAAAGAATCTAAGGGTTTTTACAATCTTACATCAACAAAAAACATAGTGTCATGTGTTTTATTTGATTTTTGGGTTGTGGCCTTGTTTGTGTGAGCTTGTTAACCTCTTAGAATGATGTTGAATAATTATTCCTTTGCCATCGAAAGCATAGATTTTTATTATTTTTCAATCTATGTGGACTATTAAGTGATAGACACTTTTCATAAATGGTTCTTAGAATATAGTAAGAATCAGATGATTAAATTTTTTGAGGTCATATAATTTACAACTTACAATATTTTTACCAAGTTTCATACCATTTAGAGTTTCCACAAAAATGTATCAACTGTTACACTTGGAAAGATTTTTATTTACTTGTGGTAACATGCAGTATTATTTACTTGTGGTAACATGCAGTAATAATTTTATGATTAAACTTTATGGGATCATATATCTTGATACTTAAAACCTTTACATAAAAATATATATTATTTAGAGTCATTGGGGAGGCATATTGCTTGATTTTGTCATAACAATTTACATGTGGTTATTGACCTTGTGAAAGATATTAATTAATAATTAGGTTACCAAATTTGGATAGGTGATATAAATTCTATTATAAAATGTGTATTCCAAATTTTATATAAATTTGATAAGTTTAAGTAAAGTTATGACATGTTTTGTAACTATTGTCTAGCTAAAAAATGAATCTACCTAATTTACATACGTTTCATTGCCTTGTGGAATATTATAATTAATATTTGGGTAAAAAATATTTAAGATATGAAATATAATGTATCATATAATGTGTTTTTAAATTTTATCTTGATTGGATAAGTGAAGACAAAGTTATGACACTTTTTGAAGTGTCATTCAACCAAACAATACATCTATGTAGCCTGATGGTTCATTACCTTGAGGAAGAGTTCAAGTAAGAATTAGGTTAATTTTTTTTGTGTGTTTATATAAAATTAAATTATCATGTTATTTTTAAAATTTAAAATCATTTGGATTAACTTAATTAAATATTTTTGAATTATTTTTAATTGTCATTTAACCTGTAAATGTCATATGTGTAGTCTACATCACTTGGCAAAGTTGTTCTTTACCTATAGTAACATGTGGTAACCTATGTTAAGATTTAGATTATTAATATTTTAGGAAATGTATTATAAAATATTTAATTCAAATTTCATACTAATTATATTATCTTCAGTGAAGTTATGTTGTTTTTTCTATCATTCAACCTGAAATGTCACTTGATAGTT
Organism: Torreya grandis; assembly: GCA_037957365.1. Classification (NCBI taxonomy): domain Eukaryota; kingdom Viridiplantae; phylum Streptophyta; class Pinopsida; order Cupressales; family Taxaceae; genus Torreya; species Torreya grandis. The sequence goes on from JARHVA010000176.1 coordinate 6,680,980, forward strand.
ACCAACAGTTAGGTACTTATCTTGAAAAAATGAAGGCCACATAAATCTTGTATGATATGTGGAGGTTAGATAAGTTTAAGATACAACCCCATGATATTTGCGAGGTAAATATGAATATAATATTGAGGGGAGGATAATTTTGGGGGAGATGAGTGTATGTAACCAAATTTTACACAATGCAACATTTTCAATACAAATTCAATGATGATGCAATAATCTCATATTTTGTGCTCCATACGGAAATCTCTAACTAATTTATCCCCTTTTACTTCCATAATCATATATTTACCCATTTTACCCCATTTTTTGAAATTATGTATCTTTTTTAGCTTGTTTTAAATACTTCTTATGTAGGACAAAACCACTGCTCTAGGTGACATAAACACTTTCTTTACGAAAATGCCACTCAAATTACATAAATATCATGATGGTTTCATAATTTACATGTTATTTCCATCATAATATTATATTTTTATATTAAAATAATGGAATTTTAAAAATTTTAAGTAGTATTTATGTCACCAAAAATGACAGTTTTGCAATCATCCCTGCATAAAGTGATGGTTTTATCTCTTTATATTTTCCTTCCAAAACTAGCTCTTGAGAATCATTCATTGATGAATTTTACATGATTTTTTTCTTATTTTTTTTAATCCATCCCAAGTTCACTCCAATTAACCCCAACTCACTCCCTTTTTTAATTTTCAACCATTCTAAGTCTCTCCAAGTTCAACTCTCAGTTGAACTCAAATAAACTCCATGCAAGCTCCCAACTCTTTCTACAAAAGGCCATTTTTGCCCTGATTTAGTATCAAAAAATTACCATTATAATTTTTTATTTTTTATTTTGTTAAGACAAATTCCTACTAAATTTTGTCAAATGTCTAATATATATATTTTTCATGTTGACTACATTGTCATAGGTGAAGAAGTACTATTAATATAATAACTCAGTCTTTGTAAATCATAGCATTGGTCAACCTTAGTTAAAATTCTATTTTTTTATGGTAATGTATATTATCCTTCCCTATTTTTTTATATCTTGGTCATCCTCTAGTTAGAGATTTCCCATAATTCACACAAGGATAAAAAGGAGTTAACATATTGAAGATTCTTTCATTAACATACTACATGCATTCTCATTGATCTATGCTTTGGTCAGGTTGGAGTCTATTTTGATTTTAGTATTATTTATTTATTAAATTATATTAATATATTAATTTTTATATTAGATTAATCTCATCATTTATAAAATATAAAATTAGATAGCGAGATAAATTTAATTCTTTTCATTGTCTTTGTTGCCAAAAAGAAAAAGTAGTTAGTTTTGATTGTGCTTGTATTCCAATAGATTTATTTTTATATCCATTAATAAAAGTTTTAATAAAAAAATAATAGTAATACCTTCATGAAATTTCAAAATAGTTTAAGCCAACATATAATTTCATTTTCAAAGTCAAAACAAGTTTTCTTATATTTAAAACAACCAACTAGTCAAACATAAGACCTTAGACAATCTTAGGTACACAAACATATTGAGTATATTTATGATTTTGTTGGTTTTTATGAATTAAAGGTGTTATTATTTCCTCTTGAAAATATAAAAATAAAATTTGTATTTCTCATTACTCTTTTATCAAATCATTTAAAATAACTTGTCTATAACAAACTAGGAAAGTTGAAAAGCTAGTTTAGCTTGTTTGCAGACAAATATAGTTAAAAAAGGTGTTACGATGTTATTATTTTATATTAAATTTTATTTTGATTTTTTTTTAAAAATTTATAATACATAATTTTCATGTTTAATCCATTTGACATAAACCAAAAAAAAAAAAAAAACATCATCACGTAGATTGCATCTAGACAAGGTTTGGAAAAAATCAGAACTTTGCATATTAGTAAAGGTGTATTCATCTCTCCTTTGCATGGATCATCAATTATTATAAAAATATAAAAATTTTATTTTGTTTTTATTTACTTTTAATTTTTTTATTTCTTTAATTTCAACATTTTTATTTTAACAAGCAAGTATTTTACCTCCATAAACTCAGAAAAATAGTGTCAAGAAATCTTTCCAACACGTGTAAGCATCCAAATTCCATTAGAATACTTTCCAAAACATGTAAGCATCCAAATTTCATCAATCCTTTCCTATTCATGTAATCACCCCATACAAATCCTTACTTCAACATTATAGCAAGCATACACAACAAACCATTGTCTAACAAGCTCATAAACTTCTAAGTTGGATTTTTCCTAACCTCCTTTAGATGACCCTTCTTGAGACACTAGGACTTATCCATCAAGGTTTATTCCCTATGTTTAGATACCTTGGCCCCATAGTTGGTATATAGTCTGATATTAATACCAAGCTAAGACGTGATGTTTTCTATTCCACCTTGGTTCCTCATCTTATTATTTATTCCTTGACTACTTTGGACAAACAAGAATGGATTTCAAATCCACCCATAATTTCCCTTCCTTATAATAGAGTTGATCACTACAATATTATCCAGGCCTAGTTTCCCACTCACACCTCTTCCTTCTCTTTGAGTCTTTACTCATCTGATATCATTCATGTTGGTGGATGACATTGACTAGGCATAGCCAACCTGATAGAGTGGATATTTTCTCGTGAGTCATTTGACTTGATATCCCCAATTTCCCTAGTCCTAACATCAACTAGAGGAAATTTTGCTTTTTGTGATATTAGAAACTAAAGGACCTTAGATCTCTATTTATATGTATCTAGACACTCTTAATGATCAACATGATGTTAAGGTTTTTTTTTCCATCATGATAACCCATTAACACCACCCATTCTAAATATATCCAACCTAAAAATCAACCCAATCCATAGCCCATCCATTACATCAGCTACCTCAACCTAACCTCGGGGATTCAAGTGCATAATTTATCTTGTGTTATTCATATATACACAAATTGATGAACCTTATGTGAAAGACTTCATCCTTTGTGTATTACTTTCTTCCCCTTCTCTCCCCTCCCTTTTCCATATTTCATCCTCATTCCATTTATTTTATGGGTATCCATATACCCCCATAATATGTTTGGATAGGACATAGATGGATCTCTTGGCCTAGAGGGATATAAGAGAATCCAATTTAATTGTATTAAGCCTTCATTGATGAGTTAGAACAACCCAACCTTAGACACAAATATAGACTACCAATTCTATGACTACTCTCATCCTAAAACCTGAAATAGGAGTAGGGTCTCCATTGAGGAAATATAAGATGTATCTAAAATTGTAAGTAACCACCTGAATCTAATGTCATACCCTTACGAGTGGAGGCATGGTCACCCCCCACATGGAAACTAGTCCATCCATCAGTCTAAAAATATTAGATGCATAAAGCATGGATAAATTTGACCATTAGATAGGAAGGATCCACCACTTAGAGGATGGATTTAACCATATGCAAACAATCATGCATCCTTATAATAGGATTCAAGATGCCTCCAAACCAAAAATAAAAAACATAAACACTACCATAGGGGATCCCACCCCAAACCAACACCATAAAACTAACCCATTTCATGCCTTTAACCCTCTTGTATAGGAGATCCTTAGGCCTAACACCAATGCTAGCCCAAATCAACTCATCAATACCCTAGTGGGTCACATTAATGACCCAAAAAATAACCAACAAACTCTGGGTTAGGGGATGAACTCAAATTCTCCTACACAGGCTCATCCCTCCCCTTCTCTCATATAAGTGATGACTCATCAAGCACCATAAAAAAAAACTTATATGGATCTATTAGAATAAGAGCATACACCCCCACCAAACCATGTCTCTCACCAACCTATTGGGTATATCCTTACTCATGTAGTCTCCAACCTAGACACATGTAAATCCCATTTATCTTATCAAGTGCCTAGTAAAACCCCAATGAGAAGTGTATAGACTTATACCCCACCTTTATAAACTTATGCAGTGGCTAACAATCTATTATTCTTTACACCTTCAAGTTACGTACCTCCCACATATGCTCCCCCTCCACAAAAAAGTTATGTCCCACTTTATATAGCATTGGGTTATTTAGAAATCACATACACCCCACCACAACAAAACACAACACCTCTTATATTTTAAAATATTCCCCTTTATTTTCATATGTATTCAATATCCACTCAGCCATATAACTATTTTCTAGATTATTCAACTTTGCCTCATCAGGCTTCATCTATTACTTCTAGTGGTTACCAAACTAGACCCTATGTGATTCCATATTTTCACTCTAATCCCACTACAACAATAATATACTTTGGAAACATGGGTACTTACACTGAGTACCTCAAATAACCTTTTCATTCCAACATACAGGGGTTATTCTCCCATGTCCCCTACCTAACCTTCCCAAGTTCAAAGGGGAGGGGATCCCAATGCACACATCAAATATTACACTATGGTTGTATGGCTATTAAATAACTCCTACCTTGTGATGGGGTTGTCTCAAAAATATTCCCCAAAACCTTAGAAGTTATAACACTTGATTGGTATTAATGCCTCCTTGATGGATCTATACATTCTTTTCACCAACTCATGGTTGAGTTCATCAAATCATTTTATATAAATAAACTCCTAAAGACTAGCATACACTAAATTTTTCACATCAAACAAGAACACAATGAGTTTAATGCCCATTTCATCATGAGATGATGGTAGCTCTTATATTTCTTTGTCAATGCACCTAACATAGATCAATAAGAATTATGTGCTCTCTTCCTTCACTCCCTTAACAAGGAGGCAAGGGAAAATATCCATAAATTCCCCTATCAATCTTATGAATAATCTCTTGATATCACCTTTCAAATTGATCAGGTGGCTATTGATAACGGTCAGTCAACTTATGGGACCAATGGGTGCATTATCACCCCAAACCCAAATAATGTGGGGTTTCAAAGTGTAATTCCAAACAATACCAATAACCAAGGCCCAAAAATACTAAATTGAAATATGAATGCCACCATTGATGGTATCGCTGACTAGTACAAGACGACAAACCCTATGAACAAAAATCAATATCAACATGTAAAAAACAATAATACTACTAAAAATGTAGGTACTAGGAACCAAAATTCCCCTCCTACCATTCATGTGGTTGAATTTAACCAATTGTCATCATGAAACATGGAACACTAGAATCATAATCATAATCAAAATCAATACTAGTTGGTCGAACACTACCCCCAATTTTAAAATTAAACCTATTACGAATAGAATAATTAGTAAGGGTTCAGGAAACATGGGTAGAATATGAGGCCTAAGGACTATGATCCCAATGTTTATTACCTCTTCCACTGAGTTATTAGTCATAACAATTAGAACTATAGGGAATACAACAAATTTATCCAAAGACTCCCAGAAGATCAAATGCAAACATTTATAGACATGTTCATAGGGAGTGCGAGTACAAGATCTCATGCCTTTTCAAATGGTTTTGTTTCCCCTCAAAATTATAATCTCCAAATCTATTGAAACCCTTTCCCTAACCATCAAACATACATTACCCAAAGTTAACAACAGGGTGGCCCATAAAACCACCCTAATCAACATAATCAACCCATGATAGCATACACTCATGATGTCGAGCCTCCACCTCTAGGATTCCAAGCAATGTTGTGGGTAGTTAGTTAGGAGTGGAAGGCAAAACCATAATGATAGGGGTCATATAACTAGAATTCAAAGAAGAGGTAAACATTGTTACTTGCACCAAAAAGTATCAACTTATGGATCTTCATCCCTCAAATATTTTATAAATAGAGTCTATTCTTAATCCCATGGGGAACTATGATTTAATATTTGATTTAACCAAGACATTATACCACATCTCATTCCTTGATTTACTCAATAATTCCCTCACTCATTGGTCAGACTAGCTTGATGCCCTAGGATTAGGGCATCTATCTAGTGTTACTCTTCCTCCACAAGAATAAATCAACCACATTGATCTATACATGTTTTTTCCTATTCAAGAATCATGGGATGTTGGTTACTTATTTGATATATAAAGCCTTCCTCTTGAATTTGATATGGCAAAGAGGAGAGATCTGACCTTATTTCTATATGTTTGTATTTATAAAAACTATGTGAAGAAATCCATGGTTGAAAATGGAGCAGCTGTCAATATTATCTCCTTTTCCTTCCTAAAAAAGATTAGTTATGGAGAAACTAATTGTGCTATAATGTATAACACCCTGTGAGGCTATGACAATCTCAAATATACTTCCATTGGAACCATTGTGCTCCCAGTCACTTTAAGACCCAAGATGACATTAACTGAGTTATATGCCATAGATAAGGATACCAATTATAATATGATCTTATGAAGGCATTGGATATATATATAATGAAGTCCATCCCTTCAACCTTGTTCTAAAAAATACATATATTACACCTAAGAAAGGTCTTTGTATACTAGGGGATCCTAAACCCTTTGACATGTTATAAACAACCATTCATAAGTAGCTCAGGTTACACATCGACTATCATCAACCTACCAATGGGGTCACAAAACCCCCACAATTGGTCAATGTTACTAAATCCATAAATAAAAAAGTGTTTATCTTAAATAAGGGGGATCTAATACCCTAGGATCTGTTAAAATATAAATTGGAAGAGAAAAACATATTGATAGCCAAAGGGGCCACTAACCCATAAAATAGTCAATGGTCTAGTAATTTACACCTTTATAGTCAATATCATTAATCTCTTAGAAAGGGACACTCTACTGACCCTCCCATTCGACCCATGAGGATTGGGGATATATAATTTCTTAGAGCCTCAAGGCCATATCCCTAAGAGGGGTTATCCAGTCTATTTGACCTTTTCATGATAGAGGTGTTTGGGAGCAAAGAAGTCCTTATTCACAATGACCATCTTATCAACTACCAACATCATCTCCCAACTCTCAACCATGCAGAAGTAAGACACAATTTATTCCACCCTTGTCACTTTTGAACATATTTGGAGTACGCTTTTGGATCATGCTATGATAGGGCCATACAGATTTTCTAGGGTCCCTGATCCATTGAGTTTTCTCCCTCTTAAGATGTCAGTCATTCTAATTATGCATATACCTAATTTTGCTTCTCATTGTGCTCCAAGCCCCCTAATAGACAATCAAACAATTTATCCTCCCCCAACTACACTACTGCTTAGGGATAATATCCATAACATGATGGTAGATAAGATATAAATCAACATCATAACTCATGATTACCCATGAATTCCTAAAGGGGGGCTCTCCTTCCCCTTGTCAAGAAAGAAGACCCCAGAAATTCACTTACTAAATTTTTGTATAATTTACCACATATAACAATAGGGAAAACAATGTTACCCATGTCATATCAATAATACTATAAGATAAATAACTATGTTTACGCACCTCCTATGCTATAATTAAACCCTAATTATGTTGGCATATTACCCATTCCAAAAAAATATCTTAACTACACTGACATACCTCTTACTCCAAAGAAAAGGGGAATTAAGCATCCCTTTAAATTCTAAGAAGTATTACCCGGAGCTTAGAAAATAATGTTTTGAGTTCATAGAATTTTTTTCATTCTTTCATCCACAACATGAGGCTAAGCCATTTATTCCTCTATGAGCCCTTCCATTCACCCCACAAAGGGGATAAACTCATTAGTTTCCCAAGCTTACCAAAAAAAAATATATCCATATGGTGAAGATATCATAAAACCAACAAACTTCACCAAACATGCATTCCACTTTTACACAAGATCAGTGGGTCCTTTACTATGATGGGTCCAAGTGTCACCTAGGCATTGGGATAAGAGTCACTCTCATTTATCCTAAAGGGTGATTCATGACTTTTAGCTTCAAGATAGAATTTAAGTGTATGAATAATGGGGTTAAGTATGAGCCTCTATTTCTTGGAATGCACATCAAAAAAAATTTGGAGATTCAAAAATTAAGGATATAAGGATACTCATAGTGAGTTGCAAACTAATTTTATGAGGTCTATCAGACCAAGGATAAACACCTTCAGTTGTAGTAGTTACATCCTACCATGGTAGTTGCATATTAAAATAAGGGTGGTTGTGTAATTGTAAGCAGCATTTTTATCACCAAAAATGGTAGTTTCACAACCACCCCTACATAAAATGGTAGTTTTGTCCCTTTATATTCATCTTCCAAAATTAGCTCTTAAGAATAATTTCTTGACACATTTTGCATGTTTTTTGTCATGTTTCTTATTTACTCCATCCTAAGTTAACCTTCAATCAAGCCCAACTCACTCCCTCTTCTATTTTTAGCCATTTTGAGTCCCTTCCAAGTTTAACTCCTAGTTGAACTTAGTTAAACTCTTTCATGCAAGCTCCTAAATATTTTTACAAAAAGGGCATTTTTTATTAATTTAAGATCTAAAAATTACCATTATAAGTTGTTATTTTGAAGATTTTGGAGCAACAATCTTTCTAAATGACTTAAAGTTTTGAATCTATAGTTTTCATGTCGATTACATTGCCAGAGGTGAAGTGTTATTGGTATAATAACTCGGTATTTACAAATCATAACATTGGTCATCTCTAGTTAGAAAGTTACTAGAACTCACACAAGGATAAAAAGGATCTAGCATATTGAGGGTTCTTTCATCAACATGCTACATGCATTCCAATTGATTTATACTTTGGTCAAGTTGGAGTCTCTTTTGATTTTAGTATTGTTTATTTATTAGATTAGATTAGTATATTAATTGTTACATTATATTAATCTCATCATTAAGAAAAGATTAAATTTGATAGGGAGAGAAGTTTAATTATTTTCATTGTCTTTGTTATCAAAAATAAAAAGTAGTTAGTTTTTATTATGTTTGCATTATGATAGATTTATTTTTCTCTCCATTAACAAACCACTTCATACAAAATTCATAGGAAGACCTTAGTGAAATTTCAAAACATTTTCATCCAACACAACATTTCATTTTCAAAGTCAAAGAAAGTATTTTTGCATTTTAAACAACCAACTAGTCAACCATGAGACCTTAGATAATATTAGGTACACAAACAAAGTAAGTATATTTATGATTTTGTTGGTTTTGATGAATTAAAAGTGTTGTTATTCCATCTTGAAAACATAAAATCATAATTTATATTTCTCATTTCTCTTTTAGCAAATCAATTTAAAAAGCTTGTTTACAACAAACGAGGAAAGTTGAGAGGCTAGTTTAGCTTGTTTATAGACAAACAAAGTAAAAAAAAATGTTATGATGTTGTTATTTTAGATTAGACTTCCTTGTACATTAATTACACATTTAAAAGACAAAATTTTAATATTTAATCCATCCCACATGATTATAGACAAAGAAGTAAAAAAAAAGAACTACAAAAACATCACCATCTAGATTGTATCTAGAAAAGTTTAGAAAAAATCAGCATTTGCATAATAATATAGGTTTTTTCCTCTCTCCTTTGCATGCATCTTGAATTATTGGAAAAGGATAAAAATAATCTTTTGTTTTCATTTAATTTCAGTTTCGTTATTTCTTTGATTTGAATATTTTAATTTTAGCAAGCAACTATTTTTATTTCATAAACTTAAAAAACTCAAAAAAATAAGTCCAAAACAATAAAAAATCAAAAAAATAATGTCAAGAAGCCTTGCCAACACATCCGAGCATATAGATTCCATTAGAAGCCTTGTCAACATGTGTAAGCATCCAATTTTCATTCAAGCCTTGCCAATTCATGTAAGCACCACACACAAAGCCTTGCTTCAACATCACAACAAGCATGCATAACAATCCATTGTCTAACAAGATCATATGCTTCTAAATTGGATTTTGTATAACCTCCTTTGGATGACCCTTTCTGAGACATAAGGTCTTGTCCGCCACAATTTATTCCCTAGGGTTAAAGCACCTAACCCCATAGATGGTATATAGTCTAATATTAATACCAAGCTAAGATGTGAGGTTTTCCATTCCACCCCGATTCTTAAACTTATTATTGATTCCTTTACTACTTTGGATGAATAAGAATGGATTCCAAATACACCCATCATTGCCTTTCCTCATAACAAAGTTTGTCACAACAACATTATCTAAGACTAGTTTCCCACTCACAACTCCTCCTCAGGTCTAGCCTCATCGTATATCATTCACATTGGTGGATAACATTGACTAAGCGTAGCCAACCCGATAGAGTAGATATTTTCCTATGAGTCATTCAACTTGATCTCCCCCATTTCCATAGTCCTATCATTGACCCTAAGCTTTGCCTTCTTGTGATCTTGAAAACCAAAGGACCTTAGAGCTTTATTTATATGCAACTCAACACTCTTAACGAACATCATGATGTTATTTAGGTCTTTTGGTTTCATCATGAGAACCCATTACTAGCACCCATTCAACATCCCATCCCACCTTATAATCATCCCAATCTATAGCTCATCCATTATGTCGATTATCTCGGCATGACCTCGAGGAGTTGAGTGCATAGTTTACCATGTGTTATTCATGTGTACATAATGAGTAGTAAAGGAGCATAACATAGAATCGTATCAGTTCAGGAAGAACTACATGAAATTCCAAAAATCTTTCATGTAATAAAATTATCATGTAGAGGCAGATGTGAGTGTATGTATGTATGTTTTGAGAGTGTGAATGTCTTTTATTGTTATGTTTATAAGAATAATGAATTGAAAATATGTTAAGTGTGTTAAGTTTGAGTAAGTATTGAAAGTTGACTATGAGTGAATGTTCGGCCCTAGAAACATAGAGATAAAGGCAAACCTTAATTGGTTTCCCCCTCTAGTGCTTGCACTAAAATATTTGTTTTGGCCCTAGAAACATAGAGATAAAGGCAAACCTTGATTGGTTCCCCCCTCTAGTGCTTGCACTAAAATATTTGTATTATCTTTACCCTCCTTTTTCACATCCTTACTTTCCATGTTTTGGTAGTATAAGTATTGGGTTACATATTATTATTGAGCTTACTTGATAAAATATTTTAAATATCTTGCCCCTCCCTTCTCATACCCTTACTTTCCATGCTTTGGTAGTAGCCTATAAGTATTGAGTTACATATTGTTATTGAGCTTATGTGATGAAATATTTATATTATTTATACATGTGGTTACATTCATGCTTTTATGATTACAAATTTTTTATTATTTTACATGTTACATATGGATCATGCAACTCCTCTTTTTGAGATGAGTGATCTATAGGAATATCCCTCACTTAAAAATGGAGGAACATAATTACCTTATTCTATATTTGGTTACAGATTCTAAATGGTTATATATTGCACGAGGTTTCATGTTTTAGAGGTTAAAATAGTACCATATAGTTTTTTCTTTGGCCAAGAAGTATATTTTGCTCCTTTATGTTGGACCTATATTTTATTTTCAATTTTAGTTTTCTCCTTAGTGTTGGGTTTAGTTTTCATTTTTTATTTTAGTTTCAAAATTTATGAGACAACATGGTTCACATACCACCAAGGGTATTTGTTCCTTTACTCAAATTTACTTTATTACTTATTTCATTTAGTTGCATTTGATGATAAATTATCCAGATATTGATCTACATATTGGCATTCCTATTTACTTGTCAGTACATTTGGGATGTTGACATTGGAACATGGGCATAACATTTCAAAGAGCACAAAGTTTCCTTCACATCCTCTCAAGTATTAATTTTAAAAAAAAAACTTTGATACACATGCATATCATAGTGAGTCACTATGTAGACACCTAACTTTGGTACAAGTCATGTAGTCATAATGATTTTACCACACTTTCATACATTTGGTTCATTTTCTTACATTTGGTTATTATTGTTACACTTTTCCTTCATTTCGAACCCTTCATAGTCTGATGTCTTCTACATTTTCTCATGATCATCTTCAGATTTGATATTTATCCACCTTAAGATCTACCAAATTAGTCTAAAGTTTATTTTGATATTTATTTATGAGCCTTTTTCCACCTTGACTATTTTTAGTGCCATTGAAAATGATCAAATTATATGTGGATCCTTTTTCCACCATATCATAAGATTTCATGCCTTGATTGTTGCTTTTCATGTCTTTCCGTGGTTGTCTTGCACATGAATATGTACCAATTTGAATTCAAAAAGTCTTATGTATACAATGTACTCTAAGTCATTCATCACTTCCAACTACTTCCAATCTCTTAGATTATTGTATACAAACTTTTAAAGGAGATTGCACATTGATCATATTATGCCCTTATCATGTTTGATGATGTCTTGTGGTTGCATACTTGTATCAAAAGAAGGATTTCATTGAGGATGATATAGTAGTCATTGATTATAATAGGGAGAGAAGATGGAGGCTTTTCTCACATTAAAATGCGACACTCACATACACTAGAACTACATTAAGCCCTAATTTTTACACCGTGATATGTAGTTATAACCTTCAAAAGGGCCTATGCCAATTTAATTTATAAATTTTTGTCTTAACTATGTTGGTTGGCTTCCATTAGGTTTACCTCAAAAGGAGAAGAGTTTCAAACATTTGCGCACATCAATTTGGTTGATCAAACATAAACTTATAGACTTATGTTATTGAGGAAGGACCTCAAAAATTTCCAGACCTCATGCACATACTTAGCTATTTTTAACATTGACTTAACACTTTCAAAGGTGACTATCACATTAGGTGGCCATAATTGGTCACTACCTTTTTTGGTGAAACTAAAACTTGTCATTTGCTCTACTTAATATGATCTTTCTAGGAGATCTTTTGCACTACTCCAAAACCTATTTTCTATATTTATTAGTCATCATCTAAAGATAAGTGAGTCATATTTAAGCATGTATACCACTCTACTCATCTCTTTGTTATTTCAAGGTGCCTAATTTGATTTCTCCATTTCCTCCCACACTTAAATGGATCTTAATTACTTTATTTATTACATTTAGTTAGATCTTTTTTGTGTTATCACTTTACATAATTGGCATAGTGGTTTGAACACTTGTACACGTTTTTTCTAAAATATTTAGAATGGGATTTTGCCTCTTCGTTCAAAATTTTAACCATACATGAAAGCTGGCCAAGAACAATTGTCCCGTCTCTGGTTAAGATGATTTTTAGGTTGCGAGGGAAGGAATGACCATCCTACTTTGTCATTGGTCTACTTTCGGTTTTTCTCAGCTAGTAGATAAAATATTTTTCTAATTTTGTAATCCAATCAATGAACCTCAAACACCAAACTTTCAAAAAATAGAAGTATCATTATCTTGGCTTACCTATCATTTTGACTATGGTAATTGATATGGATGATCTTTTTTCTCATGTTTATGCTGATCTTCAGGTTACCCCTCACCTTCATTGTCATTGTTTATTACTGTAGCAACTCCTCTTTGTGAGACAAATTCTATGGCATTCAATTTTACTTGCATAACTCACAAATATCTCGAGTGTTTGCATGACCATCTCATGGTGGTCATCCTCTTCCTTTCCTGCCCCTGACTTGTATTCCTTTTGGAGTCACTCCATAAATTCTATGCTTAATTCAGATTTCAATCAAGCACTAATACCAAATATGGCTTTGTGGTCAATGTGAATCAGCAAGAATGCAGCAGCTGTTTATGTGAATCATTGGTTCCAATTGCATATTCACCATAGAAAACCATAAAAAATGGACACTAAAGAAGACACCAACTTTATTGAATTTGCATAAATGTGCACACAGTCAAAACTTTGTTGAGAGAAACATGATGGATATTATTTTGATTTGTTCCAAGAAAAATATTCAGATTCAGAACAAAACATGGCCAGCTTGGTCTTTCTTGCCCTTCACCTACCTCAATAGTGTCTCAATCTTTTCTAGTCTTTCTTGTTTTTCACCTGCTTCAATTCTCGTCTTTCCTATGCGTTATTTGAAGAAGACGTCATCATAGGAAGAAGTGATATATCTATTATAAATGACAAGTTCTTTTTTGTAGTTCTCGATTCAAATGGTCTGTTGAATCAGGCTAAATGCCATGATTTTTAATAGCCTGATTTTTAGAGATCATCATCAATTGTAAAAGCTTGAAAAACATGAAGAAATGGCAAAAAGGGAGAAATAAAAACATGATTTACCTGGTAAACTTGACTGTAACTAAACATATAAAAAAGAAAATGGAACAGAAATAAAGAATGATAGACCATGCAAGAAAGCAAAACAGAAGATAACACAATTCATAGTAAACTTGACTGTAACTAAACATATAAAAATGAAAATAGAAAAGAGATGAATGATAGACTATGCAAGAAAGCAAAACAGAAGGTAACACAATTCATAATTTATAATTTCTCACATGGTGGCACTTCTGCATCGATATTATTGATACCACATACAAACTGATATTATTCTTTCAATTGTCTTAATTGTTTTATGAAGAAATATCTTCCTGATAAGAATTATCAACATAAAAATGGAGAAGAAAAAATAGACATTGAGTGCCTTAGAGAACAGGTTTATACCTTACCAACTACCTGAAAAGATGTACAATAATGTTAAATATAAAAACAACTTATTTGAAGTGACAAAATTTGGATAAGTGTATACCTTACCAACTACTTAAATTTCAACAAATTTATATCTTACCAACTATTCTATACATAATGATATTAAATATAAAAACAACTTATTTAAGTGACTCACCTTGAATTCCAAGTCTGAACAAACCCTCTAGATAAGCCTTCTGTCTGCTTCACCTTAAGAAGTAAACTTATATATTTATAGCCACTACATAAGAGGAATTATATACACTGGCAACAAATTGATACTAAATTCAATATAAAGAGGAACTATATGCACACAGCCAAGAAATTCTATACCTGCATTAGGTATTGTTAGTACAGCTCGCAGAATCTAATCCCATTTACTGCAACATAATAGAAATTTCATCCTCTTGAAACATTTAGATGGAAAACAAGGCAGACTGGAATAATGATATAATGCAATACAACGTTTCATGTTTTTGGAATCTGAATGAGAGTTAAAAGCAATTCTGCAATGGTCTGAAAAGTGATACATAAAATATAACCCACCAAGCAATATCAGATGCTTTATAAGCTTAAGAAAAGGCAACTTACAATATTCTCTGTCACGTGATGCAACATTAACAAATGAAGCTTTGCAATAGTTAAACAGTGTGTCTTTGGAAGAGACAAATCAAATTATCCACTGCTATGATTCTTAAATACAGCAAGAACCAAACAAATTTGTGAATTGAAACCAGGCTACAAAGCTACCTTGGATCATTACAATAATATATTAAAGCATACGATATTCCCTTGTTTGAAAATTAAATAGATGTTATATTAGATTCCAAAACTGCATGCTGAGAGAAGGCATGCATTTGCAGTGAGTCAGTTGCTTTGCTGCCTCATAACATAGATATTCAATCTCATTATTATTATTGTGTTAGCTATGCATTGTATAATAGATTTAAATAGTGGCTATCTTTCTGGTAAAAATGTAATGGGTGGGCTAGTGTTGTTAGCTGTTGGTAGTGATAAGAATGTGATGAATGGAGATGATTCAATGATTTAAATATGGCATAACCATTGATAGTGCATAACTATGGAATTCAATGCCAGGAAGACACAGAGAAAAGGGGAGTATTCTGCCATCCTAAGAAGAAGCAATTGTTGAGCGCCTGCAATTGATATCCTTCTGAAGGATAATGAAGTCTGAGAAGAAGCCTGGCCTGTGATAAAGCAAACTCGCTGAGAGGAATGCTGTTGAATCCACACTCGTTCATGAGCTGAGCCCAGCGCTCGAATCTCTGGTGCCGTTCATCTCGGGAAATAATGCTCACAATCTCCCTTCCCAGCCATATTTTCTCTACGCTGAGCCGCTCTCTACTGTTGGGAGGCAGCGTGGCCTCCAGGGAATCAAAGATAGAAGAATAATGGGTAAGAGTTTCAGAAAACCTTCCCATAAAGTCTGGCTGGTTGTTGTCCGTCTCTTTTTCTGCTACAGTGACAACTTTGGGCTCCATTCTCTTTATCTGCATCAACAAAGACCTCACCCTGTTATAGTTATTGCCATCTAACAGGCTGTGTAGCTGAAAGACGCAATTTACTGCCAGAACTTCGCCCGGAGTATGTACTACGTTTGCTGTGACTGTGACTTCTCCTGATGGACTGTGGAGAGCATGAAACTCGAAGGGAAGACCGAGCGTCTGCGCGAAACGGTGCAGCCTGCGGCCGGTTTTATTAAGGCTGGTTAATTCCGGTCCTGCGCCTGTGATCTTAATCAGGGCCGGCGGCCCGCGGGGGCGCTCCGCCAGGGCCTGCATAAATGGCGGCCACTGTACGCCCTGCATGATGTTAAGGTCGACGATATGGATGGCATCTTGATCCTGTACCGTCTCCAAGATCGCCTGGTTCGCCGTCAGGTGGGCGAACCGCACGAACGGCGTGACCTGGTTGAGCGCCAGATACGAGGCCTCCACGTCCATGGGAGTTTCCGGTGCCGTTTCTTGTCCAGGAGCCGCCGGCGGAAAAATATTCTCAATAGGCATCCGCGCAGACAGTGCGCGGACAAACTGAGACGCCAGCCGTTCAGTGGCGTCGCCTCGGGTGCACGCGCGCGCCGACAGAAGCGCAACCAGCCGCCCTGCGCGGTCCCAGTCGCACTGTCCCACAGCCTCCGCAGCTTCCATTAACAACTGAGAAATTCCGGGAGCCTGAGGGTCAGCTACTGTAACTGTTTGCGGGGCGGCAGGCTGTTCATCCTCTTCCTCCTCGTGGGAATCAGAGGAGCCCAGCATTTCATTGAAAGAGGTAGACGAACAGCACAGCAGATTGTAAAAACTGTAACCGCTCTTACTCTGAATTTCTTGATCTTGATGATGATGATGATGATCTTGTCGGTGTCGCTGTTGTTGTTGTTGCTGTTTCCGTTGCATTTGCATCTGTGTTTATATCTACGAAATGCAGCCACCACTCTGCCGGCCTTAGTATTATCCACTTTGACAACTGGGGACAACATGATCTGAGATCAACAGCCTGCCTGCTCTGCCAACACCAGTACTTACAACTACCCAGAAGCAATCGTCAATCGTCAATCGCCAATCGCCGATCGGCAATCGGAAATCGGAAATGGGAAATCGGAAATCAGAAATCAGCAATCAAGCAAAGATAATAATAATAATGCGCTTTCTGAAGATCCTGCTCAAAAGAACGCCCTTCTTCTTCCAGATTTATTATAATTGTCCACCGTGCTGTCCATCCCAAAAATATTCCCTTCACGCAATCACCCCATGCCTATCTCTTCACAAAAATATGTGCAGAAACAGTAATCTCTATTTCTACACCAAAAACAATAATAAAATCCCCCAACATCAACCCTAACACACTGTTCTGTTGTCGCATATGAGCAGCATCATTTCTGGCCAATCTTTTTTTAATATTTTGGGGATGACTTATTGTCAGCACTAAGTTGCAGCACAAACGCAACCCCCTCATCCATAGTACAAGACATCCATTCCATTACAAGCATATATACATTTAGTATATCCACCTTGACCGGCACCACACGGTATGTATATATCCCTATATAATCTATCTCTATCTGTCTCCATCCATCGATAATAGATAGCCTTTTCTACTTATACTGCTACTTCTAGTTGTTTTGCAGCTTCATCCATACGCTCAGCATCTTGTGTGTACAACATATTGCCAAACGAGCAGAATATAAATCATTTTGATCGACAAGTCAGGGGATTTGGGTGCACAGGAATAACTGTACCCTGAAATTCCTGTTCTGCAAACTTCACCGAATTGTCTAAATCCAAACGTGATGACTTACTTTGCTTGCTTGTATGAATCTCAATACTCCAACTCTCCCTATCCCAGAATTTATTTCTGATTTGACACCCAAAAATCAGAAATCTCTTACGGTCAAAAACAACAAATATTTCACAGGAATCAAAACATAACTATATTGTTAGTCACAAGTCTTTCACACAGAAATGATGATCTTAATACCTTAACCAATGGTTGTTTTGTTTTGTTTCCTGTTGATCCCTTGCTTGTGGGCGTTGGCAAAACAGGCAGACCCCAACATGGAGGACAAAGAGTGTTCTGAAAACAAAACAAAAAAATATATAACAAAGTGGAGGTCAGCAAGGCAGTCATGCGTGCATACAAAGGCAGAATCAACACCCCAATAAAACCCTAATCAGTAGATTGACGTTGCACTTGAAGTGGGGACACCGGACACCAGACACCAGACACCAGACACCAGACACCTCCCTCATCAACTCCAGTGACACCCTTTAATAAAATAAACATCCGCTACAAAAGTAGATATCAATAGTTAATTATATAGAAAAGTAATATGATATTACAATTTTTTTTTTTTATTGTATTCATGAAGGCATCATATGGAATGGATTTACAATGTCAAGTAAGCATATTTCTAAATTAGTGAGTTTCTTTGATTAAGCAGAGGCTTTCATAGTGTTAACTGCTATAAAAGTAGATATTAATAGTTAGTTATATACAAAAGTAATATCATATTACAAGTATGTTTTGATTGTATCCCTGAAGGCATTGCATGGAATCATTGAATGTTGGATTTATAAGTATTGAGTAAGCATACATCTAAATCAGTGAGTTTCTTTGGCTAAGCAACTACGAGTAAGGGGCATCCACACCGTCAAAATCACCCAGGACACGATCTTAGCCTTAACCGCTTGATTCTCTCTCTCAAATATTTAGAGGAATTTATACCTTAGTGGATGGATATAAGCAACTATCATCCTCACTAGTTGGAGTACAACCTTTTCAATATATTAGAAATATTTACTATAACCATCCAAAAAAAAAAATACATATTACAAATTAGTCACATACAACTCTATCTAACAACTTCTATGAGTCGAATTTTTTATGTTTTCATAATCCATAAAAATGTTAATAAATTTTTTGAAATCAATTATTTTATGATTCATCATCAGAAAAAACCTTATATATATATATATATATATATATATATAATTTTATTTTGTTTTGATTTTTATTTATCTAAATTATACATACCAACCTATTATTTATTATTATTTAATTCATAATAGAACGTTCTAATAATAAAATGCTCTACTCCAAACTAACTTAATATCATATTTTGAAATATCTACTATAAATATAAAATACCTATTACAAATTAATCACAACTAATACTATCTGAATCATCACAGATAACTACTTCCAACCTAAACTTACAATGTTCTACTCCAAATTAGCTTGGTATCATATTTAGAAATATCTACTATTAACATCACCCCAAAAAAAAAAAAATACCTACTACAAATTAGTCACAGCTAACACTATGCAAATCATCACAAATAACTACTCTGAACCTAAACCTAATACTCCAAATTGGCTTGACCATGCAAGGATCTACACATTGAACATTTCCAACGAACTAAATCTTAGAACACAATACTGATATCATTATGATAATGTTATTATACCTACTCCTTAGAAAATGATATGATGGAGGATGACAATAATGATTCATATTAAAACCAGAGGTCCCACATTTTGGACTCTCATTCTTCTTTCCTCTTTTGGGGATCTTGTCTTTCTTCTTTCTGATTTTATTCCATACACAAATATATTTAATGAAAAGGTTAAGTAGAGATGTCGGAAGATTCTTTGTGGTCAAGTAACAAGAGCATTTCTCAAACTATTAATATTTTAATCTACATGTAACAACCACCATAGCTTATATGGAAAGTTATTTAATAATATTAGTCTCCACCTTTTCATCATCATGATATGATTATGGCATTAATGATATCCCCTTTCTTTGCACTCTTCCACCACTAACAAGAAGCTTCTCCTCTTCTTTATACAGTGCCTTCATTATTAAGGTTTTAAAATGGATATCAAAGATTTATGTGAATGCTTTTGCATATATATGAATAGTAGGATGTCTAAAGCATCCAATGATTAAGGTCTATTTATCCATCAATCAAGGTATAATCATTCTGGTCCATTCGGTTCCTTATGATTCCAATAATTTTCAAGGATGGAGACGTTGCACTTTGGTACAAGGGTCCAAATTTGTTTTAATAGATGGAAGTCGTAGGAGAAAACTTTTGTGAGGTCTTACCTGGTCAATTTGGTATAAATTCCAAAGGAAAGGTATGGTCCAATCAAACAAAAAAATTGGTTACATTTAATTTAATATTTATAATATATGTACAAGGATAAAACTGATATATGCATTTATAATGTTATAGAATCCATGTTCCTTGAATATGGAAATATATAATTGAAATAAATATAAATATTATTTCATTAAAAATAGTAATTAGGATTGTACATTTTAAATTTTAGATAATGGAAAGTAGTATAGTTAAATTAGTGAAGATGATAGTTGTTTATATTCATGTATTAGTGTATAAATTCCTCTACATATTTGAGACAGAAAGTCAAGCGGTTAATGTCAAGATCGTACCCTAGATGATTTTGACGATGTGAATAACTTTTAGTTGTAGCTATTTAACTAAGGAGCTCACTGATTTAGATGTATACTTACTCGTCATTTTAATCTACTATATATTTACTCTTGAAATATGGACAAAAATATCAACATTCTATGTAATTCAGTGCTTCCCTATAATACTTAGACATTCAATCAAAAAAAAATCTAAATAATACGTAAATAGGAATTTTATAACCAAAATAAAAATAAATATCTATTAGACTTGTTTGTTTCAAATCCCAGATAATGGGTTGATAGTAATTTTACAATCTAGATAAAATATTCAAAACAAAAATTTATCTTTGGGGTTTTGTTCACTTGCTTTCACTCTTTGCTTCCATGCCCTCAAGTCTTGGATTGCAGTTCATATATACCTACAATAGGTGAATATCTAATCTAATAGTAAAAGAAACAAAGATCGGGCATATACATTAGAATTATGGTTGCTAATGCCCTTTATATAACTCTCTCACAATCAGACCCTATGACTTGTAGAATAAAAAAATCATTAGAAAGTTTAGAATAATAGAATATTTATTTCATATATCAATCATATCTACAATGTAAAATGTGTATTAGATAAACACATGAAATATTACGTTTGTTTGTTTATAAAAAACCTTAAATTCAAATTTTGTAATATTAATGCGAGTGTTAATTTCTAATAGTTACATTTATTTCTTTATAAAAAAATTTGAATTCAAATTTTGTAATATTAATACGATAATAACATTAATAATTACAAACAATAAAAATAAACCCATTTCAATTATCTTGAACATACAATTTTTTTTTTAATATACTAATAAAATCATATATAAATTTAAAAAAAACACATTTCCAAAAAGTCAAAGATAAAGAATCAAATTTTAAAAACCTCTCTTATCAATATCAATTGATTTAAACTAAATTGTACAATACCATTATAAATTAATATAAAAAATATAATCCATAAAAATATTTAAAGATACTATAGAGAGTAAAATATGATGGTGATTCTCAATGGTTTGGATACGCCAAACAAGATATTTATTATATAAAGGAAGGGATTATCCATCAAAATCACTTTAAAAAAAGTACATGGGCGTGCACATTTATTTGTATGCACCTTTTCTCACCTAATGTTATGTTTATATAAATGTTCATGAGATGGATAATGGCATATTCTCTAAAACAAACCTTTAATATTAAAAAATTAAGCCACTACAACCGATAATCCGAAAAATTGATATTATAATAATAATCAATTAAAAACTTTTAAAAATATAATTAATGGCATAATGTAACAATAGCATAATGTATTGAGCATCTTGACCAACTTTATCATCCATATGAACGGCAAAGCTTTCTCATCTTTATGTTGTGCTGAGTAAATTAATGCCTCTCATGCAGGATTTCATGATTCAGATTTCAATTAATTAATAATATATTGGAAGGAAATATAATTCATCCTCTAAAACAATATATATGGGCATTTCTATATGTTTAGAATTAAAATAATTATATTATATTGAAAGGGTTATAGTTTAATTTGGTAGTATGGATATCCTTCAATACTTAGCGTTAAGTCGAAAGAGCATTTTATAGACGTAATTCGTGTAAAAGTAGTGTTTCAATAAAAAAAGGGTTGTAAGTTATTTTGTGAGGATATTGGTTGTTTATATCCATCCACCAAAGTATAAATCTCTCTAAATACTTGATATGAAGAGTCAAACGGTTAAAATCAAAAATACGTTTCAAGTAATTTTAATAGCGTAGATACTCTTTAATCATGACTACTAGATGTATGCTTACTCAACATTATACTCTGCTATATATTTATATTAGAAATATGAAGCAATTTCCTGTGCTTAGACATTCAATTAAAAAATAAAACCTCATTTTGAATAAACTTGCATTAAAATCAAATTTTTGTAAGGTTACACAATTATGATTAACTCTATCTAGTTATCTACATATCTAAAAAAAATTGTATATTAATAAATAATATATAAACTATCATTCTCACAAATCAAACTACAATTTTTTTATTTATTCTATTTTATTTGAATGCTTGTAATACTTATTTTACCATATAAAACATATAAATAATTTAAAAAATAAATATTAAATAATTATAACTTTATATAAAGATGTTCAAATTTGAAATTATTTGTGTTTTTATAAAAAAAAATTAATTTATTTTTTAAATATTTATTTTCAATATTTAATTTCATTTTATTTTTTCTTTTAAAGAGTTATATCAATTTAAATGCTTGAAAATTTGAATTTGCTTTTCAATCTCTCTTTAAACATAGGGAAAATTATTAGATAATAATGGGAAGTTTATTTTATGAATAACATATAAAAATTTATGAACAAAATAAGATAAGTTGTATTAATTTATATTTTGAAGTTAGTTATATATATAATATTTAATTTCATTTTGTTTATTATTTTATTTTAAAATTTACAATTATAGAAAATCATATATTTTAATAGAATGAAAAATAATATATTAAAATAAATTTTATAATTTGAATTTTTTGTACAATAATAAAGTTTTAATTTAAATTGTAATTAAAAATTTGATATTTAATTATTTATAAAAATGAAAAAAAAAAAATCTAAAAATTAATTGTTGATATAAATTATAAGATAATTTTAAAATAAAATAAAATTAGTATCATAATTTTAAATATTATTTAATCTTTTACTTTGATCTCAACCTTTCAAAGAACCACCTCTTCTTCTAACCATTTATAGATAAATTCTTTGATTTCAATATAATTTTTTTCTAAATTTTAATTATATATCTCTTTTTTTTTTTTTGGAAAAGCCTGGTAAACTTTTTAACGTGACTGGTGATGCTAGCTAGACACGCCTAATACTGGTACCACGGGGTGGGGATTAGACCTTGGGACCAACAAAGCCGCAATGGAAATACTAGGCCGATCGAGCTAGATTCTGCACCCTTTAATTATATATATTTATTGACTTATTATTTCTTTATTTTTTAAAATTATCTCCATTATCTCAATTTCATAGTGAAGAAACTTAAACTCTTTTTCAAATGCCTTTTTCAATTTATTTTAAGTTATCCACGTCCTTATTTCCATGTGCTCTATGTACCAATCTTGTATAATCCTTCTCCAGGTTTCTTGAAAGGATCTATACTAATATCCTTGATCATTATATTCATTCATTATCTAAATCATTGTGCACATACGTTATAATGCCTCATTGGATTTTGAATTCCCTCACATATAATCTTAACTAACTTATGTTAGTATCTCTCGTTGGTGGCATAATTTTCATTGTACCTTAGTGATGTTTGTGGTTTCATTGGTTGCACCATGCTGATCTCACTAGAATCATCATTATCTTGTCTAATTAGACATGCATATCCTCACCCCTCCAACCACTACTAGCTTAAGTCTTCTCTAGATAAATTAGATCATTTGTGCACATCACAATTCTACCTCCACACTATAGTCTTGAAATGTAATGTATTGTACTTAATAAAGATAATGCACCCTCTTTGAAGATGTAACTTTGTGCCATATTACACTCTATTTAGGGTTATTCCTCTATCTCATCATATATATCTACTGCACCATCAATTTTACCTTCATTTTATTTATGTAGTTTCCTCCTTTTAATGACCCTTACATTATCAAATTGACCAACCTTTTTTTTGATAGTCTTGCCACTGTTAATGAGGTTATTTATAACACTAGTCCCTTTGATAATCCTCCAAACATCCTTGTGTCCACACATAGATCAACTTACCTAATTCCTCATCAATGAAGTCCTCTTTTATTGGCTCTTTGTCTTCATTGCCATGGGTCTTAACTATATTATCATAACTTTGTTGAGGGTTTTTATTTTTATTTTTTATTTTTATATCACATGGACTTCATCCATAATAATCTCTTTAGATATTTTCTCTCCTCATAATATTAATACAATATTTCCTTATTCTAGTATTTTTTTAAAATAAATTTGTGACACTTTTTGTGTCAACTTTCATTTTTAATACAATATTTGACATAAGTTTTGTATTAGACATTTTGTTTGACACAAAGTGTTTAAAACATAGACTACCATCAAATATAGTGAAGAAAAATTCTCTTAATTTACCAATATCTTTTAGAGTAATGCACATTTTATCAATGTTTTCATTCAATCTCACACATTGCATCAACATTTACACCAAAATCATGCAATTCCGATTTTTACCAAATTTGATCCATTTTATTTTCTTTTTAATCTTATAAAAAAGGATTTTTTATTATTTTATTTTGATTTATTAAATCAAATATATATATTTGCATTAAAAAACTGATTACATTTCAATTTATAACAGAAAAATAAAGTTTAATAGATGAATTAAAAACCCTCTTATCCAGATTAAATCCAAAGTTAATCTTGTTACCATTTTTAAATAAATAAAACTTAACATTAACTATTAAAATTCAAGTCCATTAAAATGTTAATCTTGCTATCATTTTATCATTTTTGAATAAATAAAACTTAATATTAACTATTAAAATTCATGTTCATTAAAATCAACTAATAGAAAAATTTTTCATTTTTTTGTTTAGTAACTATTAGTCAATCACAATTGGCATTAGTATTTTTCACAACATGCTTATAAAAAGAGAATGAGAATGGAAAATAATGAAAATAGAAAGAAGTATACTATAACATCTATTTTGATATTTTTATATTAAAATTATGACACTTGAGGTGAAGTAATTAGAGTTAAAATGAAACCTATGGGTTGGAAATTGGACATATACTAGAAAAAAAATGTTTCTGAGAGGTAGGTGAAAACATAACATTTGATCACACGAATTAGGCTAATGGATAATAACATATAAATCTAAGTCAAAAATGGTATAGTTCCACTCTAAATAGGGAACTACCCCTCTATTAAAATGCAATATGAATGATGGGCCATAATACTAAAACAAATCTTAGAAGCAAATATCTCATTTTTTGTTTGGGCCATAATGATGACATAATAATAGAAGTAAAGTAATCATTTTTGTTTTGAGTCACTTATTTTAATGGAAATAATTTGTGAATTTTTAGTATGGCATATTATTTCTTTTCAAATTATTCTTCTTAAAAATCAGTATCATCATATACTACAATATTTCAGAAGAAATGTATACACCCATAAAACTAAACACAAATGTTTAAAAAAAAAAACCATGAGAATGACAATAAAAAAATCATACCACTTTCATTGTAGAATTAAAGGGAAAAGTTTGAAAATAAATCATGTTTTTAATGGGAGAAAAGTGTTAAAATAACTTAAATTTATTTGCCTAGAAAACTCTTTATTTGAACAAATTATGTGAAGCCATTACAATTATTTACAAAATTAAGCAAATTATATGAAATTGTTAGAACTGTTTATTAAATTACAAGTCCTCCATGTTGTAATGGGCTTCATAATTTTAGTTTGGGAGTAAAATATTACTTTTAAATTAGGACTATACAATGTGATTCGAGGCTCAATTGGTCCCAATTTCATCACTAATTGAATTAACTACTTAATTGCTTCAATTATAGATGTAATTTAGGCAAATTTGAGCCATGTGAAATGTAGGACTATACATTATGATTTGGGTCTCAATTCATCTCAATTTTATCATTAATCAAATAAATCACTCAATTTGTTTAATCATGGATGCCCTTTAGGCTAATTTGATCCCTATGAACCTAATTATGAGTGTATAATGTAAATTGGGATCAATTTGCCCAAATTTCATCATTGATTGAACCAACCACTCAGTTGGTTCAATCATGGAAGCACATTGTGCTAGTTTGAGCCACATGAACCCAATTGGGCATATATTATGTGATTTGAGGCTCAATTCACCCAAATTTGTTGTTGATTGAACCAATTACTTGATTGATCCAATCATAGATGTAGTTTGGCCCAATTTGAGCCCCATAAACCTAATTAGGTGTATATGATGTAAATTTTTAAATCTTTTGGGTCATGTTAAGCCTCGTAAACCTAATCAGGTGTATACAATGTGATTTGGGCTCAAATTAGCCCCAATTTCATCACTAGTTGAACTAACCACTTAAGTAGTTTAAACACTAATACACTTTGGGCTAATTTTAACTCTATAAACCTAATTGGGATTATACGATGTCATTTTTCGCTCAACTAGTCCTAATTTCAACACTAATTGTTAACGAATCACTTGATTGGTTCACTCATTGATGCACTATGGGTTAGTTTAAACCTCACAAACCTAATTAGGCATATATGATTTGATTTGGGAATAAATTTGACCTAATTTTATAATTAATTATACTAATCACTAGATTAGCTCAATATTGGATGCACTTGGGGCCAATTTCTATCCCATGAACTTAATTGGGTATATATAATGTGATTTAGGGATCAATTTAACCCAATTTCATCAGTGATTAGACTAATCATTCAATTGACACAATGGCATATGCACTTTGGGACAATATGAGCCCCATGGTCCTAATTAAGCATATATGTTATGATTTTTGGCTCAATTCACCCCAATTTTATCTATAATTTTAAAGAAATCACTCCATTAGTTTTATCACAAAGGAACTTTGAGAAAATTTGAGCCTTGTGAACCTAACTGGGAGTATATGATACTATTTGAGGCTCAATTTTTCATATTTTTTCACTAATTAGATAAATCACTTGATTGGTTCAATTATAGATGTAGTTTGGGCCAATTTAAGCCATGCTTACATAATTGGGCATATACAATGGAATTTGGGTCTCAATTCAGCCCAATTACATCATTGCTTGAACCATTCACTTGATTAGTTCAATCACATATGCACTTTTCACCAATTTTAAAACTATTTGAGCCAATCACTTGATTAATTAAATAAAGATATAATTTGGGCTAAATTAAGCCTGTGAACCTATTTACATGTATTGATGTGATTTAGTGCTCAATTCACCATAATTTTATTACTGATTGATCCAATCACTTATTTGGTTTAATCCAAAATACACATAGGACAATTTGAGTCTCATGAATATGGTTGGGTGCATATGATGTGATTTATAGCTCAATTTATTTGAAGTTCATCACTGATAAAACTAACCACTCAATTGATTCAATCACAGATGTATTTTAGGCTAGCTTGGGCCCCATGAACATAATTAGATGTATACGATATGATTTGGGTCTCAATTCACCTAATTTTTTTCATTGATTAAACCAATCACCTAATTGATTCAATCATGGATGCACTTTGAGTAAATTGAGCCTCACAAACTTAATTTGGATATATGATGTGATTTGGGGATCAATTTTCCCAAATTTGTCACTGATTTAAATAATCACTCTATTGGTTTAATAATGGATGCACTTTGGGCCAATTTAATCCATGTGAGACTAATCATGAGTATAAAATTCAATTAAAGGATCAATTCTCCCAATATTATCACTAATTAAACCAATCACTCAACTGGTTCAATCACTGATGCACTTTGGGCTAATTTGATCAGCATGGATGTAATTGGGCATATATGATGTAATTTGTTGCTCAATTAGCCATAATTTGAACATGGATTTAACTAATAACTCAATTGGTTCAATCATAGATACAATTTGGATCAGTTTAAACACTGTGAATGTGATTAGGATAAATGATATGATTTTAGGTTTAATTTTCCCTAGTTTTTTCATCGACTAAACCAATAACTCGATTAGTCTGCTCTCCCAGATGTAATTTGGGTAATTTTGATTCTTGTGAACGTAAATGTTGGGTTTGTCTATTAACTTTTCTTTAGGGAACTGAAGTGTCTAGTTACCAATAAGCTAATGCACTAGCATTTCACGTAAGATTGAGCTCTTGCACACTCACCCAAAGCACACATCAAAAAATCAGTTCCCATGGGTTATGTTGTGAAGTAATACACTTGTCATATATTGATGCTTGTTCATATATATTGATTAATGAGTAAATAAAAAAATAAATATATAATTATGGACCTTGTTTCAATTACATAAATAAACATTATTAGGAAGATAACTTCCATGTGATTCAAAGTATGTATTACACAAGTTCAGATACTATATATTCTATTAATTATAGTCAAGTTTAAACTAACAGTTATATAATAAACACACTGATATCTCAATGATGCAACTTAACTAACAAGCATAGTATAACATTTGAACTAAGATAAATTTCATGATTTCGCTATTACCACAATCAATTATTACATACTACTAATGTTAAACAATATTACAAATTTCTACATAAGGGTATTTATACTTGGTTTCCCAAACCAAGTTGTTACATTAATTATGACACTTTTGGTGACTAGCCAATGATCTCCAATGGACTAATAGTCATGGCAGTTGTTTACTTGTTTTTCTCTATGGACCCAAGCCTTTGCACCCCTATATTATTGTTTCCAAGTACACTCCTTCATGTGGGATGGTGTGAAGCTCATGTATGTTTGAAGTTTATTCTATCCTTGAGAATCTTTCCTCAGTCTTTTCCCACTTCCTTTATGCTCCCCAAGTCTTTCACTGATATATCGAGTCCACTCTTGGGTTCTATATTTGTTATGCTTCTCTTTTGATTGGGTGTTCTCATGCCATGGTATTCTACATAATTATGTTCCACACCATGATATTCATACACCATGCTCATTTTGTGCCATGGTCTTCTGTGACATGATTGTTTTGTGCCATAAGCCAAAATACTTAGTCAAAATTAGGGGTCCAACATCACCACACACTACTCTCTTAGTTTATCCTAGGCTAAGAACTGATCTTGGCCTCAACCAAAAATTTAGATCCAACCTGTTCACTATGCTTTCTGACACCTTACCAATGTGACAAGGTGTCGAGTAGCTTTGTTGTTATTTCCTTGATTTTTGCTTTCAACTTTCTAGTCTCCTTAGGTTGATCAGGACATTCACTTGCCTTATTGACCAATTATTCTAGGGATGTGGAAACAGACCTCTTCAGGATTGGTGACCTCATTCACAACCTATCCTCAAAGCACTGCAAAGTTGGAATTTATTTGTTGTTGATGCACATTTATTATTTCTTTTATAGATTCAACATCTTTGAATGCCTTAGTGCACTTGGTGTGGTACTTTATTAAAATGGTGGAATCTACCAATTGATGTCACTAAAAATCTTATTCATAGAGTCAAGCTTCCAAAATTTTAATAGGTTATGATAGCTTATCAAAAATCCCATCTAGGATGGGGATCACCTTCCCAACTCATTATAAGGCATGATTGCATTCTTCCACTGCTTCGGTAAATTATTCATTTGCCCATAATGTTTCATTTCATTTTTTGGCATAGAATGCTCTTTACACTAATTTAATAGAAGATCCACAAGGGCCTCCAACTTATAGACAACTTCTCCCTCTAAAGGGTTCCCATCTACCAATGTTGGTTCCTAGCCTAAAATAGCCTTACATAAATTCAAAGTTTTAACCTTCACTGTTGTGGTGACTTCTAACTAGCATTTCAACATGGCCACTTCCTCTTCAAGTTTAATTTGAGTAGCTTCTTCTTTATCAAATATCTCTACCACCTTGCCATGTTTCTATTCTTCACGATACACATCTGAATTTGAAAGCACATTCTGTTATTCTACTTCAAAGGTCATTTTTAAAAATACAGCACTCGTTTGTAGAGGAAATTAAGGATCAACCCAAATAAGTGTGGGAAGTGACATTGATTCTAAATCTAATACTAGGCTATTGGGTTTTTTTTTTAAATGGCATTTCTCATTGTACATGACCAAGAAAAATGACATCTGATTCCTAGTGTCTATGGTGGCATCCTTCAGATGAAAATGGGAATATAAATACAATATTTTTTTAGGAATGCCTATTTGGTATTAGGCTTGTAAGTTTGTGGTTGGTTAGACTATGAAGTCTGCATGCTGCTTCCCTTTGATGGGATCCCACTCAATGATCTTGACATCCATGTCTTATGCCAAGGAAGTAGTGATGATGTCCATGCCACTTAATTATTCTATTTCAAATCCATCCCTTTCTCTGATGAGTGGATCTTCAATGTCTAACTATGCCTCTTCAAGGGTGGTCACCTCCTCTTGTACTAGGGAGGGTGTTTTTTTGAGTCTAACTCTTCCTATTCTTCAGTTATCCCACTAGTTCCTGATAATTCCTCTAGATCTTCCCTATTACCATCCTTAGGCTCTTCCTATTCTAACATAATGGTTTATGTTAATGGCATTGAGACTTTTGGTTGAATTGTTTTTGGATGTCTTTTAGGTGAAGCCCTTCGTGGTGGTCCTTGGGAAGTCCTTTACTATTTTGGTGGTTATAACTATGAACTTGTGTTGGCATCATGCCTAGTACACTTCTTATTTTCAATTGGTGGAACTAGGGGAAGATTTTATCTCTCATGCTGTATGATTCTTGAAGCTTTCTTTTTAGGTATTAACATATAAATAGATGATGACTTGACTGCTTGACCATGATTGGGTGATCCTTGATGTTAGTTCTGTCTATCTCATGCTTTTCTCTATATGCTTTCTTGTAAGGATATCCATACATTTTGTGAAGAGTGTGAATCTCTAAGTCAATTCACTCTACTTCAGGGTTAGGGGTTACACATCATATATGTGGTTGACCAAATTGATAAAGTATTACATTGTGAAAGCATAAGGCAACTTCAACTAAGTAGAATGCTCTTTATAAGGGGTCATCCTGATATGTGCCAATGAAAAGTGTTGCTTGACAGTAAATTTAGCTTGTTTTCCAACCTAGATGGGTAAGTTATTTGGAATGTGCCATTCATTCCCAAAGGCCTCCTTCATATCATCATACTGAGACTTCATCCTGAGATTAAAAGTTGAAGTGATGTAATTGGGCATGTGAATGCCTTGTAACACTCTACAGGGGGCTTGTTTTCAAGTGGGTATAACCACTTTAGTTATCCATTGTGTGATCAGGTATAATAATTTCATCAAAAAACATTAACAAAAGGAATACACCCCACGAGAACCTATGGCTAAGTATCTGGTGGGTCTTCTCCATGTCTATTACAATTTTATTAGAAAAATACATTGCATAGTTATAATTTATACTCTCAATTACCTGGTGAGCAACATATAGGTGGGACACATCCACCTCCTTCCATTGATCACTACTACCAACTTTGGTCATGATGATGCACACTGATACTCAGAGGGTGGGGTCTTATAAGTTCTTAATATGCATAGCATGGACCTAGTTTTGATATTCTAGTGCCATGGCATTCTTCTCTATTTCCTTCAAGTCCTCCAAATAAAATTCAAGGTCTACGCCAGAGTATTGCGACCCTGACACCTTGCTGATTCTTTTAGCTATGATTTTAATTCAGTACCCAACAAAATAGATACAATCCTCATGCATTCATGAAATAAGAAATTTGATTGCCTCAACAAATTTTCTAGAATAAGGGAGGTTGAAAAAATGGAAGAGCCCTACAAAATCCAAGGTGTTAAAGATTTTTAAATCATAGACCAATTCACTCCTAGTGTTTTGGTGTTTGACTCTATAATCATTTTGAATCTCAACTTCATTTCCAAGTTGGTGGTGGTTATAGTAGAAAATGGTATAAGTGGGTATTGATTCTGATTAGAGTGTATGTACAGAGAAAGTTGAATACATAGAAAATAAATTTAACTCAATAATAGTATTCAAATATTCAATTAATTTCATATGAAACTATACAAAGCACTTATATAGGATTACATATAGATATATGGGTATCCATAAAATCCATATAAACTCTCACATGAATAACCAACCAACTATATCAAACTCCCCCTATAATATTTTTATTATTTATAACAATAATATACCACACAAACCTATTTATGTAATATTGTTTAACTAACAATATTTACGTTATTACAAACTTAATAATGTGAACACACCCTAATATTCACCCCCTTGTGAACATTATTAATCCCTAGTCTACACCCCCTTAATGTGAACATGGGAATGACATCTATCCCATATCTGCACATGTACTCATGGTTTAGTGATTTTCACAAGACAATCACAAACCTTATTGATGGTTTTAGATATGGATTACCAATAACCAAAATGGGATGGTTTTCAAGTGGATTACCAAAAACCACAAAAAATAGTTTTACAAGTGTCTTACCATAAACCACAACATGATGTGAAATACAATTACTAGCTCTCTTCACTATCGCATATTCAGAGAAGTTACAGAGGAATTTTTAGTTCACTTATTACAAATGTGAATAGGTATACATCATCTATTCTTATTCACACAAAATTGAAATCAAACACAAAATTGCCACTAAAGTAGAATTGGCCCCATCACTAGTGGCTAACAAGAGGCTCTAAAATCTCCAACCTCTGTTAACCAACCTCCAATATGTGATGTTGCTTAATTACTTGATAAGATTTTGAATCTCATGCAATTTTTTATGATAAGACTCCCCCAAACATAACTGATGCTTTTGACTCAGGATGTCAGGTTCACTTGAAAATGCATCCTTTACATAGGATGTGATTAACTTTAATAATTTTGATATAAAAATGACTCTTGATAATAAATGACTCAATTTTTTTATTTTTAACTAAAAGACTAATGAATCAATATACTTAATAGTAACACTTGACTTATTTGACTCTTGATAACAAAATAGTACGCTTAAATTTTTTTTATACCATTTGACTAGAATGATATAATAAAACGTGTTAATTATTATAACCCAAACTTATGACCTTGAGTCAATTAAAGAATCAATATAAAACTAAGAATTCTATTGACTTGACCATATGAAACTATGACTATTTAAAATTTGATAAATTATCTTAAATACCCAAAACCAACACTTGGATAAAGAGATAACTAAATAATGATAAAATGGCATTGACCATATAGTCAAAACTTTTCATTATAAAAACTAAATTTTAATGATATTTAAAACCTAAATTATTTAGCTGACTCTACTAAGACAAATTACCTAAACTCAAAGACTCAATCCAAACCATAAAACTTTACAAACAAAAGACACTAACCACAAATATTAATCATTTACTTATCACTTATTGAAGTAGTTAGTTGCATAGGATTTTTAATATGCTAACTAATGGATCTGATCTTTATGTGAGACATTGAAGTAGTGTATTTTGAATGATGTTGATGCAAGTTTTTCTCTGGGTGTAAAATTTGATAAAGGATCATACCACATGAAGATAACACTCACAGGATCAACTACGAGAGAGTTTGTGCTTGACTAAGAAATGACACACCCACCATGATAACAATCAAACTGTAGAAATAACAACACACAGCAAGACTTGCATGATGTAAATAGACATAATGAAAGTAGGTAAGATGAAATCTGACTTAAAGAAGATTATTGCATAAGAATTTAATAGGTGAATGGTAGTTTTTATCTTATCAATGGATAATTTGTGATGTAATTTTGAATCTTTATAAATCCTTATGTAGAGAGAGCTCAAGATAATCTATCAACATTTTAATTGTGTAAAAATTAGTGGGAATCAAATGAGTTGATGATGGAAGGAGTAAATTATACAATAAGGAAAACTATTTGTTGGAAAAAACCTTACAACACTATTGGCTGTGTAGGAGAGAAAGAATCACATAAACTATAGGCCAAGTTGGGAAGCAAATATAAAATACAAGATGAAACAAAATAGGGGAGAAAATGGAGAAATAAGCACTAAATCCTACATATATTAAATTTTGAAAAATATCCTCTTACATAAACTAATTCATACAATTGTTATTGTTGAAAAATAACATACAAAAGGAATAAAAAACTTTCTTTAACTTCTAAAAATATCTTCCCAAACTATGGACTATTACTACAGTTGACTTCCCCTATTCTTATTAAGGTTGATGCTCTCTCTTTCTTCCCTAACTATGGACTGCTACTCTTCTACAAGATGCTACTATGCTTTCTTCTCTGTTGATTAGAATTTTCCCCCTTTTTGTTATTGTAAAATTCTCTTTGATTGCTCTTACGTACCTCTATCTTCTTTTGCTCTCATTCCCCTTTATTTCCTTTTATCTTCTATTAGTTACTGCCTACAACTATCTCACCAACCCCAACATTTCCCCCCAAACTCCAAGTGGGCTCCAAATTTCAAATTTGAAAGAGGGTGCATTAAATTTAAGTAGGTGGTTGTAGCTATTTAGTATAGCGAAGGAGGTAGGAGGGAAGAATAATATTTTAACACTCTCCATTATTCTTGACCTTCTTACCATGGTCAACTAAACTTATCTTAGTTTTAAAACCTCCTTATAACTTTTTTTTAACTTAACAAATGCTTTTACATCCTTTTTATGCATGTTCAGAGCTTTGTTACTAAAGTCTGTAGTTGTATGATGGAGTTCATAGTTGTATTGATGGAGTCCACAATTTTTTTGATGGAGTCTATAGTTCTATTATAGGAGTCTGTAGCTGGACTGATGGAGTCCATATTTTTTCTATGGGATTCTATAGCTAGACTAATGGAGTCTATAGATTTTTTGTAGGAGTCCATAGCTGGACTGATGGAGTCCATAGATTTTCTGTAGGAGTTTGTAGCTAGATTGTTTTAGTTTGTAGTTCTACTGTAAGACTTTGAAGCTACCATAACACTATGTAGGCCTAATTTTATTGAATTTATGACCCCTAACCTTCCTTTTAAATGCATGAAAGTGTCTTTAAACAAAGGCTTAGTGAAAATATCAGCTAGCTACTGATCAGACTTGTAAAAACTAAGCTCTATGACATAGTTTTTAACTAACTCTCAAATGAAGTGACACATGATTGCAATGTGTTTTCTCCTTCCATGAAAAATAGGGTTCTTTGAAAATGATATGGATGATACATTATCACAATAGACTGTAAAAGCTCCTTATTGCTCCTCATGCAAATCAAAAATTATATTTTTCAACAATATAGCTTGACATGTTGCTGCATTAGCTGCTATATACTTCACTTCAACTATAGAAAATAACACTATCAATTATTTCTTTGAAGCCTAAGATATGGCTCCTAACCTAAGATGAAATACATACCTAGAGGTGCTCTTTCGATCATCAAGGTTGCCTACCCAATCACTATCTATGTAACCAACAAGCTGAAACTCATCTATTGCTACATACGAAACACCATAATCTCTTGTTCCATTCATGTACCTCAATATCCTCTTACCTTCTTGCCAATATGTCTCCTTTAGCATCTCCATGAATATTGATATAAGGCTAACTACATACATGATTTTTGACCTTGTTGCAGTCAAATGCATTAGGCTTCCCACTAGGCTCTTATAGCGTGTGGGGTCTACATTGCTTCTATAATCATATTTACATAACTTAAGGCTTATTTCAACTGGAGTGCATATAGGCTCGCTATCCAGCATATTGAACCTTTACACAACCTCTTTTGAATACTTAAATTGGCATATGAATATGCCTTCATCTGTTTACTTGACTTATATGCCAAGAAAGTACTTCAAGAAGCCCAAATCAGTCATTTTAAACTCATTTTTCATGACTATTTTAAATTCTTCAATGGACTGATTTGCATTACCAGTGAATATAAGGTCATCCACATACAATACAAAAATCAGCATACCTTCCTTTCATGATTTGATGTATAGTGTGAGCTCACTTTCACTCTTGTTAAAACCATTGCTCAACAAGTATGAGTTTATATGGTTGTACCATGCTCTTGGGGCTTTCTTGAGCTCATAAAATGCCTTTTTAGCCTATACACTTTATTCTCATGCTTGAGAATCTCATATCCAAGTGGTTGTCCCACATAGACCTCTTCTTCTAACACTCCATTCAATAATGCCGACTTCACATCTATTTGATGCACCTTCCACTTGTGTTTGGCAGAATGGCTATGATTATCCTTATGGTTTCTAGTCTTGTTATGGTTGTAATGTTTCATTGTAATCACATCTAGGCTTTTACTTGTAGCCCTTCACCACTAACCTTGCCTTATGCCTCTCTATCTTACCTTTGAAAGTAGTTTTTGTCTTATATATCGACTTAACTCCTATGACCTCTTTTTCCTTTTGGTAGATCAACTAACTCCCATGTGTCATTTATCTCTATGGCATGCATCTCATCATCCATAGCCTCACACCACTTGTTGTCCTTAACTACTTATTCAAAGTAGATTGGATTAACTGATAAAAAGAATGCATAATACATAGTTTCATCCTCATTTTTCTCATACCTTGACTACTTATAAACTTCTTACAAGCTTCTTGTCCTTACTTGATGTTGACTTGAGTTGGAGGAGGAGGATGTTGACTCATGAACAACTCCTTGACCTCCTTGATGGATACTACCACTAGATGAATCAACCCTTTTTGAAATAGGGGTCCATGTTGGTGTATTGTCGGCTATACCACCTGCTATTTTAGATTTAATGAAGGGTCCACCAACCTTTGTTTCAACATGTTATTTTCCTTGTCTCTCTTCCTAAGCTTCATTCTCAATGAATTGAACATCCTGGCTGATTATGAGATATTTGGTCATAGGATTGTATAGCTAGTATGCCTTTGATTGGTTACTATACCCTATGAAAATACACTTCTCACCTTTATCATCCCACTTCATTCTTCTTTGCTTGGGTACGTGTGCATATGCTACACAATTGAATACTATAAGGTGTTCAACACTTGGATTTCAATTACTTTATGCTTCTTGAGGGATCACATCCCTTACACTCTTCATTAGACAAATGTTTAACAAGTACACAACTATTGCTACAGCCTCAACCCAAAAATCATTAGGCAAACATTTTGCCTTTAGCATGTTCCTTACCATCTCTTGGATGATCCTATTCTTCCTCTTAGCCACACCATTTTGCTGCAGTGTATACCTAGCTATAAATTGCTTCTTTATGCCATGATCCTTGAAAAAATTCATGAACTCATTAGAGATATACTCTCCCACTTTATCCATCCCCAAAATCTTGATGTAATGACCATTTTGATTCTCCACCATGGCCTTGAAATTCTTGAAGGTCTTAAATGATTTTGGTTTGTTCTTCAAGAAGTACACCCATATCTTTCGACTACAGTCATCTATGAATGTCATGAAATAGAAATTCTTAGATAGGGATGGGGTCTTCATTGGACCACATAAATTTGAATGGATCAGCTCTAATAGAGCTCTAGCTCTCCATGATTTGTTTGGCTATTTTATAAGAAATGCACTTCTATGTTTCTTCCCTAATATTCATCCTTCACACACTTTGTTTGGCTATTCTATAAGGGGCAAACCCTTCACCATGTGTTTTTTATGAAGGTTCATCCAACCAAAGCTCAAATGCCCATACTTAAGATGCCAAAGAGTGGGTTCATCTACCATCACTATTTTGAATACTGCTATGAGCTCACTTTGCATTTTCAATGGAAACATTTGATTGATTGTTATCTTGACTATTGTTATCTTCTTATTCTAGCCATTCCTATCAAAGAGGATTCACTCACCATTCTCAAATCTGACCTTGTACCCATTTTACACAAGCTACCCTATGCTGATAAGATTGTGTTTCAACCCATATACATACTAAGCATCATGAATGTACCTTTTGTCACCTTGCTTGGTGTGGATTGAAATGCTGCCCTTGCCCATGATAAGAAATTTATTATTGTTTCCCATCTTCACCTCTAATTGTATTGTCTCATCTATGTGGCTAAACATCTCTTTGTTCCCACTCATGTGGTTGCTACAACCACTATCCAAATACCATGTCTCCTTGCCACTTTGTTCGGTAATATTGCATGTTATAAATAAACTTCCTCCTTTCTCATTCCTATTTGGTTCAACCTCTTGTGTATGAGTGAAATTAAAATTCTACCTATTCATGTCATAATCCTTTCTACACTCACTAGCATAATATCCATACCTCTTGAAATAATAACATTAGACTCTAGACTTATCATACCTTTGTGTAGATCCACTTCTATAAGTGTTGTTGCTCCTTCCTCTTCCTCTTATATGTGGTTCTTGATGGCCATGTCTTCTACCTTCTTGACTGTTGCAAGTTTTTCCTCTTCCTCTATTATTCGATCATCTCCCCCTTCCTTTCACATTGGCATTAGTTTTGAATTCTTGCTCATGGGAGGAGGTGGTTGACCTATTCAACATTTGTTCATAGGTTTTCAAAGAAACCATTAGCTCATCAACCTTCATTTACCTCAAATCCTTTGACTCTTCTATAAAAACCATTATAGGTTTAAATCTAATTAGAAGGCTCCTCAACACCTTCTCAATGATCATATGGTCTTCAAGCGTATCATCACATGTCTTTATTTGATTTACTATGTTCATAGTTCTTGTGAAGAAGTCATTTATTGACTCATTTTCCTTCATTTGTAGGGTCTCAAAGTCTCTTCTCAAGAGTTACAACTTGATAAACTCCACCTTGTCACTCCCTTGATATGTATTTTTCAAGATATCCCATGGTTTCTTGGAATGGACAGCTACTGATATCCTAGAAAAGATGAGTTATCCAAAGCCATTTGTATGTAGCTGAGTGTTTTGGCATCTTTCCTCCTATTATACTTTAACACATTCTTTTGTGCTTGAATCAAGGCATTGAAAGTTGCCATGTTTGCAACCTCATTGTACCAAGCTTCAACCAACTCCCATAACTCTTGAGAGTTGAATATTTTCTTCATTTTGATGTTCCACACATCATAGTTTTTCCCATCAAACATGGAGGGATGCTACCAAGACCCTAAAATTCCTATTACCATGCCTGAATACACTCACAACTTGGCTAGCCTTCACTAATGGCTCTGATATCAGTTGTTGGAAAAAATGTTACAACACTATTGGCTGTGTGTGTGTGTGTGTGTGTGTGTGTGTGTGTGAGAGAGAGAGAGAGAGAGAGAGAGAGAGAGAGAGAGAGAGAGAGAGAGAGAGAGAGAGAGAGAGAGAGAGAGAGAGAGAGAATCACAAAAAATACAGGTCTAATTGGGTAACAAATAGACAATACAAGATGAAATAAACAAGGGAGAAAATGGAGAAATAAATACTAAATCTTGTATGTATTAAATTATAAAAAATCTCCTCTTACATAAAATAGTTTATATAATTTATACTATTACAAAATAACATACAACAAGAATAAAAAAATTTCCTTAATTTCTATAAATATCTTCCCAAACTATGGATTATTGTTGTAGTTGACTTCCCTTATTCCTATTACAAGTTATTGCTCTTTCTTTCTTCCCTTATTATGGACTACTACTCTTCTACAAGCTTCTATTGTGTTCTCTTCTCTACTACCTATAATTTCTCCCCTTTTTACTACTAGAAAATTCTCTCTAACTGCTCTTATGTATCTCTATCTCCTTTTGCTCTCATTCCCCTTTATTTCCTTTTGTCTTCTATTGGCTGCTACCTACATCTATCTCACCTACCCCAATGTTTCCCCCTAAACTCTAATGAGCTCCAAATTTTAAATTTGAAAGAGGGTGTATTAAATTTAGGTAAGTGGTTGTAGCTGTTTATCTTCCCAAACTATGGATTATTGTTGTAGTTGACTTCCCCTATTCCTATTACAAGTTATTGCTCTTTCTTTCTTCCCTTATTATGGATTGCTACTCTTCTACAAGCTGCTATTGTGTTCTCTTCTCTACTACTTATAATTTCTCCCCTTTTTACTACTATAAAATTCTCTCTAACTGCTCCTACGTACCTCTATCTTCTTTTGCTCTCATTCCCCTTTATTTCCTTTTGTCTTCTATTGGCTGCTACCTACATCTATCCCACCTATCCCAATGTTTCCCCCTAAACTCTAATGAGCTCCAAATTTTAAATTTGAAAGAGGTTGTATTAAATTTAGGTAAGTGGCTATAGCTGTTTAGTATAGCAAAGGAGGTAGGAGGGAAGAATAATATTTTAACACTATTTTTGCTATTGCAAAAAATTTCGATGGGCTTTGATGCAAATGAGTTTTGATTCTATGAAGAGATTTAAGAGCACCCTAAAAAATCTTTTCAAAATATTCTTTTCTCATTCAAAAAATTATAAAATGCTCTAATATGACCATCCCTAGGGGTACAAGAATGAATCACAAAATATAAAAGTTCTTTTACTTGGTGCAAGTTGACTCCTCTCTCTACACTTAAAATATGCTTCATAGGCTCTTTGCCATACAAAATAATTTGCACTGGTTCCACTTAATCCATCGAATTCATTGATACGTAGTCTCATCCTTCAATGCATGCTAGGGTATCTCAAACCAGATCTAAAGATATCAAGTGATTGTTCTTGCAAGGAAAATAAAAATTGAACGCCACTTCTTTTACATAGATTTGGAATGTTGAATTACCAACTACCATGTTGAAAGATTAGATACACAAAATATTTCACGTAAAACTAAAATATGAAAGGAAAAACTTAGTCTTCCATACGTAGGGACAAATCACAGTGTAACTACCCCTTCACATGCTCTCACAATCCCATAGCCATAGTTTCTCTGATACCATATATTGATTCTAATAAGAGTATATGTATAGAGAAAGATTAATACATAGAAAATAAATTGAACACAATAATATTATTCAACTGTTTAATTGATTTCATATGAAACTATACAAAGTACTTATATAGGAGTACATAAGCTATATATAGGGATCCCTGAGATCCATATAAATTCTCACATGAATAACCAACCAACTATATCAAAATCCCCCATATAATATTATTATTATTCATAACAATAATATACCACATAAACCTATTTACGTAATATTATTTAACTAACAATATTTATATTATTACAAACTTAATAATGTGAACACACCCTAATAATGGGTACATTTGATACCCAATTTTATGTGCACAACACCGTTTCTAGGTACTACATCTCTTATACAAGTAAAGGTGGAGGTGTAGGTAGAGGTACTTGGGCTTTCTTCTTAGTTTGGTGTGTCATCCCTATTTTTTCACCTTCTACATGCTCACTTTGTTCTTTAGGTATTTCCTCCCTAATTAGTACTATTACCCCACCAATACTTAGCTTCTATTCCTATAGAATAGATGGTAGTGGTTTGATTTGTTGGAACTTTTTATAAGGCCACATCACCCTTTGTGGAGCTTGAAGGTTGAGGCATGGTCATCCAATATTCCTAAAAGAATATGTGCTTTCTATGGAAGTGTATCAACTCTCTTGCTTTGCCCATAAATGGTAGATGTTAACTTATGGAACCTATAATATAAAAATTTCCTTTGTGTTCTTTTCGTTTAGCTATCTTTTGCTTGATCATTCGTATAAGACCCCACTTAATGATAAATGAATGGGGAATCAATACTTTGCGCTTGTCTTGGAATTTTTAGAACTCAATTGTTCACTCTTTAGCTCTATAAAATCACATTCGAAGTAAAGGTAAAGTTTAGAATGAGACCCCAAATATCATTTTATAGTTTCAAGGGGGTAAATTACATTTACTACCCCCTTTCTTTGACCATCGCTTCTTGAAATCAATGCTATTAAAAGCCTATTTTATTTTACTATCACTTCTCACCATAAATGCAATTAACAAAATTACCATGACATGATGTTAGCACACTTGTCATAACCACTACCTCTTTATATTAATGGCACATCTTGTCCCATGCTTTTCTCAAAGTGCATGACAATTGTAAAAACATTTGAATATTCATACCATTGGTAGGAATATCTATCCTTATACCCATTTGCTTGCACATGTATCCCTATGGATGATTTCCCAACACATGTAACACCCATTACCCCACACTAAATGTGCATCGTGGTCATCCATGAAAACATAAGTAATAAGTTAAAAAAATAAAATAGATAATAAAATGGGGCACATAACTAAGGTAATGCTTTATTGAAATTAGGAAATACTAAGATAATTTCATATGCCTTATTGATATAAATGAAAAAAAACTCAAATGAAGAAATATGGTTGTAGTCAGCTATCATTGTAATGACCAAGAAGAATTTGGCCATCCAATCATTTAAATGACATGCAATATTAAGATGAATATTATGAACAAAAACAGGACCATCCCAGTGAACATAAATTTTCCTAGAGT
Source organism: Torreya grandis (assembly GCA_037957365.1). Classification (NCBI taxonomy): domain Eukaryota; kingdom Viridiplantae; phylum Streptophyta; class Pinopsida; order Cupressales; family Taxaceae; genus Torreya; species Torreya grandis. The sequence continues at coordinate 6,723,598 of JARHVA010000176.1, forward strand.
GGTGCAAAAACTTGGAGTCATAGAGTAAAACTTGCATTCCTAGGGTAAATGTCTTATGTTTAAGGTGGAAATCATGTCATGCCTTTTTTTTGCATTTCTCCACATCTTGAATCCAATGAGAAAGGAAACATGATTCATCTAATCATAACAAGGCATCCAAACATGCTTTCAATGATGGTTCATCATCTATTTATCCAATGCATACAATGTAAAGAGAAGGAACCAAGAATTCAATCGAAAGAATTACTTCAGTTTTGAACACTAGATTGAAAGGTGTACTTTTGTTGAGGTACTTGTAAGTTATCTGATAAGACCAAATAACTATAGATCCCTGATCATCCCAATCGATGCATCCAATATTACAAATTTTTAAAAGTTTTTTACCCAATTTTTTTTAAATGCTTTAATAGTGCCATTTTCTTGGGGATGATATGGTATCTTATGATGGGCAATAATAATTTTAGTGAGTAATATGTAGATAGTCTCATTGAGGAAATGTATATCGTGATCACTAGTAAAACTTAATAGACAACCAAATATTTTTATAATATTCTCCCATGTGAAGTGTGTGGTGGTTACTATAGTACAATCTCATGTTGGCATGGCCTTAACCCAATGTGTGAGATAATTAGTTGCTATGATGGTATAAAAAGAACCTGTATGTCATTTGGCTAGGTTTATGGGTTCAATAAAATCAATGGCCCATTTTTCAAATGGTTCTTGAGATAAAATAGGATGTAATGGCATGGCATATCAATGATTTAGTTTCCCCATGCATTGATAAATATCACATTGTCATATATGTAACTTGACATATTGGAAAAGCATAGGCCACCATAGACCAACTGACAAAACTTTACACATAGTAGCCTCACTGGTATAGTGTCCTCTAGTAATTATTTTATGAACTTCACAAAGTAATTTAGGATGCTTATGTTTCATGACATGACGTTGAAGTATTTCATCTTGTCCAAGTTTATATAGGTCACCTCCAATGAGCTAGAAAGGTGCAACATGGATGACTAGTTGCTTCTTAGCTTATAAACTCAAATGATCTAGAACCATGCCATTAGTTAAGAAGGTTGTTGTATCTTATAACTCTGTAAGAACACATGAAACATAAAACAATTATACATTATAAAAATCATCCTTAATGGATCACACTAGCTCACTGAAATCAATTTTGAAGAGATGGTTAGGATCGTAATTGGTCTTACCTAGTTTGACCATGATAGAGAATTGGAATTATTAGAATAACAAAATCTATCAGCAGATGTGACTATGTAACACAAGTTTTTTGAGTAGATATTTCAATTCTTCATGGTCTATATATAATACAAAAGGAGTCACCAATAGATACTGTCAAAACTTTTTTAAATCATAAACCATGAGAAGTGTTTCTTACTCCATTTTGGTATAATTTATCTCAACCAAAGTAATATTTACACTTGTAAAGTAGATAAGGTGATCAAGGTGACCCTCTCCATACTGCACAAGTATCACACTGATGGCCATACAAGAAGAATCAACATGGATATGAAATGATTTAGTCCAATCAGAGAATTAGAGAATTAATGTAGTTGTGAGCTTGCCTTTCAAGGCTACAAATGCATCTTGGCATGATCGAGTCTAAATTAAGTGGTCATTATGTTTTAATAGTTATTCTAATGGATTGACAATCCTTGCATAACCTCAGATGAATGTTTGATAGTACCTAGTATGACCTAGAAAGGTGTAAACCACTCACTAGGATGTTGGTTCTAGAAGACATAAGATGATGGTAACCTTAGTAGGGTCCACAAAAAGTCCATCTCAGCATTTAATGTGACTAAGGAAAATGTTGAATGGTGTAGTAAAAAGACATTTATTTAAATTGAGTGAAATTTAAAGCATTCAATAATGCTCAAGCATAAGCTTGAGATTAGAACAATGGTCTTTCACCAAGCTATATACTATTTAATCATCCAAATAAACCTTGAAGGAATTTATGGATGAAGTCTTTAAAGGCCTCAATGGCTATTTGAGAGTACAACAGGTGCATTCTTTAACCCAAATGACATGATGATATATGCAAAACAACCCCACTTAGTAGAAAATGTAATATTAGGTTGATCCTCCTCTGTGATTTGGACTTGATGGTACCTAAAAAATCCATTAATGGTGTAAATTTCACACCCAATGACACCTCTAAGGATTTATTCAGTGAAAGGCATCGAAATAGGATTAGTAATGCAAGATGCTTAATTATTCAATATTCAACACAAATTCTGATGTTCCCATCTTTATTTATGCTTATTACCATGGATCTAACCCATTTAGACTTGTCAATTGGAGTTATAACTACAACATGTAATATACTATCAATTTCCTCTTTCACATGTACACATAAATTTAGATTCATTCTATATGATCACTTCCTGATTGGGTGAGCACCTTCAACTAGTTTGATATGCATTTTTCTTAAGGATGGGTGAATACCTTTCATTTCACTATAATTACTTGTGAAAACATCTTGGTACTCTTTTATCAACTCAAACACTTTAGAAATACTAGTATTAGACCAATAGTCACCCACAATAGCTATCTTTAGTGCATCCTCCATGCCAATATTACACTGAATGGTTTGAATTAGTTTTGAGTATAGGTGTTCTATATTAGGACTAGTATCATGAATATCTTGAGCACCATAGTATATGGGGGTATCTAAATGATTTGTCAATAGGTTAGGTGGTTAAAACCCTTCACCTTCATTGACATAAAACACTAATTTTTGCTTTCCTTTGAAAATTTATTCATGGTGTCCTTGATGGAGGACAAGTTCTGGTGCAGGGGAAGATGGCTTATTGGATCATTAAAAATAACCAAGACTTATTTTGGTACACCATGTATGTGTCATAGTCTATCCTCAATAGGACTAGGATCACCAACAACTACTTAACACATTGCTTGTAGTGTGAGGCATAAATCCATATTTGGGGATGAATAAAACAATGTTGAGACCATTTTACTTTTTAACAAATGCTAGAAATGGGTACCTAAATGACATTATTCATGAACATACCATGCTCTAGCCCAAGTACATAAAGTTATTTAAAACACATGTACCCACATATATTCTAGAAAGAAATATTCTTTAGCAAACCACATTATTTCATAGGCTTTTAGGTGAGGTTTTGGTGCTCGAACTCCACTATAGCTAATTGTAACCCAAACACGATTGTCATGATGAAAATGGTGATGTAAGGTAAAGTTTAATTGGTCCCAATAAAGGAGATGCTCATTACGAGTCCTCTAACCCATTTTACCATGCCATTAAGAAGGTAAAACAGTGAATGCATATGATCAATATCAGAGTCATAGAAGGCCTCAAGTCACTATATAAAGTCATGGACTTCCATTTGCCTATGAAATCATAGAGATTCATCAAGTCTTTCAAGAAATGTAACCACAATTGGTCCTTACATGACTTGTCCAATGATAAAATAAACAAATCTATGGCACTTGTGGTACTAGAATGGAATGTCTTCACAACTACCAATGGCACCACACACTCTCCTAGTGAGGTCATAGTCACCTTGGGCCCAGTAATTACAGGAATTACTTGTAGTATTAGAAAAGGACTATGTTTCCATCCATCAAAGGATTCCATCAAGAGTAGGATCATGATGATTTATACCTTGAGATGCGATGTTGTAGATATGATTAATATCTTCATCCACACTAATAGGTTATACATATGGGGGTCCATGTGCTTGGTCTAACAAGATGATGATTTACTGATCAGTATTTTCAAAACTAATATATCACTTTTTAAATCTTAAATTAGTGTTGTTTGAATATCACCAAGGATGACCCAATAGGGATGTAAATTCATCAACTTTAGTGAATTCTATAACTTCAAAGTCATCCTTGAAAGGTACCCCAAGGATATGGATTTTTTTTTAAAAAAAATGCTAATTGGTAGAGCACAAGTTTTATTGACCATAAACAATACATGAGGTGATGGTTTTAATGCCAGGCTATCCATTTTTCTCAATGAATCCTTTATGAGGACATTGAACTCAACACCATTATTGACTAAAATGTCTCAGATTGCCCACCCATTGATGGTAACATTCACCAATATTTTTTTATCCTCTTGAGAGTTAGGAGGGACATGAGTATCTTGTCATCGAGCATGGTTTAATTAACATTATTTAGTTGGCCTTGGTGTTTGATGTTTAATCCAATTAATTAAAAATGGGACAATATCTTCTTTTAATAGGCATTTTCAAAGTTCTTGGAAGTCATGCCATGCTAAATTTTAATGTTTTATGGCTATCTACATATCATCACGTTGGGTAGCCTCATGGTCCTTAAGGAATTGGATTTACCCTTGTAGTTCCATTACCAAAGTCATAGTATCCTAGAGCATGTATTTCTGTTGTTGAGCATTAGGATACTTCATCACATGAGGCTCTTTATGTTGTAACTTCTCAATGGGTGGAATAGATGTAGATTGGGACTATCCACCATTATGTGTTGTGATATTAATCTGTTGGGCCTTCTGAGTGCTAGAGTGTAGTCACCAATATGGTTTCTCAATGTGGATCATACTATTACCTTTTTCATTTCTTTCTTTTGTGATGGTTGTGTACAAATCAGAGCATTTCTCTAACTGGTGCTGTTTTCTATAAAAATCACATGTTGGTAAACCAGAAAATCTCATTGATAGTGATACAGAGACCCATATTTATAGCATGTCCATGGTTGAAAATGCCCACCTCCTCATCCTTGTCCTCAGCCTCATTCAAAATATCCACCATTATCTTGATTATTTTAAATAAAATTTTGATGCATACCATGCATGCGCACCTCATACATATCACTGATCAAGTATAAATCATTTGTGTTATGGGTATATGCATTGCATATCTTGTAGTAGTCAGATGATTTAGAATGTGTAGCTCATTGTAATGGAGGACAAGAGTCTACATCATGCTATTTATGGAAAATTTCATAAGACTACTTTAATACAATGCAAATTTTCTTTTGAAGATAGTTATTTCTATTATGACCCTTATACTCATAATCGATACACTAAAGATTGCTACAAGTGCCATGAACATTGTTTGTAGTTATATTTTCTAATTGTGATGCCATTGAAGTTATTTGAGATTCCACAAAGGGACTGACTCTAGTGTCGATGCTACCAATAACTTTAGCATGGAGGGCATATTCTAGGGCTCCACATAGGCTAGTAAAGGTTCTTTGAGATAGTATTCATCTAAAGGGAAGAAACAAGCCTCATATGAACCACTAGGCATGCTAAGTAGCATTAATCTTGAATGAGATCTTAGACAAGATTGTCTTGGATCATACATCGTACTCACATACACTTTTAGTGAGATTATTTTTTACATCCTTTAGTGAAGCAATACTTTGTTGCTCAAATTTTGGAATATCATACTCTTGAAGAAATGAAATCTTGAGCTGGTCATAATCAATAAATGCTTGTTGAAGGTCATACTAAATGAATAATCATTTCATAATACATAGTCAGTAGTTGAGGAACTTGTAATGGTGGCTACTGAGAACTCCCAAGTTATGTTCTTAGGTGGAAGTCCACAACTTCCTCTTAGTCCATCTCTCTTGTCTCTAAAATCAACATTCAAGATGTTGGGCATGGTATTATGTTGATTTATAATGATTGTAATAGTAATCTACCCACTACTTATGCTAGGTCCACTAAGCATACTAAGCTGGGACATGATATTACATTGAAGAGGAAAAGAAAGTGTCAATTCACTATGGATTAAAACTTGCTCAGTAAGAGATTCTATCATGGGTTTAATATATAACTCTACACTATATGTATCCTAATTATTTATAATTAAATCATTTGGATCAAGAACATGAGCTTGTAATATGGTTGGGGAATTGGGTTGGTTTAGATCATTTTTTTTAGTTTCCAATGTCTGGCTAGTTTCTCCCACATATGATAAAGCTAGCATTAGTCATGAGCTAAAAGTTGGTGATTCCTCCTTGTACTCTTCCACTTTTATGTAAATCCTAACAACACTTCCTAAGTCCTACCATCCCTTTCCTATGTTGTGTCTACCTATAACCCTTTGTTGAGATTTATCATATTTACACTTTCACAACTCCTGTTGACTAGCTACCATTCTGAACCAATAATCCTTCACCAACACCCCTACATTCCCCTTACAAATATGCTAATCATGCAAGGATAGGTTTATCCCTCCATAGGAATATTTTCAAGTCTACAATCAATAAACACTTTCTTTAATTTTAGTGGGAAATGTCTAATATATCGACCACATAGTTCTTAGAGGAATTGTAACTTTGCTTCTTTAGGACAAGATTAAGTGGTTACATCATACTCCAAGATGTAGCTATTTAACACCCCTCTCTAATAGATATTAATATCTCATGTCCATGGTGTTCCAAAATAACCTCTCCAATAGATATTAATATCTCATGTCCATGGTGTTCCAAAATATGCTAAGGCCCTCTAACACTCTATCATCCAAGCTTGCCTCCACCTAAAATTTTGTGTTCAGTCATGAGCATAGGCTAAGAGCCAAGCATGCAAATGAACATGGATTTCAACAAAGAAAGTTTCATATAAATAGCTATATAGATGTTTTTCAACCCATACATGTGTAGAAACTCCTGGTTCAAGATAAGGAATTGTAAAATTATCTTCAACCCCAATAAGCCATTGATCAATATTGTTGAGGGATACTTGCTTAAGCATTTTCAATTACTATGCAACAAGCACTACAAGTCTTGGTAATGGAACCAAAATATTGGATTTTTATATTAAATTTTCCCTAGGGCATTGAAGTGTTTAGTTCCCAACAAGCTAATGTGTTGGCATTTCACACAATATTGAGCTCTTTCACACTCACTTGAAGCACAAAAAAGAAATCAGTTCCCTTGTGTTATGTTTCATAGTAATACACTTGTCATATATTGATGCTTGCTCATATATCTCAACTACTTAATAAATAGAAAAATAAATACACAATTTTATACCTTGTTTTAATTACATAAACAAATATGATTAATAATATAACTACCATGTGATTTAAAGTATGTGTTACACAAGTTCAGATAATGTAGATTTTATTCATTATAATCAAATTCAATCCAATAGTTACATAATAAAAATATTTATAACTCAATGATGCAACTTAACTAATAACTATAGTATAACATTAGAACTAAGATAACTTCCATGATTTTGTTGTTATCACAATCAATTATTACATAATACTAATGCTTATCAACATTACAAATTTATACACAAGGGTATTTTTTATATTAATTATGACACTTTTGGTGACTAGCCAATGATATCTAGTGGACTAAGATTCATGGTAGTCATTTACTTATTTTTCCTTATGGACCTAGGCCTTTGCACCCCTATATTCTTGTTTGGTGTTGCATCCTCCTTTATGTGGGCCATTATGAAACTTGTGTATGTTTGAAGTTTGTTCTATCCTTGAGAATCACTCTTCAACAATTTTTAACTTCTTTCATGCTCCCCAAGTGTTTTACTAATATACCAAGTCCTCCACTCTTAGGTTCTCCATTTTTTATGCCTCACTTTTGACTAGGTCTTCTCACACCATGGTATTTTGTGCCATTATCTTCCTTTCCATGGTATTCCCACACCATGCTTGTTTCATGCCATGATTTTCCCACCATAAGCCAAAATACTTAGTCAAAATTAGGGGTCCAATAGTAATTGAGAGTATATAATGTGATTTGAGGCTCAATTCATCCTAATTTTACCAATCACTCATTTATTTCAATCACAAATGCAATTTCAACTAATTTGAGTCTATTAAACCTAATTGGGCATATACAGTGTGATTTTTGTCTTAGTTTTCCCTAATTTCATCAATAATTGAAAAATCACTCAATTTTCTCAATAAAAAATGCACTTTAGGCCAATTTGAACCCTATGAATCTAATTGGGTGTCTATGATGTGATTCAGGGCTTGATTTATCCATATTTATTGATTAAAACTATCAATTTATCTTCTACCATGTGATTCCATTGTTATTCCTCAATAACTTATTTTATTTTGGTTAATTTATTCTCTTATTTCTTAATAACCTTTGACAATTCCTTTATTGTGTGCCTTTATTTCTTGTAAGTTGTGTTGTTCATCAAGTTTTGCCTAAAAACCTTTGTAGCTAAGGGACAATTTTAAAACTCTAATTGCATATGCACTTTGGGCCAATTTGAGCCTTGTGAACCTAATTACACATATAATATGTAATTTAGAGCTCACTTTCCCCCAATTTCACCACTAATTGAACCAATCACCAAATTTATTTCATCATAGTTGCACTTTTGGCCAACCTGAACCTCTTACAACTAATTAGGCATATATGATGTGATTTAGGACTAAATTAATTCAAATTTTATAATTAATTAAACCAATAACTTTATTGGTTCAATCAAAAATGCACTTTGGGATAATTTTAACCATGTGAACCTAATTTGGAGTATACAATGTGATTTTGAGATCAATTTCCCCAATTTTATCACTATTAAACCAATCACTCGATTGATTCAATCACAAATGTATTTTTTTTCCAATTTGAGGCTCATGAATATAATTAGGTGTATATGATGTAATTTGGATAACAATTTGATAATATATTACAAAATTAAAATAATTACTCAATTTGATTGAATAATTTGGGCCAATACTATCCCCATGAAAATAATTGGGTATATATGATGTCATTTGGGGATCAATTCTTTATAATTTGATCATTGATTACAATTATAACTTGATTAGTTTAATTAAGGATGAACTTTACACCAATTTGATCCTTTAGCTATCAAGTCATCCCAAACTTTTCACTTATTTAATCCATCCCTTGATTAGTTCAATCAAAGATGCACTTTGGGATAATTTGAGCCTCATGACCCTAATTAGGAGTGTGTGATTTATGTCTTAAATCACCCCAATGTTTTCACTAGTTGAACCAATCACTTGGTTTAATCATGGATGCACTTTGTGCTAAGTTGAGTCTTGTGAACCTAATTAGGTGTTTATGTTGTGATTTGGGGTTGGATTCACATTAATTTCATCCATGATTGAAACAATCACTCGATTACCTCAATCATGGATGAAATTTGGGCCAAATTGAGACACATGAAACTAATAAGGTGTCTATGATATTATTTATATATCAATTTTAGTAATGTTATCATTGATTTAACCAATCACTTGATTGGTTCAATCATGAATGCACTTTGGGTTGATTTGAGTCACATGAATGTAATTAGGCATATATGATGCAATTTATGGCTTGATTCACCCCAATTTTGTAACTTATTTAACCAATCACTTTATTGGATCAATTATAGATGTACTATGGTCCAATTTGAGCCTTGTGAACCTATTGGGCATATACGATTCAATTTACTCTTAACTTTGTGCCAAAGTTTATTATTGATTAAACCAAACACTTTAAAATTGGTTCAATCATGGACAGACTTTGGGCTAGTTTAAGCCCCATAAACCTAATATCAAATATATATAAAGTGATTTGGGGATCAAAGCACCATAATTAAACCAATCACTAGATTGGTTTAATCACATGTTCACTTTGTGCCAATTTGAGCCATGTGAACTTAAATGGGAATATATAATGTAATTTGGGGATCAATTAACCTCATTTTTTCACTGATCAAACTAATAACTCAATTTGTTCTAATAATGATGCAATTTGGGCCAATGTGAGCCCTATGATCCTAATTAGACATATACAATATAATTTAGGTCCTACATCACCCTAATTTTGCAACTGATTAAACCATTCACTCGATTGGTTTTATTACAATAGTAATTTAGGCCATTTAGAGCATCATGAACATAATTGGGCATATATAATGTGATTTGTGAATCATATTTCCTTGATTTCATCATTGATTGAACAAAACACTTGATTGGTTTAGACTTGACACACATTGGGATAATTTGATCCCTAAGAACCTAATTGGGACTATATAATGTGATTTAGATCTCAATTCACCCCAATTTCATCATTGGTTGAACTAATCACTTGATTAGTTTAATCATGCATGAAATTTGTGCCAATTTGAGCCTCATGAAACTAAGTAGGAATATACAATGCTATTCATAACTCAATTATCCCAAATCTCATCACAAATTGAATAAATTAGTCAATTGGTTTAATCACAGATGCACTTTGGGTTAATTTAAGACTTGTAAAACCTAATTGGAAGTATATGATACAATTTAGGGATCAATCAACCCCAATTTCAACAATGATTAAATTAATTGCTTTACTAGTTCAATCATGGATACACTTGTGGCTAATTTGAGTCTTGTGAACTAACTAGGCATACATGATGTTGTTTAGGGCTCAATTGTTAGGAACCTGTGGAAGCACAATTGATTACCATATACAAGCAACTTAAGATGCGGAATTAAACCAAAAGTAACAAGTAACTAGAAACCAAAAACAACATAGAATATGAGAGACAATACACAACTTGTATTAATACTCATCCAAAAAAGAATACAATAAAGAAGATGCCACTTCTTCTTCACACCTCTCAGAGGCTTCCCACACCTCAAGTGTACAGTACTTCTTTCCTCAAAGCTCTCTCTCTTATGGTCCCAACACATAACTCAAACACAGAGTTGGTGTTCACCTCCAACTAGTCAGTATCCACTACTACCAGTACACCAGTGCTCCACACACTCCAAGTACTCAATGTACTCCAAGTAGATCTCCCCTGAACTGCAACAACTTGCAACCCAAATGATCTTACTTATGGAAGGAACTACCTTGCCTTCCTCTCTGCTCTCCAACTGAGTACACACTATACTCCAAGTAGATCCCACCTGATCCTGCTCCCTGTTGTGTTGCTGTCACCTTGATTCTGCTACCACCTACAGATCAACCTGGTTCTGCACACCTGCAAACCTTAGACCTTGCACACACATACACCTACAGATCAATGATTTTACTTACCATGTAGATCTCCAAATGTGGCCTTGCACACCTACTGACCAAGATCCTACATACATGAAGAATCCTTTTGATTCTCCAAACTAGCACCCACACTTGGCAATGTGGCACTAGGACATTGACTAAAGCCATGCTTTGTCATCCACCTGTCAAACCTGTACCACTATCCTGGAGCTTCCATAAGACCATATGACCTGGCCTTCCATCTCACGTGTCCATTCTCTCTATTATTTAACTAAGGTATCCTTTCATCTCAGTGCTTTCATACTGGCTGGCAACCCTACCAAATCTCTCGTTTGGTCCTACATCTTGTTTATGCCATGCTCCCACTGTTTCCTGGATCCTTCCTACTCTACAGTCAGCAACTAGTATAAAGAAGAGGAACAATGAATTTGAGGCTTACTTACACTTTCAATCCTCCCCATGGGCATTTGAGATTCCTTGACAGCTTGCTATCTACCCAAAGTCTGTTACAGTGACTGACCTCAGTCACCACACAGTCTGCATCCGACCGACATCGGTTCCATGCACCTATCCTGACTACTGACCCCACCGACGTCGATGTCTACCTACTGTTGATGTCGATCCTCCTGACCAACATCAGTCTTACTTCACCGATGTTGGTCCTCCTGACTGACGTCGGTCTTACCCTGCCCGACACCACCGGCTCTAGTCTACACATGACCAACATCGGCACCTGTCTGTTCAATGCTGGTTCCCCTTGACTATGCCAGTAACTGTGTTCGCCTGTGAGTGATGACCTTTTTTACCCGTGAGCTCCTTTGAATCAATTCCATGTCCAAACTGCCCTGCTCAGAGATGTCTAGCCTCATCCACTGATCTCTGTCTGTTATCTCCTCCAAGAACACCAAGGCTTTCCAATTATTAAGTTTATCAAACACATTTGTCTTCTACTTAAGAACATGCATCTCCTTCTTACTCATGTGACCAAGCCTACAAAGCCATGTCCTTGCAACAAAAGAAGAATCAGTAATATAAGTAGATAGATAAAGGATACCTACTTTCTTATCACCCACTAATTCAAGTGCATCCACTGTGAGAATTCTTGTGCATCTCTCATCACCGAACTTCCCTGAAGAAATTAGCCGCATCTCCAAGATTGGAACCTGCATGACCTTCTTCGACACCCATGTGTTGGCTGCCTACAATTTCAGCAACACTTCCCCTTTGCCAATAATCTGACAAGGCTCACCAACCCCTCTACTTGGGGCTGCATGGAAAGAGGCAATAGAATCTATTAACCAAGATTCAACTTTATCCAGAGCATCTTGTGTAACACCTACAACATTTGCTTCTTCATGCTGATTTGCTACCAACAAACAATATTTCTTTACCTACTCTTTCTTTCCATAACACTGTAAGTGACCATTCGTGCTATTAAGTTTCTCCATTCTTAGCTTACTTTCTTCTGCCATTGCTATACTCCCACTCAATCAGAAACCCTTGAGAGTGACTTGTAACCAAACACAAAACCTGCTCCCTGCAACCTTAGCTTTGATACCAACTGTTAGGAACCCATGGAAGCACAATTGATTACCATATACAAGCAATTTAATATGTGAAATTAAACCAGAAGTAACAAGTAACTAGAAACTAGAAACAACATAGAATATGAGAGACAATACACAACTTATATTAATACTCATCCAGAAAAGAATACAATAAAGAAGATGCCACTTCTTCTTCACACCTCTCAGAGGCTTCCCACACCTCAAGTGTATAGTACTTCTTTCCTCAAAGCTCTCTCTCTTACGGTCCCAACACACAACTCAAACACAGAGTTGGTGTTCACCTCCAACCAGTCAGTATCCACTACTGCCAGTACACCAGTGCTCCACGCACTCCACAAGTGCTCCACACACTCCAAGTACTCAATGTACTCCAAGTAGATCTCCCCTAAACTGCAACAACTTGCAACCCAAATGATCTTACTTATGGAAGGAACTACCTTGCCTTCCTCTCTACTCTCCAACTAAGTACACACTGTACTCCAAGTAGATCCCACCTGATCCTGCTCCCTGTTGTGTTGTTGTCACCTTGATTCTGCTGCCACCTACAGATCAACCTAGTTTTACACACCTGAAAACCTTATACCTCGCACACACATACACCTACAGATCAATGATCTTACTTACCATGTAGATCTCCAAATGTGGCCTTGCACACCTGCTGACCAAAATCCTACATACATGAAGAACCCTTCTGATTCTCCAAAACCAGCACCCACACTTGGCACTGCTATGGAACTAGGAGGAACACCCTTGCTCACTTCACACACAGAAGGAGCTAACTTTGCTCAACTCAAACTAGAACACCTTACAATACAGCCTATGAGCCTCTTAAATAGATCTCATGCAAACAATAATTAGACACCTAATTACAATAATTAGATCTGCAGCTTTGAGTCTAAAATTGGCTCTCATCATGCAAACAACTGGTTCATTAACTAAATGTTCATGAACTGGTAGTTGTGGAACCGCACAGGCGATTGACATTGGTCCCTGTATGCCTAGAGGTGACTGACGCTGGCCGATCCCTGACCGACATCGGTTGCTCTTCCTATCTAATCCTGCCGATGTCGGTTGGCTTGACCGATGCCGGTGTCTGTGACACTTCAGAAACCTCCTATAATGTCTGCATTAGTGAAGCTTTTAGCTCCACAACCTAACATCAATTCAACCCAATTTTATCACCTATTAAACCAATCACTTGATTGGTATAATTGTAGATGCAATCTGGGCTTATTTAACCCTCATGAACCTAATTGAGTGTGTACAATGTGATATGGGGATTAATTCACACTAATCATGTAACTAAGTGAACCATTCTCTCAATTATTTCAATCACAGATGCACTTTGGATAAATTAGATCCCCATGAAACTAATTAGGCATATATGATGTAATTTTGGGTTTAATTGGCCCCAATTTCATTGCTTATTAAGCCAATCATGTAATTGGTTCAATCAAAGATACATTTTTGGGGAATTTGAGATTTACAAACTTAATTAGGCATATAAGATGTGATTTTGGGCATAATTTACCCTAATTTCATCACTAATTTAACCAATCACTTGATAGGCTCAATCACAAACATATTCTGGGGCAATTTGGGCCTTGTGAACCTAATTGGGTGTATAAGATGTAATTTGGGGTTCAATTCACCCAAAATTCATTATTTATTAACCAAAATCAATTAATTGGTTCAATCATGAATGTAATTTGGGCCAATTTGAGTCCCAAGAACCTAATTGGGCATACATGATGAAATTTCAAGCTCAATTCACCTCAATTTCATCACTGATTGAAATTTCATCACCAATTGAACTAATCACTTAATTGGTTCAATCACAAATGCACTTTATTCCAATTTGGGCCCCATGAATGTAATTAGGTATATTCAATGTAATTTGGGGCTCAATTCACCCAATTTCATCACTAATTAAACTAATCACTATATTTGGTTAAATCAAGAGTGTACTTTGGGAAGATGCTACTGTTGTGAATGTAATTAGGTGTATATGATACATTTAAAGCTATTGTTCCCTAATTTCATCATTAATTGAAGTAATCACTCAATTTTTTTAATCAAGGATTCACTTTAGGCCAATTTGAGCCTTGTGATCTTGATTGGGTGTATACGATGCAAGGTTTTAATTTCCCCCAAATTTGTCACCTATTTGACCAATCACTTAGGGTTCAATCACAGGCACACTTTAAACCAATTATAGTTATATGAACCTAATTGAGAGTATACGATTGATTAGGGTTTCAATTTACCCTAATATTTTCAATAATTGAACCAATTGTCAGGGGATCTCTAGCTCTACCAATTAGAGCACAATTGATTACTTTCTTATATGCAATTAAACACGGAATTATACCAGAATGATAAAGTAGATAGAAACTTGAGACAACAAAGAATTTGAGAGACAATACACACTCTTGTATTAAATACTACTAGAAGAAAATACAATAAGGAAGATGCCACTTCTTCCTCCACCTCAAAGGCTTGCCACACCTTAAGACCTTCTTCCCTCTCTCTCTTGCTCAACACAACAACTCTAAAGCCTGAGTTGCTATCCCTCCTTGAATGCTTCAGCTAATCTCCTTGACCTTACACCTGTAGATCTCCTTGACCTTACTGGCTTCAATGCTTTTACTTGCCTTAGAATGATTTACAATACATGCCTTATGGGTCTATAAATAAGATCCCATGCTTACAAAAAATATAAGTCTAACTACTAAAATTAGACACACAGCTCGCGACTTAAATTAGCCCCTTAGCATGCAAACACTCGGTTCAACTAACTGACTATTCATCAACAGTAGTTCTGAAAATACACAGGGGACCGACGCCGGTCCCTGCTGGTCTGGTACTACCGACGTCGGCCGACTTCCTGCCATCACTGGTCTCCTTCTCCACTGCACTTGACTGACGTCGGTCATACTGCCGACGCCGGTGGCTCTGGTTCTTCAGCATCCTTCCTTTTAGTGTCTGCAAATAGTTGAAGCTTTTAGCTCCACACCACAAAAATCTCCCACTTGGAGATAAACAACTGAAACTTTTACCTGTACCTGTACACCATCTATTTTGTTCCTTAGGCTCTGTATCCCTCTTCAATGTCACTCTTGAAGGCCAACCACCACGTAAACCTGTGATGCAATACCTGTATCTTATGCCACAAGAATTTTTTTGCTCCCAAATTCTCCATGACATACTTCTGAACCAACTCTACCCTTAGCTCAGAGAACTCCCTGTATATGAAAACCTACAACAAGTAACACAATACAGTAATAGGATAATGTAGCTAATATTATCCAACCTGGTAAAGATAAAATACAATGGTCAAACCTCCATTGTTCTACAGCATAATCAAGACCATATACCATAGCCTTCTGTCTCATGTGTCCATCCACTCTCTTCTCTAAAACGGGATTCCATCCCTCTATCCAGTGCTTCCTTCCAGCTGACAACACTACCAACAAATACCTGTTTGGTTCTCCAAGGACTCACACTCCTCATCCATGCCAAGCTCCCACTATTTTTGGATTCTACCTGCATTGCTTCTTCCATCTTCCTAGTTCATGACTATCAGTAAGAAATATAAAGAAGGTGAACAACGAATATGAGGTTCACATACCTTTCCTGACCTCCACATGGGTGTTTAAGACCTATTAATTCACCCAACATCCATTCCAATGACCGATCTAGGCCATCTCCCAGTCTGCTTCCGATCGATGTCGGTTCCCTGAACTGATTCTGACTACCGACGTCATTTCCCTGGCCGACGCCGATGTCCCTCCTGCCGATGTCGGTCCTTATGACCAACGTCAGACTTCTCTAGTCCAACCTACCGACCCTGCTGGTCTGCACATGATCGATGTCGGTACCTAGATGACTGACGTCGGTGCCAAGCTACCGACATCGGTGTCTGTGTGTTCCTGTAAGTGATGAAATTCTCATCCGTGAGCTCTTCTTGGATCATTCCTCTATCCATGCTACCCTGCTCAGATTTATTTAGCCCCTGTGACTGATCTCTGTCCTTCATCTCCTCCATAAACACCAAGGCTTCTTTGTTCCTGTCAAAAACATCAAATTTCCTCTTTCTGCAATGAACTTTATTTGTGATTTGCAAATTTGAACACATACCTTTTGAATCAAGAACTTCCATTCCCTTCCTGTTCTTGTGACCAAGCCTATTAGGCCACATCTTCGAATCTACACCAGAAGTAGAATCAGTAATACAAGTAGACAGATAAAGAGTATCTACTTTCTTACCTCTTGCTAGAACAAGTGCTCCCTTGGTAACCTTCCAAGAATCCACTTTGAGGGTTATTGTGCATCCCTCATCTCCCAACCTTCCTACAGAAATCAGACTCTACTTCAGAATTGGAACATGCATGACCTCTTTCAACACCCACGTGTTGTCAATCTGCAATCTTAGCTACACTTTCCCTTTGCCAACTATCTGACAAGGCGTACCATCCCCTAAATAAAGAACTCCAAAGTCTCCCTGTTCATACTCATAGAACAAATCTCTGTTTGGGGATGCATGAAAAGATGAACCCAAATCTAAAATCCATGATCCTACCTGACTATCTGAAGAAAGTATGAGAGCATCTTGCATCACAATATTTGCATCCTTTGCTTCTTCAATACCTGCATGTTGATTCTCTTTATCTCTCAACCAACACTCCTTTGTATGTCCTTTCTTTCCACAAAACCAACAGGTAATACCTTTGGACTCGGATCTCCTTTCTAACCTTGATTTCCCTTGCTCAACCTTCTCCCTTTGCCTTTCCCTACTTTATGCACTTAGATCATTCCCTGATGATTCACCTGTGCTTCTCCTGTGTATTTCTTCATTCAAGATCACACTCACAACATCATCAACTTTTAAGATTCTAGAAGCAAATGCAAAATTACTTACTGCCATAACCAAGCCATCCCAACTTTCAGGCAAAGAACATAAAATCAAGAGAGCCTTTACCTCATCATCAAAAATAATATTGACTGAAGCTAGTTGGTTTACCAAACCATGGAAATCACTGAGATGAGTATGTACCGATCCACCTTCCCGCATTTGCAAAGTAAATAGCTGCTTCATAAGATATACCTTATTAGAAGCCGAGGGCTTTTCGTATAAATTTGCCAAGGACTTTATCAACTCTTCCGTTGTCTTGCACTGCGATAAGCTGGAAATCATAGATGATGCAAGGCTCAACCTTATGGTACCGAGAGCCTTCCGATCAAGAACGTTCCATTCTTCATCCTTCATATCTGTGGGCTTGCATGCAACCCCACCCAACGGTAAG
Source organism: Torreya grandis (assembly GCA_037957365.1). NCBI lineage: Eukaryota > Viridiplantae > Streptophyta > Pinopsida > Cupressales > Taxaceae > Torreya > Torreya grandis. Next base: position 6,741,470 of record JARHVA010000176.1, read on the forward strand.
TACAAATCCTTCTGATACAGATATTCCTCAATCTGCATCCTCCAATGTTGATAATTCTTGCCGTTAAACTTCTCCATTCGTAGCTTGCTTTCTTCTGCCATTGCTGAACTCCCACTCAATCAGAAAACCCTATGAATGACCTGTAATAAAAAACAATACCCTGCTTCCTGCAAACCGTAGCTCTGATACCACTTGTCAGGGGATCTCTAGCTCTACCAATTAGAGCACAATTGATTACTTTCTTATATGCAATTAAACACGGAATTATACCAGAATGATAAAGTAGCTAGAAACTTGAGACAACAAAGAATTTGAGAGACAATACACACTCTTGTATTAAATACTACTAGAAGAAAATACAATAAGGAAGATGCCACTTCTTCCTCCACCTCAAAGGCTTGCCACACCTCAAGACCTTCTTCCCTCTCTCTCTTGCTCAACACAACAACTCTAAAGCCTGAGTTGCTATCCCTCCTTGAATGCTTCAGCTAATCTCCTTGACCTTACACTTGTAGATCTCCTTGACCTTGCTGGCTTCAATGCTTTTACTTGCCTTAGAATGATTTACAATACATGCCTTATGGGTCTATAAATAAGATCCCATGCTTACAAAAAATAGAAGTCTAACTACTAAAATTAGACACACAGCTCGCGACTTAAATTAGCCCCTTAGCATGCAAACACTTGGTTCAACTAACTGACTGTTCATCAACAGCAGTTTTGAAAATACACAGGTGACCGACGCCGGTCCCTGCTGGTCTGGTGCTGCCGACGTCGGCCGACTTCCTGTCGTCACCGGTCTCCTTCTCCACTGCACTTGATCGACGTCGGTCATACTGCCGACGCCGGTGGCTCTGGTTCTTCAGCATCCTTCCTTCTAGTGTCTGCAAACAGTTAAAGCTTTTAGCTCCACACCACAACACCAATCACTTGAGTTTTTAAATCATGGATGTAATTTATACCAATTTGAGTCTCATGAACTTGATTGAGAGTATACAATGTGATTCAGGGCTTGATTTTCCTAAATTTTTCACTTATTGAACCAATCACTCACTTTTATCAATCACAAATACATTTTGGCCTAGTTTGAATCATGTGAACATAATTTGGATTATAAAATATGATTTGGGGATCAATTCACCCCTATTTCATCACTAATTTATCCAATCACTTGATTAGTTCAATCATGGATGCACTTTGGGCCATTTTGAGCCCTATGAGTGTAATTGGGTGTATACAATGCAATGTAGGGCTCAATTCACCCCAAATTTATCACTAATTGAATTTATCACTTGATGATTCAATCATGGATGAGCTTTGGACCAGTTTAAGCCCTGTGAACCTAATTAGACATATATGATGTGATTTGGGGCTCAATTCACTGCAAAATTTTCATTGATTGAGCTAATCACTTGATTGGTTCAATCATGAATGTAATTTGGACCAATTTGATCCTCGTGAAAGTAATTTTGAATATAAAATATGATTTAGGTCTCAATTCAGCCCATTTTCATCACTGGTTGAACTAATCACTTGATTGGTTTAACCATAGATGCGTGTTAGGCCAATTTAATCTCTGTAAACTTAAGTGGACCTATATGATGTGTTTTGGGGCTCAATTCATCCTAATTTTATCACTAATTGAACCAATCATTCAATTAGTTTAAATACAAATGCACTTTGGACCAATTTGATCCCTTTGAACCTAATGAGTTATATACGATATTATTTAAAGATCAATTTACCCCAATTTTTCATTGATTTAACCAATTAGTCATTTGGTTCAATCATGAGGCACTTTTGGCCAATTTGAGTCCTTTGCACATAATTAGGTATATAAAATGCAATTTGGGGCTCAATTCACCCCAATTACATCATTTATTGAACAAATAATTTGATTAATTTAATTGAAGATGGACTTTGGGCCAATTTGAGCCTTGTGACGTAATTGAGTGTATTTCTATGTGTTGATATTTTACCCATATCTACCTTATTTTATTTTATAAAACTTAATTGGGTCATTTTTTGGTTAAAATAAGTCCATTAATGACCTATGAACATGAAATAATGACAGATTGTGTTGAATTATATGCACTTTTCTGAAAAACCACCTCAATTACATTATTAATTAGGCTTCATTAGCCTCAATTGTCCATCTTATTAAACCAATTGAATAATTAGGTCAATAAAGTGCATAATTGGGTCCACCAACAACATTACATTGGATTTTGATAAGAAGTGGATGATATGCTAGTACTCAAAGATTTTGGTTGGGTAGAATATTTGAAGTCAATGTTAACAATTATCCCAATTTTCATTGTTAATTTTTTTTATAATTAAAAAATGTGAAAAATTAAAATATTCAACTCAAATCTTATGCAAACTTTAATGTAGAGGTCAAAAATTTTCTTGATATACATTCTAATGCAATTGCATCGGGATTTGTGTCAACATATCTCACACATTGAAAAAGAGCCTCCAAAGTTCAGATAATGGGGAAGCAAGTAATTTGTTATATTCTATTTGTGGAAGTGAAAGGAGGGTTATAAAGAAGTATTTGCCATTCTAAATAATTGATACCATTATAAATAGTTGACTAGTGATTATTTTACAGATGTTGATAGTAATCAGAGGCAAACAAAGATTGAATAGGGGAAAGGGAAGAAAATTAACGTTACTCATTAGGTCAACCCCTAGATCAAGGGGAATTGTACATGAAAAATGTTTTATCAATTGGTGTAGAGTCTTATTTTAAGATCTAGTAAGTTAAGATTTTATTTTCAAAAATAACTCTTGTTTAGTTAAGATTTTTTTTCAAATTGAGGATTTGTGTTTTTTAATTTTTTAATTTTTAATTTTTATTTTTTATAATAGGGTTTTTCACATCATATGAGAGCTTTTGGAATAATATATAGTAAGATGATATATGGGTAATTATTGGATGATTAAATGACAAGGAACTCAAGGTGCATATATTTCCTCAAGCTCTAAATTTAAAAACAAGTACAACAATTCAGATCACCATTTTTGGTCCTAAAAATCAAAATTAGTCCTCATAGCAACATCATTGCATTACATTTTTCATAAAACTCGTATTATTGACATATTAATAACTCGAATGACAATACTTGTGTATTATTGCTAATATTTTTCTTCAAGTCTACACAACCTTTTAAGTTCTTGATTTGAACCAATTTAAATAATCATAAAAGACATAGCTATACATAATTTGAAATAACAAGAAATCTTTATAGGCCCTCTACCTCCATACTTTTCGTTTTGAATACAAATCAATTCAAACCCTTTAATATTATAAAGTCAAATTTCATCTCACTCTTAGATGTTGATGTGAGAAAAATTATATCTATATCACTTAAAACCTAATTTAGTCAAAAATCCTTTTTACATGAAAATCTTTAACCATTATATGTTCAGATGTTCAAGTTAGATTTTTAAGATACCCAATTTCATAAAGTTTAAATTCATCTCACACTCTTAAATGTTAATGTAAGACAAAATATATCTATATCACTTAAAACCTGACTTTGTAAAAAAAACCCTTTTCCATGAAAATCTTTAACCATTTTATACTAAGATCTTCAGTTAAATTTTTGAGATACCCTATTTGATATATATAATAAATCTTATTTAATTATAAATATTATTGTTCTTTTATTTTGGATAAGGAAGTTGAATGAGAAAGTAAGGGAGGTAACTTAACTTCAAACCAATCTTTTGTTGCGTTTCATCTCTAAGATTAGTTGAATTTCACCCTTAACCATGTCAAGGCTATTTTTCAATTTATTATTATTTTAAATAATGAAGGTAGGTTTTAAAATATCTCTCTATTAAGGAAAACGGAATAAATAAATAAACTTTGGCATATAAAATAGAGAACAAATAGCGAAAGGATATTCACATATGTGGCTTTTGATGGAACGAAAGGAAAGCAACAAAATTTTATTCGGATTGAGAATTTTTTCCTTTATTAAGGATAACGTTGAGATTAGTTTTTATGTCTTTGACTTTCAAGTCAAATTTGGTAGAAGGTATCATTCCATCATGATAGGTTTATGATTATTGAAACTTAAAAGGAAAAGATTAACTACTACATTGTTCCATATAGTTTGAAGAACTAGTTTATTGGCAAAATATTTGTCTTCTACATTTGTAATATTTCTTTTATAAGGTCATAGCTTTAAAAAAAACCAAGTTCTTTGAATTTGAATACTAAGAAATGGACTAAAAACTGTAAAGGTTTGATAATAGAAAAGTGGTTATATATATATATATATATATATATATATATATATATATATAAAGAAAAAGAAAAAAACATCTAATACATTTATCCACTTACAATATAAATATAGACATAATATATCATATTTAATTATATATATAAATTATTATAAAATCAACAATAAATGACAAGAGAGGGTTTATAAGAATATTTGATTTATTGGGAATATAGGGATAATTATCAAAATTAGACAAAATAAAACAAGTATAGTTGTTGATGTAAACAAAAGCTAGAAAACTTGAGATGAATAAAATCATTTTCTTAGATTGTACACTCTTGAAAATGTTGGTGCCCACTTCCAACATCATTAGATAATAGTTTAGGAAAATTGCAAATTAACGACATTTAATTTTTTGACCTTGTTCATATATTCTAAGGCTCTAAAAACTTCATTCGCTTTTCATGAATTCTATGTAAATATCTAAGAAACTAATTTCCTTGTTCACAACCCTAACACCTCATCACAAACTAATAAAAAATATTGGAATCAACAGGGAACTATATTATTTCTCCATTAATATCACACTCTAGTTTGGAGAAAACTTAAGAAACATCACTCAATGCACTTTAGAAAGAAATATGTGGATATAAGCTTTAATCCTATATGCTTTTTATGCTAGTATAAATAAGTGGTATAATGAAATATAATTCTTTAAGTAATGAAAAACTTCTCTAAATTCTTGAATAATACTTTTACATAATAGACATTTTTCATTAAATATTTGAATCTTGCTTTCAAAATTCATTCATCACTTATTCATCGCATATCCTACATACACTAATGCATTCATATATCTACAGACTTCTAAGATTCAAATGATAACCAAATTGTTATATGATCCAACACATTGAACAAATGGTAAAATATGAAAAATAGTGAACACAAGTTACAAGAGACCCTAAAAAGAGTTTAAGGGACCACATTAGAATTGTGTATTGTATGGTTCTAGTTCCTCAAAACCATAAAATGTATGGTTAAGGGAAATAAACCCGAAACTTAATAAAAACAAGAAGGGAGGAAAGGGAAAGAGGAGAAAGAAAGGAAAACATAATAGAACACAATCAAAACACACAAAAAAATATGCTAATAAGAGTGTAATTATAATTGATAATTGACATACATACAAGATCCATAAAATAGTGAAATTTGATAACTAAAAACTACACCAGATAAAAAATTAGGTGTTTAAATAATGACCCATGTTAATATGTGTGCATGCATACATATAAAAAGTTTAAAAAAAACTTACTCATAGGGTTTAAATAATATGCCTTGATCATTGAAATCTTTAAGAGTTATCGAAGTCAATATAAAAATGAATGTGAACCAAAAATAAAATGAGAGAATTTTCTCGATTTCCATAATAGATGGATTCGAATATCTTGGGACAAAAAAACATGGTTATGTGTTCTAGGATTTAGAAACATTGGCCCCTACCAATAGTAAATAAAATGTGTATACATGTCTAAGTAATCGATTAATTACTAAAATAAGAGAAAGGGGAATTGAAATTGATACACCTTGTTTCAGTACTAATCTTGATGTGAGTCTTAAACATCTCAAATTCTATCATGAGTATTTTGTGATTCGTAAGAAAAAAATATATGTACAAATATAACATGTTGAAATTCAAAAATAATAAACTGGAAATGATGCACATGGTATGAATGGAGCATGTGAGGATGCCCCTATAGAAATATAATTCTTAGAACTTAGGTTAAAATTGTAGGTATCTTATGATGGAAACATGTATCATGTGTTATGTACATATTGAAACATCAATCTATCACTATTCTTGCATGAAAATAATAGTGTGGAAGTGTCATGAGTTATGTATGTATAACATCAAAATAGATAATATTTAACTCACTTTTGAGATATGAGATAACTTATCAAGCACATATCTCAAAATAAATAATAAAACACATTATTTGTAAGATGAGAAATAAAAATACTAATATTTAACATAGTAAAATATCATTACATGAAAACCTAGATATCATATAAATTTTCTCACACTGACATATTGTGTAATCTATATAAATATACGATTTTTTAAATAGTAAAATATAATAAATAGAAGTAGAATAGAATTATTTCTTTGTGAATATTAATTTTATTCCACTACTATAGAAAAATAATAAGGCTTTATTATAGTTGCATCTCCAAGGCAACTTGTGATATATGATTTTCCATGGAGGTTTGTTTCTAGATTTATGTTAGTTCTTTTACTATTATAAAATTAATTCATAAAATTATTTACTCACATATATGATCCCATTGGGTTTAGTGGATTAAACATGTATTTAGAGCACTCAAAGTTTAAGGTTGTTTTTGTGCAAGGCTTTGAAATTTGGGTTCAAGTGTAGGAGTTTTGAATAAGAGGATTTCATATAAAATCAAGAATGAAAATATTGAGTAAAAAGACTCCTACATTAGAACTACTATATTTTGGTGCTTGGATTGATGATAGTTCTAATCATAATATGATTCTTAGAAAGAAGGCTTTCTTTTATTAAAATGAATTAATGAATGAAGTTGAAAAGAACTAAAGGCCATATGAAAATGTAAGAGAATGTTACATTAGATTATATTTTGGAAAAACAAACAAAGGTGAAAGTCATGGAAATGAAAAAATTGACAATTATGGAGAGGAAAAGGAGCATAATGTAAAGTTGGAATGCACCATATTGTGCTATGGGGAAGTTGTAAATAGATCAGTTGGCATATTAACCATTATATTTGCAAAGTATCGAAAAAAGTAAGTCCCAAAGAAATATGGATGAGTAAGAGAACATTCATAAATATTTTTCTTTTTTTGGGTTTTTTTTTTTGCATTTAAATTAACTTTTGAAGAGAATATGTGTTGGGGGCGGGGGCACATAGCAGGGGTTTATAATGAAAAATCAAAATCATGCATGCTATTAGATGTTGCTACAATAAAATTTGTGATTGGTTATTATTTTTGAATGAATATGGGGATATAGTTGAAAAAATATTTTTCTTTAGTAAAAGGTGGTGAATAGGTAAATATTTATATTACTATTTTATAAGTATTTTAACTTAGCATATTTGAAGAGGCTAGAGGAAAACTTGAATGCAAAGGTGAAAAACATGACTTGGGCAAGGAAAGAAAAAAGGGTGGCGAGATTGGAATTAATGGAAAGACTACATGCTCCTTTCAAGTATGGCTAGTGGTACAAATATATTTGTAGAATTATAAAATGAAAATATAAACATGGAATATGGATGATGTTGGAGAATGTGTTGATTTTCTAGCTACATTTCAGAGATTTTGTGACTACAACTTATTATAGCTCTCTAAATTTGAATACTAACATTAATTTGTCTACATAATAAAATGTTAAGATTGATGGACACTTTTTTTTAATACTCATAATGTCTTGTCCCTAAAATAATGTAATGGGGTAAATTTATCTTAGGTAGCATTAAGAATAAATTATCTCACCCATTGAGATGGAGAATACCAAGTCAAGGTTAGGAAGTCAAGGATAATATTATAAGGCTAAGGCACATTAGAGGAATTGTTCAAATGGAGAGGTGTTATGATGTAGAAAATGTGCTTCAGATGAAGTTTTTAAGTGATGAAATGTATTGATGTAGAATTCCTCTAAAATAATTGAAGGCTAATAACATTCACTTTTAAATGTGTACTTAATGATTTTCTGAGACATGAAACATTTGAGAGGCACTTGAAAAAGTGGTACTTGTTAGTGTATTAGTGAAAGGATTCCCATCACTAATTTTTTTTAAAGACTGATAATGTTGAAAAAATGAAATGACATAAAAATAAGTGACAAATAATTCCATCCAAGGTAATAAGATCATTAAAGGTATACCTCTAAGCATTCAAATAGGAAACCATGGTTTTGTTAAGCAAGAGGAGCATTCCAATAGGCCATCATTGCTTTAGTGAATAGGCCACCATTTTTACGTTGTACATGATGGGCATAAAAATATGATACCATAGTTATGGTGTTAAGATATGTATCTAAATACTTTAATTTTTGAGATTACAAGGCATCCAAAACTTAAGAGATTGATGTAAAAGTATCTTAAAAGATATATTATGGAACTATATAGTTATTTAGTCTTAAATATATTGTGATAATATAGTTTTCTAAAGAATTGATTAATACAACAATAAACATGTGAATAATGAAATAGTCAAGATAGGTTAACATTTATTGCACTTAGAAATCATATCTATATGAACCCAAGATTTAACACCACATTTTAGTTTACTTGATGTCTATAATAACTAATTACCCATGTATTCTAGTGAGATGTAATGGTGACCACATGAAAACGTTATGATATTTTTTCCTTGGCAATAAATTTACACTTTAATTAAGTTCATGTTCTTTCAGAATTGTATTCTATGTGAAATAATATTATTGAATATAATGACTAAATCATTTATAATTTATTTTATGTAGTCATTAAAAAGGATGTTAAATATGATAGATATTGTTTAATATTATTAGAATATTTTTACCATATTGTTAACATATCATTAGTTTATTTTTAGTTTGTTACAACTAAGTCATTTTAGAGTTTGATTATTCCAATTATATGAGAAGGATCTAATGGTGTACTATTTTTTTGGCTACAAATATAAATAATTACAATGAAATATACATGACCCATGATTTAATATCTAAGTAAAATAATTATTATTTTATTAATGAAACAAAAATTACAAAGTATTATTTATACATAAATTAATGCTTGTATTAGTCATATTAATTAGGGTGAGGAATTCACATGATCCATAAGAAGTAGGATCACCCAAAAACAATGTTATAAATAACCTATAGGAGATAAAACTAATAAATTAACTTCAAATAAGATAATATACTATGTAAGTATTATTTAATTACATTTTATTACCTATGTTGAATTAAAAACCATCAATAATTAAACATTTCCCTCCCTTAATTCATCATAGTCTTCATATTATAAGAGAGAGAATCTCTGAATGCCTAAAACATTTCATGTGCAAGTGACTTGGTGAAGATATTTATACATTGATCTTGACTGTGACAATACTAGAGATATAATTCATGTTGTTGAACATGATCGCATATGAAATGGACTTGAAATTTGATGTAATTTATGCACTCATAAAATAATGTATTGCAAACAAGTTTAATAACACCCTGATTATCATAGTGTAAAATCGTAAGCTGAATTTATGGTACTCTTAATTTTACAACTATGTGACATAGCCATATTGGATCATAGGTGACTCCTCACATATCATGATATTATTCCTTAGTAGAATAATGATAAAAATATGATTTTTGATCCCCCATGATATTGGATTGGTCCCAAAAATAACATAAACCCATGAGTGAATTTATATCATCAATTGAACTTGCATGATTTACATTTGTGTACCATGTAAAGAATAATTTGTCATTCTTATAATACTTTAAGCCATATTTCATCATTACTCAAATATATTTCAATATTCATTTAATTTTTTTCCAATGGCTTACCTTTAGTTCCTACATGAAGCATGAAAGATAGCTAACAACATAGCTGATATTTGGCTTAGTTTAGGTTAGGTAGATGAGACTCCCAATCAACTGTCAATAGAGAGTAGCATCTACTGGTAGTGATGGATCTCAACAAGATAATTGAAGTCTTATTTTCATATGTTTTATCATTGGCTTAAAACCCATCATTCAAAACTTCTTGAGTATTGTATTGATGTGATTCATTTGAGACATAAATATGTGGTTCCCCTTTTTCCATAGTTCCAGACTATGACAACAATGCAATAGCCCAAGATCTATCATGTCTAATGACTATTTGAGATTATTATTTTTTGCACCTATAATTTTTAATAAATTTATAGTGATGACTATATCATTGACATAAAAAAATATTATAAAAACCTCTCTTCCTTTCTATTTAAGGTAGAGGCTTGGATATATGGAATCCTATAGAAACTATGTTGAATGATATGCTCATCTATTTTTATGTACCATGCTATAGGAGCCTATTTGAAACCATACAATTAATTTATAAGTCTTCATACTATATGTTCTTGACTAGATGTGAAATAAACCTCTGGTTGGATCATGTATACCTCTTCCTTTAGATCTCCATTTAAGAAGACACTTTTTACATCCATTTGATGGAATTTCCACCCAAACTGTGCAACCATAACAAATATAATTATGATTATATTTATCTTGGATATGGGTGTATATGATATCTATGGATTATATAGAACCTTAGTCTTATACACTTGTAAAACTAAGACCTTGGCCATTCCTCTTAGTTTTTGACCTTTCCCACTTCTACAAGTCTTGCTTTTACTCTATCATGTGCCCCTTGGCCTATCTCTTAGTTTGACTAGTCTTATGTTGATGACCTAAGACTTATATATTTTCCATAATTCTTAAAATGTACTTATCTTATTCCCATGCAAGTTATGAGCTTGTTCTTATTTTCCTGATCCCTAAACAATAGCATCCTAGATGAACACCTATGTCAACATAAGTGTCTTGCTCTGATGTAAGTGTCCAATTCCCTAAAGTCATCTAATTTTAAAATGAAATGTATCCTAATGGTCAGACTAAGTAATTTAATGTGAGTTATCTTTCCAAAGGGGTTGATATAAATAAAAGAATGGGTATATTCATTCTTCACCTAGAAATATTAGGGAAAAACTTAGAAGTCATAACAAAGAGAATTCAGATAGCATTAAATTGAACAAAGATTCCACATTTTTTCTTATTTCCATATCAGTCATAGGAAAAACACATCTAAAAGTTTGAATTACTAAAGGATAAACCCAAGATCTCAATTTTCCAAGCTATAAACTAGGTCACTATTGTACCTGATTTCCATATATTTATAATTCACATACAAGCCAACACATAGGGGATAACTACATTAGTTTGAGGCCTTCTTCAAAGTATTGGCTATGTAGGAAATGCTCATTAATAAAGGGGTCTTTGGGGTTAGCTTGACATAGTGTGCCCACTAACCCATTTTTAGCCAAGGTCACCATGAAGATGAATAACTAGGGTTTTTTTCCATTTCATGAGGAATGACAACCCATGACCTAGGTCTAAATGCATCAAAGTGAAGGTGATGAAAATATTAGAAGTATCTAGTGGTCACATCTAGTTCCAATAGGTATTATATATAGGACACCTATGTCAAACCTAGACACTATAATTAATGTAACTATCCCAAGATAACACAAGTGTTTGCCACTCTAGAAGCACTTAATATATAATTTGGTGACTATTCCATAATCATATTCTAGTTTGATTCTTGATTGTTCTAGACCTAGAACTGTGTTGGCATTAGAACTAGTTAAGTATATTATTTCTTTGTCATTTCCATATCTAGCATAGTTGTACTTTCTAAATTTAGCCTATTCTCAGTTTAATAAATTCAACATATCTTATATTTGAGTTTAGCATCCAATTAACCTACTATAAATCTGATTATCACCCTTGTGAATTATCATTTCTATATACCTATTTAAACATTATAGGCTAACACCAAGTCTTAGTGGTTTAACCTTTTAGGGTTTTACATAAGTAATTCCTAAGTTAGATTAAAGGGATGAGAAGTCTAAATCAGTTAAATAATATGTAATAATAAAGCATTGATTTTTTATGGATTTTGACTTCTTTTAAATTTATAAAAATAGTAATAAATATGCATAAATAGAGACTTATTTATAAAGTGACTATCGTAAAAGATATAGGTTCTGAAAACTAGGTTTTAGATAGGTGTGAGTGTCATCAATAGGATCCCTAGGTCTGACTACTCACTGGATAGTAGAGCCCCACCTAGACACTATTGTGGTGTCCTCAAAGTGGTGTTAATGTTCTCGTTATAGTATTGTTCTTGTTAACATATTATTGTAAATACATTGGGTTATTGACTAAGGTATATTATCCGTGCACCTTAGTTAGTTATTTTAACTAATCGGGTTAATAGGTTAGTTTCTTTTTATGTGCTTAGGTATTTTATGCTACATGATGCTTTTGTTTGCTCCCATCCACTATTTTCTCAAGTGGATCTTTTGCCTATTTAATAGGCCTCTCATGTATTATTTAGTATGCTAGTTAAGTACATTTCTCAATCTCTTTGCTGAATCTAATATGGTAATTAGAGCTTGTAGTTTAGGAAGCTTGGGAGGAAGCCTGTGAAGCAAGAGAGGAGTGGTCTTATGAGGGAAGAGTGTGAAACACCTGATGGAGAGTTGTGAAGAGTTTTTTTTTTCTTTTGACCAATGAGAAAGCCAATAATCAGGGGAGAAGCAACAAGAGACCTATCTCAGCAAAGGAAAAGTGGTAGGAGGTAATAGAAGAGGCTCATAGGTCTATTTTTATTTTTCTTGTGTTTTTTAGGTGGCCATTTCCATTCAGTTTGAAAAGTGACCAGATTTCCATTCAAGCACTATTTTTGGTGAGTGAGGGGTCTAAAAATTTCTATTTTTTGAGAGAAGATGATAGGAACTGATAGAATTTACTTTGGCTAAGTATTTCTCCTAGAATATAGGCCACTTTTTTGATTAGCTAATTATTTTTATGAATATTTTAATACAAAGTTTTATTATTTCAATTAATTTTAATTTTTAAATTTAAATAATTCAAAACTTTAGCTTATAAGGTTTATTAGGGACCTAATAGTGAATAATTATCTTGAAAAAGTTATGGAAGGTAAAAATTTCATTATTTTATGGGTTTTTAATCTAGATGTTATTAGAAAAGGAATTTTTTAAATTGGAATTGTAGATCTCTAGATAAAATTGTTTTTGTCCATATTTTGGTGTTTTTAAAGATGAAAAATATAAAATTTCCCAAATAGTGTGGTGTTTTTGCTAAAAATTAGAGGTATTGACCAATTTAGGATTTGAATCAGTGGATATAAGGAATTTTGTGTAAAGTCATTATAATTTTTTTTGATATTTGCATTTTTTTGGAAAAACTAGGTTAAAATGGCTAGTTTACAACACCTCTTATTGCTAGATTTACAAAAATTGATAGAAAAAAATTTCAATTTGTAGATTCACAAGATTTTGATGATATGTGAATATCAAAATCTTGATCAAATAGTGCTTGATAAAGAGAAAAGGCCTACCACTAGTTATGATGATTATGATAAATGTCATCAGGAGGCTCTTATGTTGTTAAAATTATCAATAACATATAATCTAATCTTAGAGGTCAAAAATATGACCATAGCATTAGATCTATGGAAAAATTCAACTTCAAAATATCAGGCTTCTAAAGCTGGTAGGTTATTATATTTGAAAAATTTGTTGTTTTCCACGAAGATGTAAGAAGTTGGCTCCATTTTTGAGTTTTTGTTGTAGATCAAGGACATCAGTAATCAGTTGAAGGCTCTACAAAAGCCTATTGATGAGAAATATTTGATTGTTATGGTTATGCAAAATCTTCCACCTTCATTTCAATCATTTTTGGAGTCCTTGCACATGATTACTGAGACATAGACTTTGGACTTTGAAAATTTGTCCTCATTTCTATTGTAGAAGAAGAGATGGTAGGAATAAATAGTGTTGTTTACATATAATTCTATAGAGAGTGCATTCTTCATCAAGGGAAAGGGTAAGTAGTTTGGTAAAACTACTAGTTCTTTGATAAAAACTTCAAAAGTAAGTTGTTCTAATAAGAGATATATGTGGAAATATTTTTACTGTAAGCAACCTGGTCGCCTTAAGAAATATTACAAGAAAAGACAATAGGATGTGGCTAACCCTATAAATAAATCTCATCATGTGAATGTAGCTAAGGTGAAGGAGAGGAATCATCTCTTCATTTTACTTTTATGCGTTCCAGTGGTAATTCTATGGTCGATCGAGATTGGTACTTTGATTTAGAGGCATCTCACCATTATACATGCCATAAGGATTGGCATGAGGATTTTGTTGAAAATGATAGTAATAATTAATCTGTATCTTTGGGAGATGGTAGGACTCATTTTGTGAAAGGATTGGTAATGTTTAGATCAATTTTAAATGTACAGTTAGGTATACATTTAAGAATGTTAGGTATGTGCCTGATATGACCAAAAAATTACTTTTAATTAGTGAGATCACTTCAGAATCTGATTTTGTTGTAAAGTTTCAAGGACAACAATGTCTAGTCACTACCAAAGATAACAAGATTATTGATATTTGGATTGGTGAGAAAGGTTTGTATAATATTACAGATCAATAAAGGGCAAAGGAAAGTGTACTTATATCAATTGATAACACAAGTTCACTATGGCATGAAAGGTATGGACATTTGAATTTCTAGTATTTGACTACATTGAGTAAGACCAAGATAATTAAGGGTATTATTTCTATTAGGGATAGTCATCATGTATGTACTAGATGTCAGTTAGGGAAGAAAGTTAAACATTCATTTGATGTTGGTAAAGCTTCAAGATCTAAGGGAGTATTGGATCTAGTACATGCAGATTTGTAGGGTCTAATGTAGACACCTACCCCTTCTAGATCCTATTATTTTTTTGTTTTTGGTCAATGATTTCTCTAGGAAAAAGTGGGTATACTTTCTAGTGAGGGAATATGATTATTTTTATAACTTCCTTACTTGGAAAGCTATGATTGAAAAATAGGCAAGAAGGTCAGTGAAATCTCTTATAATGGATAATGGGGGTGAGTTCATCTCAAAATATTTCAAGGATTTTTTCACCACTAAAGGCATACACAAACAATATACTACTCCTTACACTCCACATAAAAATGGAGTTCTGGAAAGGTGAAATAGGACGGTGATGCACATGGCTCACTGTATGGTCCAAAGCGGAAATGTCCCATATAGATATTGGGCAAAAGTAGTGAATATAGTGGTGTACATCCTTAATATAAGACCTAAAAAATCATTGGAAAATATGACTCTAGAGGAGGCTTGGTTAGGTCAAAATCTAGATTTAAGTGCTTTCTAAATTTTTGGTTGTGTAGCTTTTGCAGTTATTCCTAGTCAAAAGAGAAGTAACTTAGATGTCAAAAAGCAAAGAATATATGTTTATTGGGTATAATGAGTAGTCAAAGGACTATAGATTACTTGATGATTTGAATAAAAAAGTTGTGGTAAATAGAGATGTCATAGTAAATGAACAGATGCCATACTTCACAGCAACTGGTATAGTTTTAGATATCGAGTCATTATTTTCTTCTAATGATTTTATTATAAGTTATGGTGTGAAAGTTGATCAAGATTCTAGTTAACTAGTGGAATCAAATTCTAAGGAGGAAATTGATGCAGTTCATTTTGAGGTTCCAACAAAACAACCAAAGAAGCCAAAGTGGTATTCTACCACAATAGAAGCACTAAAGGAGGGAGATTTACCATAGGGTGTGGAAGTAAGAATATTGAGATCAAGAAAGTAGTTTGGTAATAGAGATGAGCATGGAAATTTTGCTCTAACAACTATTGTTTCACATGTATTTGAGCCTAATTATTTTTTAGAAGCCAAAGGGAAGCATGAGTGGGAATCAACCATGTAATTGGAATGTGATTCCTTGATGAAAATTAAGACTTGGGAGCTCATGGAGCTACCACCAGGAAATAAATCCATTGGTTGTAAATAGATTTACAAGGTAAAATGCAAATCAGATGGTTCCTTGTATAAACATAAAGCCAAACTTATTGGAAAAGGTTATGCACAAGAGGAAGGGGTTAATTATGAGGATAATTTTGATCCTACCATAAAGATGGTAACTTTTCATTTGATTGTTGCTATTGTTGCTCAATTTGGATGGTAGGTACACCAAATAGATGTCAAGAGTAATTTATTGAATTGATATCTAGAGGAAGAAGTCTACATGGTTCATCCACTAAGTTTTTAGGTTCCTAGTAAAGAACATCTTGTTTACAAGTTGATCAAGTCCTTATATGGGCTTAAACAAGCTCCTTGAGCCTGATATATGAAGACAGATACATACCTTAGGGAGTCTAGTTTTAAAAGGTGTAACTCTAAATCAACTCTCTATATAAAGGTGTCTGGTGATGATATCTTGATTCTCATTATATATGTTGATGATTTATCCATCATTGGGAGTAGTGCTAGTCTTATTTAGTAAATGAATGCTGATATTTGTTATACTTTTGACATGACAGAGTTAGGACTACTAAAATAATATTTAGGTGTTGAGTTTTGGAAAGGTGATTGTGTTGTATTCATGTCACAAAATAAATATGCCAAATCATTATTGGAAAGGTTTAGAATGATGGATTTTAATCCAACTCACACACCTATGGAAGTTGGAGCTACAATTTCAATTGACACTGCTCACCTCTGGTCAATGAAACAGTATATTGGTAGCTAGTGGGTAGTCTCATTTACCTCACTACCACTAGATCAGATATTTGTTTTATAGTGATTTTTTTATATCACTTCATGCCTAAACCACATGAAGTACAATGGTTAGCTATAAAATGGGTATTAAGATATGTCAAAGGTACTCTTGACATTGGCATACTATATGAGAAGTTTATAGATTTTGAGCTTTTAAGATATTCTGACTTTGATTGGATACGATCAGTAGATTTAAAAAAGTCTATTACAGGCTATGTATTCACTCTTGGTTTAGGAGTTTTCTCATGGTAGAGAAAACTAAAAACTACAATGACATTATCTTCAATAGAAGTAGAGTATAAATTTGTGGTTAGTATAGGTTGTGAAATTATGTGGATAAATAAAATCTTGGAGGATCTTCAGTTTGAGTCATCAAAGCCTGCTCTGATTTTTTGTGATAACCAGAGTGTTTTGAACATGATAAAGAATCTAGTATTCCATGGCAAGACCAAACACATTGAGGTTCACCATCATTACATCTAATAGTTGGTTATAAATGAAGACATAAATCTCTTCTACCACACCACTACATAACATCCAACTAATATAATGACCAAACACTTGGTGTAGACAAGTTCACAAAATTTAGAGATAAAATTGGTATTGTTTCTAGTTTTATCATTAAGAGAAGGTGTTAGAATATTATTGTAAATACCTTAGATTTTTGACTAAGGTATATTATCTATGCACCTTGGTTAGTTATTTTAACCACTTGGGTTAATAGGTTAGTTTGTTTCTATGGGCTTAGCTCTTTTATGCTACTCGATGCTTGTGGTTTCTCCCACCCATTATTTTCTTGGGTGGCTCTTTTGCCTATTTAATAGGCTTCTCATGTATTGTTTAGTATACTGGTTAATTACATTTCTCAATCTCTTTGTTGAATCTAATAGTTTCTATTTTTTGGGAGCACCTATACCTATATTTCTAGGTCTTATTCCTATGCACAAAATCTAAAACTTTGTATTGTGTTTGGAAAGCATGATTTAGTGTGTAAACCTTAATAATCCTTGAAAGAATGGAATGAGATAAAAATGTGTGTTCATTAGCAGGATAGGATGGACATCCTTAACACATCATTGTGAATAGATTTGCTTAATACCAATATTGTGAGGAGGGATCAAGCCCTGTGTAGTTCTACCACCAAGTGCTTGGTGCAAGTACAAGTGAATGTT
This sequence comes from Torreya grandis, assembly GCA_037957365.1. Classification (NCBI taxonomy): domain Eukaryota; kingdom Viridiplantae; phylum Streptophyta; class Pinopsida; order Cupressales; family Taxaceae; genus Torreya; species Torreya grandis. The sequence goes on from JARHVA010000176.1 coordinate 6,759,336, forward strand.
AGAATTAGAGTGGTCTTGAATGCCTTGAGTGTGCTTAAGCTTTGAAATCTTTGAAATTTTGGATTATGGAAGTCTTAGATGGTAGTATGTAGAAGTAGGGTAGAATAGGGATCAAATACCTTAATTTTTCTCAACTTATTTCTTTTTTGGATAGGCTTTTGCATCTAATTTCCCTCTAGTGAATAGAGGTCAAATAGTCTTATATTTATAGATATTTGTAGATTGTGTAGATGATAAAATGTACTTAGGACAAACTTAGGAAGGGAACATGTTTTGAAATGTATCTTTTAAAGATATTTAGGGCAAGTGATAATAGCTCCATGTTGGGGACACTAATGCCATGTGGATTTAGTGTCCTTAATGTGGCACTAGTGTCCAGCTAGTAAACTATTGGGCACACTGGGTTGGGATCTAGGAATGTTGTCTTGAGACTATGTTTTGGTTGATAGAAGATGTCTGTGATCTACAAAATGGCTATAAAAGTGTGGTAAAGGCTCTAGGATAGGGCTAGGGTGAATCTAGGAATAGGCTAAGTCGAGAAACACTCTTAGCATCTAAATAAAACGTTTAGGTGATTACACCTAGATTATTTACGGGTTAAACATTTGGTGAACCTGATCCATGTGAATGTAAAACATTTATGATCTAGGTCTTCCAAGCTTCCCAGGGTTTTAGTTTATTGTGCTAGATTTTTAGATCTAAAACTTTACCCTGGGCTTTTACCATCTTTTGATTACAAGAGATTCATGTGCATATGCTTGAAAGTGGATTATTCCTTGATTGGTAAATTTAAACCTAAAAATAGGTTCATTTAAAAATTCCTTAGAGGTATTTTTTTTGGCTAAAATTATGACCCAATCCAAGATATTTTGTTAGATTGACTAATACAAGTGGACAAAAACAACCAACAACTCATGAGACAAAAGTTCTCTTATTTTCAAGATCTACTGGTGATCTAAGGGATAAAAAACTCCAATTGATTATAAAATGGGTAGGATGTGATATATTTCCATTGAATATTCAAAATAATCTACTCTAGATACTCTGGGTCTCATTATTAGTTCCTCTATAAATGGGTTATTTATAATGTAATGGGTAGATTGTTTCTCATAAAAAAATTATAAAAGAGAGGGAAAGGGCAAGGTAGAAGAGAGAATTGATATTTTGAGAGAGGTCTTCAAAAATTCATAAATTAAATTAGTGTGAGATGCAATAAATCATTCAACATAAAGTCTAGGTACTACATAAACTAAAACACTACAATGAGCAAGAGTTAAAGGGAACATATGTGAATATGTAATTCAGAACTCTATTCAAAGAATGTAATTACATAAATCAATAACTATTTTCATACCATGACCCTTGTAAACTTTGAAGCAACCAGAATGAAATTTCAAATACAATTAAACTAACTATTGCACAATCTAATTGTACATCCACTTGTACACCCAAAATGTCAAAAAAAATATTTTCATAGATTACTTCTCAAATCAAGGTCTTTAGAAAACCATCAAGATAAAATAATGAGGAAGGACATGCACTCCTGGCTCAATCTCTACAAAGTTTTGTTACTCAAAATGTGTCCACATTTATAATATAAAACAATACTATTTATATAGATACTGCTAGTCCATCATGGATATGATATACAACCATGAATCAAATGATCTTGATACAAACATTAAATAAAATAACTGACTAGATCTTACCTCTTTGTGATAACACATCAATAAATGATACTAATATAATCGCATCATAATTCCTAGGCAATAAATTTAAAGATGAAAGTAGATTTAATCTCCAATGTATTCCAAACTCTAATGATCACAAAACATACCCTAGTATTCAATTTACTCAACTAATTGATTAAACATCCAATGATATGTAGCCACTTCATTCTAGATTAATCCTAATGGTTAAGTTATTAGTCGATGCATTAGTTTTTCCCATTCCCATTTCTCATGTTTGTTCCATGACAACATAATATCTTCATATGAGCAATTTTCTATTTGATGGTCGATCTAAAGAGAAAGAGACACCTCATTGTAAGCCATTCCTAATGATAAAACTATATAAACATTGATGACTAGGAAATATTGGAATAGTGGGTTGTTCCAATTGTATAAATAGATGCAATCTACCCCTTAGATGAACATATTGATATCTTTGTCTTTTGAACCAATTTTACCTTAGATCCATGAATAATATTATTGATTTTAGCCTCCACTTTTACTCAGATCCTTACCCTTGCTTCACCATTTCTATCTCCTTGTTATTTTATACTATCTTCAACTCACCAAATATTCATTATAGGTTATATTCAACTGATTATATGCTCTAGTTGATCCAAATATAGGTCCATGCATTGTAGTTACCTTCATAGTTTTGCCTTATAATATTTGATTGCTTTTGTCTATCTATTTTAGCGGGGAAATAACCCAACCGTCATCCACCCATCTTCCCTTATTTTCTTAGCTATCAAATTTAGGTTTGTTTTATGTTGAGGGGTAATGCCTGCATGTTGGCCTCATTTCCACTTATCATGATCTTGGCTCTCTATTGCTTCCTAATTACTTTATGATTATATAATGAATTGTGCTAACTATTATCTCTACTTGGGTGCTAGGATGTTGGCACGTGTATGACTCTTAGTGATTCACTTGCCTAATGATGACCATGTGATGGGTTATGATGACATCACCTCTAGGTTTCTAAAATTCTAACACATGGATGAATCTTAGTGATCCACTTGGATAGTGATGACCTTATGATGGGATAGGCTGATGTCACCTCTGGGTTATCAAGATGCTCACATGTGAATGACTCTTGGTGATCCACTTTCCTGATGATGATCATATAATGGGATATGTTTACATCACCTATAAGTTATCAAGATGTTGACATGTGGATGTATCTCAATGATCCACTTAATTGGTCATGAATATATGATAGGCTATGTTGACATCACCTCTAGGTTGTCAAGATGCTAACACGTGGATGAATCTCAATGATTTGATTTGACTATCCAATTACGTACCACTTTGGTCCTCCTAGATCTCTAGGTTAGCACCACATGGATGGCTATAAATGGATCAAAAAATATGAAATATAGCTATAAAAAAAGATAAGATAAAATTAGACTAGATAAATGATTAGTAGGTTAGTAAAAAACTAAAATATAAATAAAGTCAAGATGCAAATAAACTCAGATTTTGAGTAATGAATTAAAGCAAATAATCATCATTATAAATGTACTAAAATATTTTGAAATCCAGATAAGCATTTAAAATTGATAAATCTGATCATTTGAATCAGAAATTGGATTGAGTATATATGAATCACAACCATAATATAGTAAAAAGATCAATAATGAAGCACAAGATTGATGTTTTAATATTAGAACATTTAAACAAAAGACCAGTAACATGGATTCATTAAAATTTTCTATTGTAGATGCTTCTAGATAGAATAATGAGGGATAGTTGGATCATACAAGAGATCATATTTGACCTAACACTTTGATAAGAATTGTCTAATCACCATGAGTAAATTTCTAGATGAAGATATTCTACAATCATTAGAAAATACTTGGCACATGACTTAGACATCAAAATGAAACCCAATCTATGCAACTTGAGTGGAATTTATAAATGAAGATATGTTAGTATGCAAGACTAGGGAAATAAAATATCTATGATAAGTAAGAGGGTCCCCATGTGAGATTTTTATTATGGGGTGTGTTAGACTGGACAAATGGTGAATTCTATATAAATAATGTTGCTCAACATTCAAAACCTAGAATGGAAATCATAAAACTCAACAAGAAACACAAAATCACAAACAACTCCATCAGACCAAACCTGAAAGATGAAAGCACTAGAGTCTACCTCAATATGTGACATACTAAGTTTTAGATTTGCCTACTATCATTAGTGTGTGTTAAAAGTGCCATTTGGATTTAGGGGGAATGACATGGGAATTGCTCTACTGCCATCAAAGTGTCTATAGCCCTAATAGAGATACCTCTAGTACCACTCATGGCCTTGCTCCATTGATAACTAGGCCAAAAAAACTATGATGGAGATTACCTGAATCACCCTTTCGAGAAAAAAATTAGATTTTGAATTTTATTCAATTTCTTTTTGATTTATTTATTTTAAAAATATTTCATTATTCAATCTATTGAGGGTTGGGGACCAATCCATGGGTATAATGATAGACTCAAAAAATTCATAGCTATTAAGATGAAGCTAAATCAAATTAATGTTTGAATTTTACTTCTAATGTAAAATTAAGTGCAATTTGATGGATTTAATAGGAAAATGAAACATTTCTAAAATTCACATACTTTATTTTGAATCAAAAGCTTTCAAATTATGTAAATGCATAAATAAAATTGTAGTAAGCCATGTAACTGGTCGAGGATGATTCACCTTCTAATTTCCAAACAATTGATAATTACCATACTCTAAACTCAACCATTTAAATTTCTTGGCCTAGAGGAGCATTAAGACACAACATTGCTCTGGCATAGTGCTATCTAATTTTTTTTATATTATTTTAAGAAATGGTTCTTTTTTTATGTTCATAGTCTATTCCTCATGAAAAGGAGAAGAAACAAGATGTAACAAAGGAAATGCAAGAATGTCAAGACTTTCCTTTTAGGAATTGACTTATTATTCCAATCATATGGACACCTCTAACCAAGGTTTGAAAAGACACACTATAATTGAGCAAAAGATCTAAACATGCAAAACCAACTTCAAACAAGTTAGGGAGGTAGACTAACAACACATGAAACAAACAAAATCAAACTAGACTAAATCAAATAGTAAAGTAGGAACACTAATTATGAAATGAAAATTATATACAAAATATATACATAAAGGAACCTAAATATCTTACTTGGACACGGTATTAGATAGATTAGCCATGAATTAATTCTTCAAGTAGTGTCCATTAATTAGTAATCACAAGTCCTCACCCTAGAGATCTTTAAATATGAATGCATTCTATCCAAAAAGTTTAGACACCTGGTAAGGATCTATCCATAATGATTAAATTTTGCATCTTCCCATTTATTTCATAGGATTTATCCCACAACAAGACCAAATCATAAATTTTAAAGGATTTCAATTATGATTTGTGATCAAAAAATATTCTCACAGAAGCCTAATATCTACTAAGATTTTATAAAGCTTCATATCATTTATTTTATAATTTAATCAAATCCAACAATCTGGACTAAATTTCTTGGTCTGCTTCCATGTATTCATGTATGAATTGATAAGTAGGCTTCTTGAGCTGCATTAGGAAAATTGTCTCTACTCCATAGACACAAGAAAGGGGAACAGTTTAGACTTTACTTCTACCAAATTTTATCAGCCCAAAAAGCATATTTGAGTAGCACATGCCAATTTCATTGATTTTGGTCAATTGATTTCTTTATGGAATTTAGTAAATTCTTATTCATAGAATTTGTTGAATCATTACCCTAGGGATAATAGTCTAAGGTAAATTTTAGTGTGATTATGCTCTGGTATTTCCACTCAGTTATCTCAACTGATTAGAAGGTACACCCATTATCATAAAAAGTGCAAAGGAGTCCCAATCTTGTTATAATGAATTATTATAGGGATGATATAAATTATTTAGCTATATTATTCCTTGTTTATTCAGATTCAATCCATATCGTATAATAATTGGTGGTGGTGAGAATAAAATTGTGACCAACTGATGAATTAGGATTTATGAATCTGATGAAGTCTAATCCCCACTAGGTAAAGGGGTGTTCCTCTATCACTAGTTGCAATAGCATGCTAGCATGAATTTCCCTATCGGCAAAGATATGGCATGAATGATGATCGATCATATGTTCATAATCATGCTTGAATAATGTTGGCCAATAATATCTAGCTTTGAGAATTTTATGGATTGATATTCCTAGAAGGATGCCTATTTCCTAACTTATCATGAAATGAATTCATCACCTCTTATGATTATTCCTCAAACAAACATCTCAAGTAAATCCTTTAGTTATTTTTGTGGTACAACACTCCTCCCTTTAACATATATCATGCAACTTTCATCCTTAATTTTCTAATTTTTGTCTTATTAAAACGAGCTGACAACTTTTCATAAAATAAATAATGGACAATGGAATCATACCATGGATCATCTTAAACTTCATGCTGATCAAATTATATAATAGAGATACTGGGATCAACCTATAAAATTACCTTAGACAAACATTGACCATGTAAAACTTTTGTAGGTTTTACTTCAATAGCATACTCCTAAAGCTTAGTAACCTAGTGTCCTCTTATCTCATCGACTTCATTTTGTCCTAGTATTTTTTGATTGTAGAGTTTGGTACTATGGAATAAACTTTATTTTTTAATATATAATGATGAAAGTTTTTGACTACCTTTACCAAGGCATAGGATTATTTATCTATAATAGGGTAACTCAATTCAACTTAGTTAAAATACATGCTCATGAAAGCTATAGGGTGTTTACCATATATAAAGCTTTGTGTTAACACAAATGCAATTATGTGATAAAAATGAAAGAGTAAAGATAAAATTATTTAGAATAATATGGGCTGGCCAATATAGGGGATTTTATGATTGCATCCTTGATTTATTGAAATTCCCTCTTTGAATAAGTATCCCATTCTATCTTGACACCTTGTTTTAACATGGCATTCATAGGTTTAGTGATTTAGGTAAAACCAGAAATACAATTTCATACAAAATTAATTTTTACAAAAAATGATTTTATCTCTTTCTTACTATTTGGTTGTTGAATTTTTAAAATGATATACCTTATTTATTGATAACATGGCCTATGAGTTTACCTTGTGTTGCATAAAAGACAATTTTGGGGGTTGAATGAATGCCAAACCTTCTATAGTGTTCAAAGACCTTCTCTAGATGATTGAAATGATCTAATATGCATTTGTAAAATATAGTCAGGTCATTCATATATACTACTATGTATTTACCAATTATCCCTTTGAAGGTAGTATCCATATCTCATTAAAATATGGTACCAACATTAAACAAACCAAATGACATTTGGTAACATACCCTTTGGGGTAAAGTTAAACTAGTCATTTTTTTTTTAAAAATAGTAGATTAACTTTCTAACTGAAGGTTATATCATCTAATCTAAACCATACATACATTTTGACTTTTATTGAGAATTAAAGGAACAATTCATAGTGATCGATTTAACTTGTAAATCTACTTCATAAATAATATACCATAATTAATTGCATGTAATTAAAATCAAGGATAAATAACTTGCATAAATCAAGAGTGTACTACAATTTGTTTTGCATGTTTATTATAGGAAATCAGTTACTCACCTGCCATATATTTAATAGAAACTAAATGTAATTTACATCATAATGTCAACATCTCAAACATAAGTAGTTAAGATAAAGACTTATTTAAACAATCTATTCTATCAATTACACTCATTCACTATCACAATGAATTGCAAAATTTAAATATACATTATAATGATATATTACATTTTTTTTCTTAACTTGAATACCTAATTATCAATTCAAATTAAAAATATTATAAATCATGCATATATGATTTGAATTTGATTCCAACTACTATACAACTAGGACTGATTTCAATTTCAAATGTCATTATTAATTTGCAATTTTAGTAATCATACTTCAATAGTGTACATCAGTAATTACCATAATCATATTTGTTCAAAATTTAATTCTTTGCCAATTGAGTAAGTAGAAGATTTATTATAGACGAGTAGTAGACCAAATCAATACATAGAGGGAGAGTATCATAGATGGATATTCCTCCAACCATAGATCATTTCAGATCCCCCTCATGCCTCTTATCCACTAAGAGTAGCCCTACCCTTCACGAGTAGGATATATAAGGGTCCAAAAACTAAGAAAGAGATCATTATGTAACTTTCCAACACCATAAATACTCCATGAAACTTCTTATGAGTGTGACTATGACTTGAGATTAGAATTAAAATATTCTCAATGTACACTACCCATATACACTACTTATGGCCATAATCTTTAGATTCACCAAGTAGCCCTTTTTGAATATTAACTCATTAGATAACTGAGTCACTATGTGGGTCTAGCTAGGATACCCTCCCCTCTCTTAGACCACACGTCTCACATCCACTACTCTTATTCCAAACTCTCCCTAATCTAAACATACCATAGGTAATGGGTCTAGATAATCCATATTACCAATTGTTTATTTTCTTAAGAATGTGTTTACGAGATGGCACTTTACATGGGTGTCCCATACCACCCATGTAATCATTATCTTGTTTGTACTTTAACTAAAGTTTGGTTTACTAAAATAGGAAGTCTATTATAAACCTACTATTTTACCTTGATTGTTAAATAGGGATATTTGTTGTTTAGAAGGAATATCCTCATCTCAAATTAAAAATTTCATCTTTTCCTCACTATTTACTCATTGATGTACCTTATTGATGATAAGCCAAGTTTGAACATAATATGGATGAAAAAATGAATATTAATCCATATTCACCCAGATATGATGTTGTCAAAGTTATTATCAAATTTGATTAAGGATAAATGTCTCCTCATTGTATTTTTATAAAATATAGGTATTATACCTAAAGATACCATTCCTATAGCAAGAGTACATTTAAAGATTCCTTAATTTGCAATAAAACTATTAATGGCCATTTGAATATGTTAGGAACCCACGGAAGCACCATTGATTACCAAGCAACTAAACATGCAGAATTTAACCAGAAGTAACAAGTAACTAGAATTCAGAAATAACACAGAATATGAGAGACAATACCTAATTGTATTAATACTCTTCTAGAAGGAAATACAACAAAGAAGATGCCACCTTCTTCCTTACACACCTCTAGGGCTCCCACACCTCTAGGGCATAAACAGTAAATCTCTTCAAGAGCTCACTCTCTCTCTTACGGTCCCAACACACAACTCAAACACAGAATTGGTGTTCACCTCCAACCAGTCAGTATCCACTACTGCCAGTACACCGAGTATACCCACATACTCAAACCGAGTACACAATGCACTCTAAGTAGATCTCCCATGAACTTGCAACAACCTGCAACTCAAATGATCTTACTTTGGAAGGAACTACCTTGCCTTCCTCTTTGCTCTCCAACTGAGTACACACCGTACTCCAAGTAGATCCCACCTGATCTTGCTCCCTGTTGTGTTGCTGTCACCTTGATCCTGCTGCCACCTGCAGATCAACCTGGTTTTGCACACCTGCAAACCTTAGACCTCGCACACACATACACCTGTAGATCAATGATCTTACTTAACATGTAGATCTCCAAATGTGGCCTTGCACACCTGCTGACCAAGATCCTACATACATGAAGAATCTTTTTGATTCTCCAAACTAGCACCCACACTTGGCACTGTGGCACTAGGAGGAACACACCTTGATCTCTTCACTCTGAAGGAGCTAATATTTGCTCTCTTACTCTCTAGCACACTTTACAATACAACCCATGAGTCTATTATATAGATCTCATGCAAAAAATAATTAGACATCTAATTACAATAATTAGATATGTAGCTTCAAGTCTATAATTGGCCTCTTAACATGAAAACACCCAGTTTGTTAACTAACTGTTCATGCAACTGACAGTTTCAAAACTGCACAGGCGACCGACATCGGTCCCTATCTGCCTAGAGGTGACCGATGCTGGCCAATATCTGACCAATGTCAGTTGCTCTTCTCACTATATATGAGTGAAGTCAGTTTATCAGACTGACGTTGGTTGCTCTGCCACTCAACAACCTCTCAGAAACCTCTTTCCCTATTTACATTAGTAAAGCTTTTAGCTCCACAACCTAACAATCTCCCACTTGGAGATAAATAGCTGCATTATACATGTACCTGTACACCATCTAATCTGTTTCCTAGCTTGTATCCCTCTTCAAGCTCAACCTTGAAGACCAACCACCACAAATCCTGTGGTGCACCTCTTATCATCCAAGTAACCTACCACATCCGCATCTACAAACCCATGTAGAAAAGAACTTGACCCTGCATAACATGTCGACCTGCTGCTGGTCCCTCTCAGATACCTAAGAATCCATTGAACTGCCCTCTAATGCTTCTTTCCCAGATCGGCTCCAAACTTTTTGATAGCACCCACTGCTTGGGCAACCTCAAGTCTAGTACGCATGTACTTAACCTCATCATGTGAATTAGGACCCTATTCTATAAACTATCCAACCATCGGTGTGCTAACTGGTATCACACAATCATCTAGAGACAAAATCAACCTGTGATCTTTCATGTCTCTAGAACACACTTATGCCAAATAATTTTGCTCCTCTAAATTCTTCATGACACACCATTGAACTAACTTTACCTTTAGTTCAGCAAAACCCTGCATGTGTAACCCTGCATCAAGCAAACACACAACATACATTAACAGGATGATGTCGCGACTCATCATCGACCTGGTAAAGAAACCACAGTAGTTACAATGACATTGACTAAAGCCATGCTTTGTCATCCACCTATCAAACCTATACCACTGTCTTGGAGCTTCCACAAGACCATATGACTTGGCCTTCCATCTCACATGTACATTCTCTCTATTCTTTAACCAAGGAATCCATTCATCTTTCAGTGCTTTCTTCTAGCTAGCAACCCTACCAAATCTCCTGTTTGGTTCTGCATCCTAATCATGCCATGCTCCCACTGTTTCTTGGATCCTTCCTGCTCTGTAGTGAGCAACAAGTATAAAGAAGAGGAACAATGAATTTGAGGCTTACTTACCACTTTTAGTCCTCCATATGGGTGTTTGAGACTCCTTGACAACTTGCTGTCCACCCAAAATTTGTTATAATGACTGACCTCAGTCACAACACAATCTACATCTGACCGACGTTAGTTTCAAGTGACTAACCTTTCTATCAACGCTATTTTTTTGATTGACATCGGTCTTACCTGGTCACCAACATCAGTTCCCTAATCGATGCCGGAAGCCACCCTGCCTGACACCACTGGCTCTGGTCTGCACATGATCGACATCGGCACCTATTTGTTTGACACCAATTACCCTTGACCAATGATGGTAACTGTGTTCGCCTGTGAGTGATGACTTTTTACCCGTGAGCTCTCCATGGATCAAAACCCTATCTAAACTGCCCTGCTCAGAGATGTCTAGCCTTCTCCACTAATCTCTGTCTGTCATATCCTCCAAAAACACCAAGGCTTTCCAGTTCTTAAGTCTGTCAAATACATCTGACTTCCGCTTAAGAACATGCATCTCCTTCTTGCTCATGTGATGAATCCTACAAAGCCATGTCTTTATAATAGAAGAAGAATCAGTAATACAAGCAAGTAGATAAAGAGTACCTGCTTTCTTACCACACGCTAATTCAAGTGTATCCACTGTGAGAGTTCTTGTGCATCTCTCATCACCCAACTTTCTTGAAGAAATTAGCCACATCTTCAAGACCGGGACCTGCATGACCTCCTTCAACACCCATGTGTTGGCTGCTTGTAATTTCAGCTTCACTTCCCTTTTGCCAATTCTTTGACAAGGCACACTAGCTCCTAAATAAATCTTTCCAAAGTCTCCAAAGACCTTAACATGAAAAAATACTCTATTTTGAGTTGCATGGAAAGAGGCAACATAATCTATAAAACAAGATTCTAATTTATCCAAGGAACATCCCAGAGCATCATGTGCAACAACACCTGCAACATCTACTTCTTCAGTTCCTTCATGTTGATCTACTACCAACCAACAATTTTTTTTTACCTGCTTTTCTTTCCATAACACCGTAATTGACCATTCGTGCTTTTCAATTCCTCCATTCTTAGCTTACTTTCTTCTACCATTACTCTACTCCCACTCAATCAGAAACCCTTGAGAGTGACTTGTAATCAAACACAAAACCTGATCCCTGCAACCTTATCTCTGATACCAACTGTTAAGAACCCACGAAAGCACCATTGATTACCAAGCAACTAAACATGCAAAATTTAACCAAAAGTAACAAGTAACTAGAAGTCAAAAATAACATAGAATATGAGAGACAATACCCAATTGTATTAATACTCTTTTAGAAGGAAATACAATAAAGAAGATGCCACCTTCTTCCTTACACACCTCTAGGGCTCCCACACCTCTAGGGCATACACAGTAAATCTCTTCAAGAGCTCACTCTCTCTCTTATGGTCCCAACACACAACTCAAACACAGAATTGGTGTTCACCTCCAACCAGTCAGTATCCACTACTGCTAGTACACCAAGTATATCCACATACTCAAATCGAGTACACAACGCACTCCAAGTAGATCTCCCATGAACTTGCAATAACCTGCAACTCAAATGATCTTACTTTGGAAGGAACTACCTTGCCTTCCTCTTTGCTCTCCAACTGAGTACACACCATACTCCAAGTAGATCCCACCTGATCTTGCTCCCTATTGTGTTGCTATCACCTTGATCCTGTTGCCACCTGCAGATCAACCTGGTTCTATACACCTGCAAACCTTAGACCTCACACACACATACACCTGCAGATCAATGATCTTACTTACCATGTAGATCTCCAAACATGGCCTTGCACACCTGCTGACCAAGATCCTACATACATGAAGAATCCTTTTGATTCTCCAAACTAGCACCCACACTTGGCACTGTGGCACTAGGAGGAACACACCTTGCTCTCTTCAATTTGAAGGAGCTAATATTTGCTCTCTTACTCTCTAGCACACTTTACAATACAACCCATGAGTCTATTATATAGATCTCACACAAACAATAATTAGACATCTAATTATAATAATTAGATATGCAGCTTCAAGTCTATAATTGGCCTCTTAACATGCAAACACCTGGTTCATTAACTAACTGTTCGTGCAACTGATAGTTTCGAAACCGCACAGGCGATCGACGTCGGTCCTTGTCTGCCTAGAGGTGACCGATGCCGGTCGATATCTAATCGACGTCGATTGCTCTTCTCACTGTATATGACTGATGTTGGTTGATCAGACTGACATCGGTTGCTCTGCCACTTAGCAACCTCTTAGCAACCTCCTTCCCTGTTTGCATCAGTGAAGCTTTTAGCTCCATAACCTAACAGAATACATCTTCATGTAAGGATTTCAAGGCACATGTAAAAGTTCATTTTTAACCCATTCCTTCTAAAAACATTTCTTAAAATGTCCTCAAGAATCATGATTTAAGTCTACATTCTAAAATCAAATAGGGCTAGCTCCAAGCTTACAAGTGGAACTATTTTATCTACTTATTGTAATCTATTATTTATTTTTAATATATATATATATATATATATATATATATATATATATATATATATATATATATATATATATATATTAAAAATAAATAATAAAGGAGTTATCATCGAGAGAGATAAAATGCAATATTTATAAGGCAACACTATACCAAGATATTGAGTAACTATGTTATAACATTTGATTCCAAAATCTTCTAGGTTTTGTGGATGCTGTTAAATTATTTCATATTATAACATGTTCAAAATTAGTGGAATAAAATTTCTCCATAAAAACCATATTTTCAATGGAGGAGGGGAAACATATCCTTAACGTACTATGTTATTAAATCAACTATGCAATATAAGGAGTTATATCTCTTAACTCTTAATATCTTTATTAAATCATCTCTTGGACCGATAATAATAAATTAACTTATTATGTATTGGTAATATATATAGATATAGATTAATAGTAGAATATATACCCTATTATAATAAATACGCTTGTGGGATGAAATTACCACCTAACATTTTTAATGATATCATATAATATCAATCAACAACAAATTTTATAAAACTAAAATTTTAAAAAGGGTCATAAAACCATTGAAGTATTTGATTGTGGAAATGCTTGCCTATTTGAAAAATAAACTTAATACTTTTATCATTTTAAGTCACCTCAAATAAAATTGTCAATATTAAAATTCATCTATTCATTGACAACTATATATAATTAATATTGGAAACTTCCCATTTGTCTCAATTTTACTAACAGTCATACTCTTAATGGATTTCTTATGTGTAAGTTATATGGTATGGCTTCTTACTTTTATCTCAGCTAATCAAACTAAATTATTCTTGAAAGGCATACTCCTAAAGGTAATGTTAGTTCTCATTGGGTTACTTTATTTTATATTGGGCCTTATTGACACTTCAAAACTTCTCTAAATAATAGAATCATTGAGATCTGGTGGATTTTATAAGGCTAATAAATTACTAACTAAAATGCTAAGAGTGATGTTTTATGCTGCCACACCTAGAAGGGGTTTTATTGGACATAATTTTGATTAGTTTTCAGGTTTTATGTAGTTGATGCCTAAGTTTTACCTGTATGCCATGCCAACAAATTAGGCAAGCTAACTGGATAGTGTATAGGCTCGAAGAAATTAAAATAATCAACTTCCAACCTGTCATTATTTGTAATTCCTACCCAGGTCATCCAACTCCATAATTTAATTATCTGGTATTAACTATAGTTGTTAAAGTGTATAAGAAGATGTTTGTATAAACATTTACTCAATGCTTGTGTAGATATAATTTTAAAAAGCCTAAGAATTAATACGTAGTGTTATAAACTATTGCCTATTCTCGAGCTTTCATCTAGTGAGATGTTTGGTTTAATTTTTTAGTTTATACACTGGATGTTTTTGCTAAATGAGGTACTATAGTTCAAATTTATGACCAGATTTATGGGTTGTTTATCCCTCACACCACTCCTTGTTTGGGGATACATTTTAACCCAAAATACAAGGTGTTGGGTTCACAAATTTTTAGCACTACCAGGGAGAGTATACAAAAGTATCATTCTGATTTATAATTTTTAGTTGTTTTCTTAATCAAGAACAATTTAGTGTATTATCTTGCTTAAATATTAGCCATATATTTCAAATACAAAACCAGATTGGGAATAAAGTGATACATGCATCAAGGTAATAAACATCATTTGATGGTCATTTATATTTAAAGTCTTTAAACCAAAATACATATTCAAAATGAAGAACAAATGGACTATGCAATAGAGAGAGAATGGGTTGGGAAAAGGTAGGAGGAAGGCTTGAGTTTAATCATATATCCTACTGGCTATTCCAGCCATTCTAGCTTCACTTTGACATAATAGATTTGAAGCAAAAACTTGTAATAAATTTTAAATCACTATTTCAACAAAACTAACTTGATTAGCCAAAGAATAATTATGAGCAGATCAATACTTGTTCCTCACAACTTATCTTCTAATTTTTATCCTCCTTTCTCTTCCTCTTTTTCGTGCTTCTAATATGCCTTTTTTCCTTTGAATAAAATCTTTGACTCTAAAAACCATATCCCTCCTCCTCTGTTAACCCAACTCTTCTTCCTTTCTTTGGTGTTCAATAGGATAATAAATAGATTCAATCATTCAATTATTTTCACTCATTTCACTATTTACTTCATCCATTTTACTATTCCCCCATATGGCACAATGGGTGAGAGGATTGTAGAAAGATAAAAATATTCATTTTAGTCAATGCTGGAATTTAATACCAACTTTCTTTTTGTCCCCTAAGGGTGGCATATTGGGTGAAGATTTCAAGTTTTATTTGAAATTAAATTAAATGTTTAAAATTATTTTTTTCAACATTTCTTTTTCTACCATGTGTTAAAATATTTTCAAAAAAAATCATTTAATGCCTCCTAACTAGTCATGCATGTCCAAGGCTAAGTTGGAGTCCTTTCAAACCTAACAGGTTTATTAAACAAATTATTATTATTATTATTATTATTATTTTCTTTTTCAAATAATCATTTATGGACTAAAGATAGGGTGAATAACTCACTAATCATGTAACCATAAAATAGTCGTTTAATTATTGCGAAAAGGGAAAGTGTATTTAATTTAGTGTAATAAGTTAGTGTACCAAAAGAGGGTCAATCAAAAAGTGAGCACTATAGGTAACCCATCTATGGAAATCCAATGGCATACTCGATTCACTCGATCGACACATCCTCTTTTTTATTTCCCAACACCTTATCTATTCCAACTCTCCTTGATGATACCCTCCCTCTCTATAGGGCTGGAGTAACCTATGCTACAAATACACACTAAGATAAGACCCATTAACAGTTTATACATACATACATACATACATACATATACATACATATATACATATATACACACACACACGCGTGCACACACATGCGCACACACACACACATGCACACACCCACACACACACACACACACACACACACACACACACACACACACACACACACACACACACACACACACACACACACACACAAAGCATTAATGCATCTCTATGTCACTTGCAAACAAGTTTGCTTTCCCTACACAACTTAATGTCAAATTTACACTAGATCTATGTGCATATCATTAATAATTTTAAATCTCATAATAATATAATGCATAATAATAATCATCTTAATAATGTAGTAGTTTATTTTCACAATGATGCCAAAATTCAATAGTAAATAAATGTCATAAGTTTATCTAGCTAAGTCTACGTGGCACACCATATTGACATGAGTAAGTAATTATTATTACATGCATATAAAAAAGGGATATGACACATTTTATTTTAGGCATAGATTCCCCACCTAGTAGTGAATGCTTTTTTGGCTTTGTCTATCTTGTCTATTATGATCTGGTTGTAACCTGAGAATCCATCTAAAAAGGATATCATCTTTGAACCACTAACCTATTGAATGACTTCATATAGTGAAGTCAAGGGGTAGTTATCTTTATCTGATGCATGATTGAGATTTATAAAATCTACACAAAGTCATATTTCTCCATTTTTATTCCTCATAGGTACTAGTTTACCACCCATGTTGAATGGTGCATTGAGAAGATAATATAAACTAATAACATCTTCTAGACTTATTTCAAAATGATTGGTTCCAAGATCGGTTTCACTATCCTTTGACATTGCCTAAAGGGTCCATGATAAGGATTTAAGGGAATTTTATGTGTCATAAATTGAGGTTCAAACACATTCAAGTCCTTATATATCTATGATATGATATCTTGATAATGCACTGACATCATTCTTCAATGTTTAAATCTCTTCATTGTTGTATTCGGGTCCTACCACCATGTTTTCAAGATTGTATATAGCTCCTATGTTAATAATTAATGACTATTGACTCAACCTAAACTCCTTTTTTGATCTAGTTTCTATGTTGTCTAGGTCATAAAATCTCTCAAATGACAACATTCATTTTATAATATGATCATCTTTCAATTGAAGTATTCTATCAAAACTATGTTGTTGTTCTTTAAAACTAAGTATTTCTTCTTCATCAATCACCTATATATCAAAAGCATTGGATTTTTATAAGAATTCAAGAATTTACTTATCATCATAAAAAAAAATGGAAATGTTTAACATTGTCAAGTACAAAGGGACAAGAAATAAATTCTACAAACAAATTTTGTAAGTCAGTCTTATCTAATGGTGAGAGGTTATTAGTTGATACAACTAATGAATTGGCCATTGCATTTTCAAGTCTAGGGATGACTAGAATGTAAAAAGTATTAAAAGACTTAATAAAATCCCAAGCACAATATTTGTATTTATTTAAATGGGAAAGTTTACACTGAAATTGGTAATGTACCTAGTTAATTACCAATTTAGAATCACTAAAGAACCTTAACTAATGGACATCCAACCTGATTACAAATTATAGAGTTAAGATCAAGGCTTCATACTTTATCATGTTATTAATACAAGGAAATTCTAATTTGAAATTTGAAACATTTTTATTACCATTGGTATCATTGAGGATAATACCATCCCTAAATCATTATTTAGATCATGATCCATCCAAATAAAGTGACCACATACCTAAATTCTAATCATGATCATACATTTCATTCTTTGTTAGTTTGGTTGATAAAGCATACACACCTATGTCTATAGAAGTAAAATTAACTCGCTTATTAATAAAATTATACTCTATTATCACTAACTTCATTCATGAATCCCTATAAATATTAATTTGGTTTACCACTCCTCTCCATGGTATCTAGATATGGGAAAAATATATCACCATGTAACCATTAAGTGACTTGCATTAATCTCTACTTAATAACATGCTATATGCTTTAGGTATCACTACTACTTGAATATATATAAACTATTATAATATTGTTTTAACTTGTAAATATATATAAAAATTCAATATCTCACCCATAACTTTGACTTTAGACTTGTCTAATTGAACTACCACCTTGTCTAATTTCATAAGAACCAACCCTAGCTTATTGAAAAAACCCACATACATAAAATTAGCTCGTGCACTATAATATATAAATAAAATTATGAATATTATTATAAAAAAATTCAAATTATTAACAAGAATGGAAGAACTTTAGATCTAGTCTTAAGTACAACATTGGTATTGGCAAGATTATTTTTTTCAGATTGACTGATCTTGTCTGTGAGAGACTTAAGGAGTAAATATCTTTATTTAGTGATTTAGGATAATTCATGAAGATTTTTTTATGATTTAATATTCATATATTATAAAATTTAATAATTAGTTTCACTAGTAGATAGATGATTTTCACTTAGTTTTGGTGGTGGTGGATCATTTCTAGTCTGATGATCATGTGGTGTAGCAACATTGTCTAGTGGAGTTGAGGTAGTCAAAGGTTGATGGGCCCTATTCATAAGAGGAATTTTCCTCTTTGGTACTCTTATGAGACTTGTATGTCATTCATTTTATCTTTAGGTTCATTATCCTCTAGACTAGGGAAGTCTAAAGTTTATGATACCAAGGCTATACTAGGGAACTTTGATCAACTAGGAGAATCTGAACTACTTGCAGTATTTTGATTAGTTGGGATAACCTCATATTCATCAATTTATTTATAAAAAATTTCAAATTCCAAAAAAATATAAACATAATCAATTTATCCATGTTGGGATGTATTATGGATATGACACCAATTAGTCAAAGTAATTTCCATGATGTTAACCTCAGGCATTTTTGTTAGAAAAAGGCTTAGGTTAATTACTAGATCTGTTGAAAGGTCTATAATTATGATAATAACTAAATTTTATGACTTCATTAACACTACTCAAGTTGCCTACTTGATTTTTTAAATTCATAAAATCATTATTCAATCTTTACCATCATTTGAATTGTATCTATCTTAGGAGTAGTTGAATCTTGGAGGAATTCTATGTGTTGTTGGCTACTACCAGAGCTAAAGTTTTATTATAAGCTTGTGATATTATTTCACCACCAAATGGATTGAGAAATACTAAGTTATAATTACAGGAAACATGGGTTAATGAAAAATAATTTGTGATTGGTAGTTGTGGCAATGTGAGAGTATGTGGGATTAGATTTAGAGCATGCATGTTTGGAAGCACATTAGGAATAAGAGCTAACATGTGTCCCTGGGGATTGAGTTTCCTATCTATTTTTATTATTTCTATGTATGTAAGGGGAAACTAAATGATAATGTGATATCTACATATAAATGTGGAAGTCTATGGATCTGAGGCATTCTTTAACATTTTAAAGGCTAATGGGGAATTTGGCATGTACAAATCAATTGCCCTATTATACATTTTCTAAAAATGTGCATTGAAATTATGTATGTGTTCATTGGGTTCCATTCTCATTCAAGTAAATCACTGGTACAATATGCTTGGATCTACTACTTGACCAAAATAGGCCAAAAATGTGGTATTCAATTGACCTCATCCCATGATTGAATTTTTAAGAAGGTTAAGGAGCCAGCCATATATTTGATCAAGTAAGGTGGATGGAAATAACCTAAAAGATACATCTTCATGTTCAAAATTAATAAACCTAATGGATGTCTTGTAATATGTCACATTTTCTTATATAGTCCTTCCAATGTTTAGATTAAACTTGGGTAGATAACATTCAATGTTTATCAGTAAATCATGTACATCACCTAGAATATTTATGCTGATCCAACTAGCCAAGATGTAACCATTTAGATAGGTCTATTGGTATAATTTATAAATTATGTGGCTGGGTAAACTAATATTTGGGGCTTACCACAATCATATCTAGGACATCTATGGACTTAAAAGGGAGAAATAATCAATCATTTATGTCCTAATCTGACCCTAGATCATGTGACTCTTGAAGAAGACTCCAGAGTGGCCAAGCCTAATCTATGTTAATATGAGTTTTAAACATACACCATACACAAGAAAGTCTTAATCAATGAATAGGATTAGAGCATCAGAGGTTCAAAATTAGAATTTTAAGATCTAAAAAAATACATCACTTAAGTTGTTTCTTCTGGTTTTAATTTATGTTTGGGTGTATTTATTCACATAATAACATAAAAACATCATGGGGTTTAATATTTGAAACTCAAGATTAGATGTTTAGGATTTAGGAGACAATTAAAATTCCCTCTTTCCAATGCTAATTTATTTTTGGCTAAAAATGTGACCCAATCCAAAGTAATTTGTTAGATTGATTGATACGAGTGGATAAAATCAGACAATAGATCATAAGACAAATGTCCCCTTATTTTTAGGATCTACTAGTGATCCAAGGGCCAAGAGACTCAAATATATTATAGTATGTGTAGGTTATTATCTAATTCCACCAAAGATTCAAAATAATCTCCTTTAGATACTTTGGATCTAATTATGAGTTCCTATACAAAAGGGTTATTTAAAATGTAATGAATAGATTACTTCTCATAAAAAAATATAAAAGAGAGGGAAAGGATAAGGCAAAATAGATATTTGATCTTTTGAGACAGGTCTTCCAATACTCAAAAAATAAATTTGTGTGAGCTACAATAAATCATTGGGCATAAAGTCTAGCTACTACATGAATTGAAACACCATAATGAGCAAGAGTCAAAGGGAACATATGTGAATATTAAATATAAAACTCTATTCAAAGAAATAAATTACACATGCCACTAACTATTTTCACACCATGACCCATATAAGCTTAAAATTAACCAATTTGAGCTATAAAATATAATTAAACTAGATATTACACAATATAATAAATATCCACTTATACACCTATATAACATAAAAAACTTCTTTTCATAGGCTACTCAAATCAAGATCTTTGGAAAACCATTAAGATAAAACAATGAGGAAGGGAAAGTGCACTTTTGGTTCAATCTCTACAAAGTTTTGTTACTAAAAATGTGTTCACCTTTACAATAACAAACATTGTTGTTTATATAGACAATGTTAGTCTATAATGGCTATGATGTGCAACCATAAATCAAATGTTCTTGATATAAAAATTAAAAAAAATAACTGACTAGATATTATCTCTTTGTGATAACACATCAAGAAATGATACTAATATAATCATGGCATAATTCCCAAGCAACAAATTTCAAGATGAGAGCGGATATAATCTCCAATGCACTCTAAGCTCTAATGATCACAAAGCATAACCTAGTATTCAATTTACTCAAATGATTGATTAACCATCCAATGATAGTATCCAATTCATTATGTACTAATTCTAATGGTTAAGTTATTATTCCATGCATTAGTTTTGTCCATTGCTAATTTCTCATGTTTATCTCATGACACCACAATATCTTCATATGAGTTGTTTTTTGTTTGATGGTCAATCCAAAAAGAAATAAACACCTCATTACAATCCATTTCCACTGGTAAAAATATATAAATGATGATGACCAGGTGATATTAGAATAATGGGTTGTTCTGATTCTATAAATAGATGCATTTTTCCCCTGAGATGAAAATATTGATACTCTATCTTTTGATTCAATTTTACCTTGGATCCATCAATAATATTCTTAATTTTAACCTCCATGTTTACTTAGATCCTTTCCCCTACTTTGGCCATCACCATCTCCATGTTCTTTTCTAATATGTTCATCTCATTAAATCTTTATTGTAGGTTCTATTCAACCAATTCTATGCTATGATTGATCCAAGTTCAATTCCATGCATTATAGTTGCCTTCATAGTTTTGTGTTATGCTATTTGAATGCTTATTCATGTCTATTTCAATGGTGAGATATCCCAACCATCATCCACCCATATTAAATTATTTGTTTGGCCATAAAATTTAGGCTCATTTTATGCTAAGGGGTGTCAAACTCATTGCCAGTTGTCATGATTCTAGCTCTTTATTGCTTCTTGACTACTTCATGACTATATAATGAATTGTGATGACTGTTATCTCTATCAGGTTGTTAAGATGTTGAAACATGGATGGATCTCTATAATAAACTTTCTTGATAATGAATGTAAAATGGGATATGTTGATCTCACATCTAGGTTGTTATTATGCTAACATGTGAATATATCTTAATGATCTGCTTGCTTAACTGTGACCTTAAGATGGGCTATGTTGATGTCAACTCTATGTCAGGATCTAGACAATAAAAATTAATTACTTTTTCAAGCAACTAAATGCGAAATTAAACCAGAATTGAAAACAATTAGAAATTAGAATCAACAAAGAATAAGAGATACAAGAAACCACCATGAAAACTTGTATTAAACTCTTGGAAATACAATTGAAGAAATCTCTCTTTCTTCCACACCTCTCTCAGATGTACAAATCTCTTTCCAGATCTCTTTCCCTCAAGATTTCTCTCTCTCAATTACAATCAACTCCAACAACCTAGATTGATTCACATATACATATATTGTACAATTCTTGTACTGTTCTACAATAAGCTATGAAGATCTATCCCTATTATATAACTTTAGGGATTCATGAGCATACAATCACAACCATTAGATGCACCTCCTAATCAAGGGCTCAAAATAGTCCTACTAAAGATAGAGATGTGGACTTAAGACTAACACTTAATCCTATCATGTAAACATTTTGTTCTATCCACGAAAATAGATTCTAGATGCACAGGTGACCAACGTTGGTCCCTGCCTGTTTGCCTATGATCGATGTCGGCCGATCCATGACTGACCCAGTAGCCTCTAGTCCATTCCTGATCATCATCGGTGACTATGTGACTCCTACAACTTTTGCACTCGCTCATTTGGTGAAGCTTTTAGCTCCACACCTTAACAATCTCCCACTTGGAGATAAATAGCTGCACCAGTACTTGTACAGCAACATCTTCTAGCTTCTCCATCTTCAAACTCAATCATGAAGACCAACAAAAGTTGAATGAAGATTCAACTTCTCCTTTGTTACCAGCTTGGTTAACATATCTATAGGGTTCTTATCTGTATGGATCTTTTCCAGCTTCAACTCACCATCCTCCAATACCTGTCTAATGAAGTGGTACCTTAGCTGTATATGTTTGGTTCTTGAATGAAAGGCTGAATTCTTAGCCAAATGAATTGCACTCTAATTATCACTGTATAATCTGCAACTCTCTTGCTCCTTTCCTAGCTCTTCCATGAACCGTGTCATCCATATCATCTCCTTGCTAGCCTCTGTGACTGTAATGTATTCTGCCTCTGTAGTAGACAAGGCAACAACCTTCTACAACTTTGAAATCTAGCTAACTGCCATTCCACCAATAGAGAAAACATATCCTATGGTGCTCTTTTTGCCATCCAAATCACCTACCATATCTAAATCTACATAACCATGTAGAGAGGTGTTTGGCCCTCCATAGCATAAATTCCTACTGCTGGTCCCTCTCAAATATCTTAGAATCCACTGAACTGCTTTTTAGTGTTCCTTCCCTAGATTGGCCATATACTTACAACTCCCACTACTTGGGAAATATCCGGTCTAGTACATACCATTACATACATTAAGCTCCCAACTGTGGAAGCATATGGAACTCTACTCATGTACTCTACCTCATCATGTGAATTAGGACACTGTTCTTTACTCAACTTGAAGTGTCTAGCCATAGGTGTGCTTACCGGTTTTGCATCCTGCATATTGAACCGTTTCAACACCTTGTTCACATAATCCTCTTGAGACAAAATCAACCTATGATTTTTCTTGTCTCTCTTAATACTCATGCCAAGGATTTTCTTTGTTGCTCCCAAATCCTTCATGGAAAATGTGTGAGTTAATTTCACCTTAAGCTTAGAGATATCCTGCATGTGTGATCCTGCAACCAGCATATCATCTACATACAATAATAGAATAATATATCTACCATTATCCAATCTCTTAAAATACACACAATGGTCAGATTGAAACCTACTATAGCCATGCTCAGTCATAAACCTGTCAAATCTCAAATACCACTGTCTAGGAGCTTGCTTGAGACCATACAAGATTTTCTTCAATCTGCACACAAGTTTCTCCTTACCTTTGACCTCAAATCCTTTCGACTGATCCATATATTTTTCTTCATCCAAATCTCCATAAAGAAACATTATCTTAACATCAAGCTACTCAAGATGCAAATCCTCAATAGAAACTAAAGACAATACAGTCCGTATAGAAGTCATTTTAACTACAGGAGAAAAAATCTCACCAAAATCAATACCTAGTTTCTGTGCAAATCCTTTCACTACCAACCTGGCCTTATATCTCATCTGTCCATTCTCCCCGTTCTTCAATTTGTAGATCCATCCATTCTTTAGTGTCTTTTTTCCTATTAGCAACTCAACCAAATCCCACATTTGGTTCTCTTTCAAGGAATCAGTTTCCTCATTCATGCCTAGCTCCCACTGATTCTTGGATTCCACCTGTATTGCTTCATCAAAACTCCCTAGTTCTCCACCATCAGTGAGCAATAAATAGAATAATGAAGGGGAATATCAAATTGGAGGTTTACTTACCCTTTCTGACCTCCTGATGGGCATCTGAGACTCATTCACAACACATTGTCCGCCCAAATTCTCTGACAGTGACTGACTTCGATCACCTCTAGGCCTGTAACTGACCGACGTCGGTTCCACATGACCGACGTCAGTTCCTATCTGACCGACATCATTCCTTGTCTGACTGACATTAGTTCTTGTATTTCCGACATTGGTTCTTGCTAACTGATGTCAATCTCTATGTTTTCTTGTCTATGATTATTCTTTCTCGTGAGCTCATTTTGGACCGTCACCTCATCCAATTCTCCATTGCTCTGCTTAGATTGATTCAGCTTCTTGAGCTGATCACTATACATCACTTTCTCATTAAAAACAACATCACGGCTCCTAATTATTTTGTTAGTTCGTAGATTCCAAAATCAAAATCTAAAATCTCTAGAGCCATAACCAATAAATGTGCACCTCATATACTTAGCATCCAGATTCTTTCTATTTTCCTTATCAACGTGCACAAAAGCTTCACAACCAAAAACTTTGAGAAATGAAAGATCTACCTTTTTACCTATCCATGCCTCTTTTAGAATTCCACCATCCAAAGCTGTAGAGGGTCCTTTGTTAATAAGATAAATTACAGTATCCACAGCTTCTACCCAAAACTCTAAGGGCAAACCAGCATGCAATCTCATACACCGTGCACACTCCATTATTATTCTGTTCATCCTTTCAACAACTCCATTTTGCTGAGGTGTCCTTGGAACCATCCTTTGCCTATGTATTCCATGCATATAACAATACCAGTTGAACTTGTAGCTGCAGAACTCACCACCATTGTCAGATCTAAGGCACTTCAATCTCTTACCTATTTCATTCTCAACCATAGCTTTCCAAATCTTAAAAGTGTCAAAAACATCAGATTTCTTCTTTATACAATAGACCCATACCTTTCTTGTAGCATCATCAATGAAAGAAACATAGTACTGTGATCCTCCAATAGAAGCAACCTGAGCTGGTCCCCACACGTCTGTGTGAACAAGCTCCAACTTGTGCTTCTTCTTTTTTGACCTAGTCTTGAGAAAACTCACTCTCTTCTGCTTTCCAAACACACAATGCTCACAAAAATCTAGATCTATGCTTTTCAAATTTGAAAGCTTACCTTTTGAATTAAGAATAGACATTCCCTTCTCACTCATGTGGCCAAGCCTCTGGTGCCACAACTTTGCATCTACATCTGAAGTAGATAATACAGAAGGAGAATTATCAGTAATACAATCACATAAATAGATAATACCTACTCTCTTACCTTTGGCCAATACAAGTGCACCCTTGGTAACCTTCCAAGATTTTGCTGTGAGAGTTACTGTGCAAACCTCATCCCCTAACTTTCCTATAGAAATCAAATTCCTCTTCAGGCTGGGAACATGCACGACATCTCTCAACACCCATGTGTTACCATTCTACATTTTCAGCTGCACTTTTCCTTTGCCAACAATTTTACAAGGCTCATCATCCCCTAAATAAACTATTCCAAAATCTCCATGGACATAGTCACTGAAATATTCTCTATTAGGGGTTACATGAAAAGAGGCACTAGAATCTAAAACCCAAGATTCTATATTATTATGCAAAGAGAATATAAGAGCATCTTGTGCAACTATACCTGCAACTTTTGCTTCTTCTTTACCTTCATGCTGATTGTCCTCTTTAGGTTTTGACCAGCAATCTTTGCTTATATGCCCTATCTTTCCACAATTCCAGCAGGCTATCCTCCTGCCAATTTTGGATTTGGATCTACCTCTCATCTTTGAATTAGACCTTGATTTCCTATGCTTGCCCTTCTCTTTTTGCCTCCCCCTGCTTTCAAAACTTAAAGCGTTTCCTGATGTTTCCTCTGTGCTTTTCCTGTAAATTTCTTCATTCAAGATCACACTAACAACATCATCTACTTTTAAAATATTTGAATCAGATGCAATATTAATAACTACCATTACCAAGCTATGCCACCTTTCAGGCAAAGAACATAATATTAAAAGAGCCTTAATTTCATCATCAAACACTATTTTGACTAAATTTAATTGATTTACAATTTCATGGAAATCATTTAGATGATTAGATATAGATCCACCTTCCTGCATTTGCAAATTAAATAACTACTTCATAAGATATACCTTATTTGAAGCTGAGGGTTTTTTATATAGATTTGCTAAAGTAGTCATTAACTCTACCGTTGACTTTGCTTGTGATAAATTAGATATCACAGTAGATGCCAGACTCAATCTTATGGATCTAAGAGCATTTCTATCAAGAACTCCCCATTCTTCATCTTCCATGTCTGTGGGCTTCTTTGCAACCCCACCTAATGGTAAGTATAGATATTTTTGATATAGATAATCTTCTATCTGCATTCTTTATAATTGCTAATTCTTGCCATTAAACTTCTCCATTCTCAGTTTGCTTTATTCTGCCATTGCTAACTCCCACTCAAACAGAAATCCCTATAGAAACCCCTGTGAGTGTCCTGTAATCAACACACACTAACTAGATCTGAAACACCTGTTAGTGAACCCAAGCTCTGATACCACTTGTCAGGATCTAGACAATAATAATTGATTACTTTTGTAAGCAACTAAATGTGGAATTAAACAAGAATTGAAAACAACTAGAAATCAGAATCAGCAAAGAATAAGAGATACAAGAAACCACCCTAAAAACTTGTATTAAACTCTTGGAAATACAATTGAAAAAATATCTCTTTCTTTCACACCTCTCTCAGATGTACAGATCTCTTTCCCTTAAGAGTTCTCTTTCTCAATTACAATCAACTCCAACAACCTGGATTGATTTACATATACATATACTGTACAATTCTTGTACTGTTCTACAATAAGCTATGAAGATCTATCCCTATTATATAACTTTAGGGATTCATTAGCATACAATCACAACCATTAGATGAACCTCATAATCAAGGGCTCAAAATAGTCCTACTAAAGATAGAGATGTGGACTTAAGACTAACACTTAATCCTATCA
Source organism: Torreya grandis (assembly GCA_037957365.1). Taxonomy (NCBI): domain Eukaryota; kingdom Viridiplantae; phylum Streptophyta; class Pinopsida; order Cupressales; family Taxaceae; genus Torreya; species Torreya grandis. The sequence continues at coordinate 6,787,164 of JARHVA010000176.1, forward strand.
TGCAAACATTCTATTCTGTCCACAAAAATAGATTTTGGATGCATAGGTGACCGACATCTATCCCTGCCTGTCTACTTATGACCGATGTCAACTAATCCATGACTGATGCTGGTAGCCTCTGGTCCATTCCTGACCGTCATTGGTGACTGTGTGACTCCTGCAACTTTTGCACTTGCTCATTTGGTGAAGCTTTTAGCTCCACACCTTAACACTCTAGGTTGTTGGGATCCTAACCTGTGGATGGATCTCAATGATATATTTTATTGATGATGAATGTATGATGAGATATGATGACATCACCTCTAGGTTATCAAGATACTGACACATGGACAAATCTTGATAATCCACTTGCCCGATGATGATCATATGATGGGATATGATGACTTCACCTCTGGGTTCTTAGGATGCTAACACATGGACAAATCTTAATGATATACTTTGAATATCCAAATGTGAACCTCTCTAGGCCTTTTATATATCTAGGTTTTCACCATGTGGATAGCTATCAATGTCTCAAAAACTATAAAATATCTCTGTGAACAAAGACAATACAAAATTAGACTAGAGAAACGATAGTAGGTTAGTCAAAAATCAAAATATAAATAAATCCAAAACATAAATAAACTTAGATTTTGAATGAAAAATTAGAGAAAATAATCATCATTCTAATGGAATAAAATATTTTATCATCCAAATAAGCATTCTAAATCAATAAATGTGGTCATTCAAATAAAAAATTGGACTCAATATGTACAAATCACCATAATATAGTCAAAAAGCTTAATAATGAATCACACGATCAGCTTTTTAATATAAGAATATTTAAATGAAATACCAATAACATGGATAATTTCATATTTTCTAGGGTAGATGATTCTATATATAATAATGAGGGATAGTTGAATCATACAAGATATCATATTTGACCTGACACTTCGACAAGAATTGTCTAGTCACCATGAACAACTTTCTAGATGAATATATTATACATTAATTAGAACAAACTTGGCACATGAATTATAGACTAAAATTAAACTATACACACCTTAATTTATTCAAGAAACATAAGTTTTATGTATTTTATATCTCTTTAATGGGATGTTATTAATAATGAATGAAGGTCTTGTTCACAGGGTCACTTTGGTCTTTTGGTCCTTATTATGACTTGTCTTCCCATATTTTTTGCACTTTTAGTGGTCTTATGTCATGATTATCATATTAAAAAGGGGTCCCTAGTCTATTATTTTTTAATCATAACATAATTTTTTGCCTACAAGATAATAGCATGGCCCTAGATAGTAGCACACTGCACTAGTGTCCACCTCAATGCTATTGTCTAATGGTCATATTTTTAGCTAGTTTTGGGTCCTTAACCTTATTTGGGTCTATTATTATGATTTTATCTATATTTTAACCTTTTTTTCCTATGAACATGCATCTTAAATTCAAATTAAACTTCCTTCTATATAAAGAGCCTCACAAGGCATTCTACATTTAACACTTACTACTTTAGCACATAAATACATAAAAATAAATAAATAGTATAGCTCAACACTATAAATATTAATTAACATCACATATAGATATTCATTCTTAATAAAAGGGCCTGAGAAAAAGTCATTCTATCATACCATGCACATTGATTATGCATGTTCCCTAAGGGAGAACTACATACAATCTTAAACTCCTATCATTGGGGTTAATATATCTAGTGGACATAAAAGTAGGGGTTATATCATGAAATTTCAATATCTCACAACCCACATTTCCCCCTTTTTAATTTAACTCTATTTTTGTTTCATGTGTGTAGGTGTTGATTAGGGTTTTGAAGGAAAATCAACCAAAAATTAATACATAAGAGTGATCAAGCTCTTGAACACATCTATAAAACCTAGAAGACCTCTCCTATCATCCCATAAAGTCTCAAGCCCCCTATCCAAAAAATTACATTAACATGGTGCCTTGGCCAATAACACACTACACTATTCTCTAGATGGCCATGCTACTATCCTCTGACAACCAGAATTCTAGTTTTAGAATGAAAGGGCTCCAAGCTATCTTCCTGGCCTATTTTAGCATTATCATCATCTAAGAATACTAATTTTACTCTAGATAAGTGAATCTTCTCATTACACTCATTATTTCAATAAAATCAATTAAATTAGTTATTTGTAACACACACAAACAACACACACACACACACACACACACACACACACACACACACACACACACACACACACACACACACACACACACACACACACACACACACACACACACACACACACACACACACACACACACCCCTTATTTACTCAACCCTTTAATAATCTAGGATTTACGTCTATTAAGTCTTAAAAATTTAAATCATTTGTTGAACCTGACTTACTTCAAATATTTTTTAACAACCCTAGTTCCATCCTAGGGTTTAGATACTAGGTCTTCATACATCCAAATATTAGCTCTTAGGGTTTTAAGTCAGTGTATAATTTTTCTATACTTTGGGATGAATATATAACATATTTTCAAATATATTTATGTTAGATTATCTCCTACCTATTGTTTGCCTATTGTTCATTTTTTACATCCTCTTTTGTAGTAAGTTTGAAATAACTTCTAGGGAACCTCTTACCCCTCACCTAGTTGATCATTTTTAAACTTTTCACATAATTATACAAATGAATGGACCAATTTTTAAAATTATACCTTAGCACATGATCATGAGCATGATTTCATTTATAATGATGATGATGATTATTGTAACTATGGATATGATTATTACTATGAGAATGAAAATTAAAGTGATAATGAGGATAGATTAGATGAATCTTCTTCACCTTTCCCAATTTAATTCCAAAAAAAAGTACAAATGACATTACACCTTTTACAAATTTTCAAACTAAAGTAGATGATATTATTTTATCACCTTCTTTTACATTTCAAGCTCAACATAGTGATTGCATGAAAAATATAGATAATTAAAATCTCTCTAACTCTCCTATTACATGTCATAATATGTCAAGTGAAAATATGATTGCTACTTATTCCACCCTTGACTCCATTATTGAAAATAATGATAAGATATGCATTCCACTCATAGCTAGTGAAGATACACATTGAATTTCACCTACACATGATGATATGTTGCATAGTAGTAAAAATTTAAAATCTTCTTCTACTCCTCTTTCTAATCATGAAAATGACAGTTCTTCTTCTCTTATCTTTACAAGTGAAATAAATTATGATTTTGATGAAACTTGGAATAATAATGATTAATATGATTTTAGTAAAGAATAGATTGAGTCTAGTCCTCTCTCTACTTCACCCATCTATAATGTCTAAATATATTGATTATTAAATTCTAATTCAAGCAATAATATGTCTTCGGATAAAAGTGTGTAAACTTATACTCATGTTCATAGTTTAAGTGGTTTACATTCACATGATAAAAGTGTGTCTTGTATTCCATTAGCATGTGATACTTTTTTAAAAATTAATAAAATAAGAGATACCAATGAATATCCCACACCCATCCTTAATACATTAGAACCTATTTTTCATACTAACCCCCTGAGGGTGATAGCCAATTTCCCTCTCACCAAGTCCAAAGTATCACCCCTCCAAATGTTATAGTGAGAAAAACCACTATCTCTACCAATGTTCCCAAATGTAGTGTGCCAATAGCTAAAATTAATAATTAGATTAAAGTTTAAAGGAACCTCTTGTTGATGTTAATATACCTTCTCAAGAGGTCATCTCATTGATGCATGTTTTGGATACTTTATAGCAATAAGTACACCAACTCACCTTGGAAAGTAAAGCATACTACTCTTGGGCTAATTCCAATGCCATCCATGGAAATCCTACCCCACACAAAATATTCAATACAAAATTACCAAAGTAGTTTCAGACACTAATATTACTAAAGTTCAATAGACATGGAGGCACATACTTACACCTCAAATATTATAGAAATGATATGGCACATGTCACTCATGTTTTGATTCTCTTACATTTATTTCCATAGACTCTAGAGGGTGAGGCTATAAATTGGTTCCCTCATTCACTCCCTAGTGGTTCACTACATACATACAATGAGTTATAAGAAGTCTTTCTCATGTATTATATTTAAAATAAGGGACCTTGAGTCACATATGAGAGGTTGTCTTCACTACACTAGGGTAAGTCAGAAATAGTAAATGATTACATCTTATAGTTTAAATCATGTATGTAACAATTGATCTACCAACTGACAAATTTAGAGATATAGTACATCTTTGCTAGAGGTCTCATTTTCCCTATTAAAGATAAATTACTAAATGAGACATAAAACTCATTTTAGCATCTATGTTACACATATTTAAAATTATAGAAGAATTTGGGACTAGTTAAGACACATTCAGAGGTAGATTTAGATTTATATCTCTCACAATCACAATCATCCAATATGGTATAAGAACTTAATCCACCCATTATAAATGAAAAAGTGGAACAAAAAAAACCAATCGAGATACTCAATAAAGTCAGAGAGCCACTTCACATAACATCTCCCATAGTGAGTAGGATATAAGACACTAGCAAAGAGGCTATATATTTTTTAGATAGAGATAGGACTCTTGATATCTTATTTACATTATTACATTGGGGGATGATCACACTTCCTCCTACTAATCACCATCCTATACACTGTTTGCACAAAGTAATGAATAGACCATATTGTAATTATCATCAAATCAATGAACATTAGAACAATAAGTGTTGTACACTCAGAGATAATATTGACTAATATGTTGATAAAGGTATTATAACATTCATGCAAGGGGCATCAAGATATCCTTCTCCATACTCTCCTGGAATAGATTCTTCTATGATTGAGTTATCCCAAGACATTACTTTTAAAGATCCATTGGTTACTTAATCTAATAGCCACATGGTTTATAGGACACCTACTTATGTGAGATATCATGCACCAAAGATTCAACAGTGATGGAAACCAACTCATAGAAATAAACCTACTTGAAATAACATGGTAAAAAACTGAAAATAAAATAACCACTAGTCTCAGTACGACAACTGATTAAGATTTGTAGAGATCACATAAATTAGAACACAACTTCAGTATGACAAAAAATTAAAATATTTACAAGACGTAATTCATAAAATTATACATATCTAGTATGAAAACCAATTAAGCTATTTACTATAGAGTCTACAAATTTAGCTACCATTAGTACACCACAAGAAATATCAATTATAAAATCTACTTCTAAACCTACATAGTATGACCAATATGGTCACTTGTTTATTATGCCATCATGATTTAGATAATGCATGTAGCAATTACATGATCTGTACTTAAATATAATATGATGATTTTATGTCATCAATACTAATAATTAACCCTTCTAATACAATATCAATATCTACTCAAACATCTCTTTATAATAAATAATCAATTCCCATTATCTAGCTGAAGAACACATTTCCATAGCAACACATAAGAAATGAATATAATCAAAACATCTTCTCAAATACATAATGTAACAAATCAAAATGACAAGCCACATGATATCCATATAAAATAGGTCCACACACACATACACACACAAATATATATATATATATATATATATATATATATATTAGAAACAAGTTTCAATATAATGATACATAATCATTTAATAATCAGAGTTTGGTCACTAGGACCAACCTCATCACCCTAACTCTTAGATACATACACACTAGAGCTAGATTCTCTAACATCCCCTCTATATCTAGATTGAGATTGATCTTTATGACTGCACTCCCTCCCTCATATCACCACTACCTCAACCACCATCTCCTCATGATCCCACTATAGATGAATATAGTCATCCATGATCCTACTACCATCCCTACCCAAACTATCAGGTGGGGGTATAGTTTACCTCTAAAACTCAACATGTGCTTTGTCTCTATACATAGCTTCCTTCCTATATGCTATAATGGAAATGCATGCTCAATCAAATAGGGGGGAATGTATACCTAAAACTCTTATATCCCTCTCCACTAACCCATCATCTATGACATCATCATGGATATTTTATGTAAGCTCTTGCAACACATAATCAATAATGGTCTCACAATACTCATTTTATCTTACACCTATGCACACCAACATAATACATTTAACCAAATTCAACAAACCAATAATCTAATACTAAATAAAAAATCATGAAAATCTATAAAAAATAGCATACCTTTAAATAATTTAATGGGATTTAGATCTAGCACATCCTCCACAATAACCCCATCTCCTAGAAATAGTGATAGCCAAATGTGTCATCCCCAACATAATAAGAAGGAATCGATAGCCACCACATCATATATATTAGGCATCTATCATAATATATCACTTCATCAATATAATTAGAGCCAGCTTAGTTATTTTGGGTCTCAGTCTACAACTTGGCCTTGATGGGGCCCGACTACTCTTCAACCACACCCATGGTATGGGTGTCACTTCCTAGACCACACCAAACTATCATATCATCTAATCATACTATAACCTTTCAAAAGTTATGGTTCATCAATCACGTAACCAACATCTCATTTGAATCTATCTCAATTGCATCCCATCCTTGATCCATCCTTAAAATTCCCAATAGGGTCTCCAAATAATATATTGAATTCTAACTCAATATAATACCCATCGATAGTACATTATGTTCCTCAATCACATGGGATTTATATCAATCTATCTCTTTATAAATACCTATGGGTGTACCTAATCTACACGCAAAAACCTCTCAGGTCTAGCTACTATAATGTGCTCATAATCTTAACAATGTAACAATGTGGAGGATCCAATCCTACCACTATATAAATCTTTGTGTAAAATAATATAAACCCTAATATAAGTGGGCTATAATTATGTAACCCCATGAGTATATGGTCATATTATCCTATATTTCATGCACAATCCCATGCATCCTATATGAAATAGATACCTTGCTACTATCCAAAGCAACAAATGAAGCCAATAACATCACCAAAAAATTTTGTAAACATGGAACACTATTTGTAACAATCACGGATAATAATACATCACTACTAGTCCCTTGATAATGGGTCCCCATAAATATGGACACAAAATACCTTAAGGCTTGGTCTATGGCTATATCTATAATTACCTCCTATAAAATAATCCACTATCTAGTAATGGGTAATCTTAGTATCTTGTACATGTCCTCCAAGGTAATAATAATCTCCATGGTGGGTAGCCAATAAGTACATGTATTAACATTCCACCACTCACACAGTGTAATCATAATATGGCAATCCTAGGGCATATGTGTAAGTGATTCCATGTAACCCAAACCAACCCTATCCACAACTAATCTTTCATCATCTATCAAGGGAAACCTACATAAGCACTCCATCATCTGACCACTATGAAAATCCATCATATGAACATCCACCTAAAAATACATAGAATCAGACATTAGCATCTTAAAATGATAAATATATATGTTAAAATAATTATAAAATGTAATTTAGAATAAAAAATTATAGTATTTAATAAACAGGACATTATCACTGTAGATCGGACACTACCACTAGATATTAATGCAGTCTATGTATGGTACCACAATAGTCTAGGACACTAGCACTGTCCTTAGGACACTACCATAGCCCTCCAAAAAAGGATCTTAATCTATGTAAATGACACTGAAAATGATATAAAAAATGTGATCAAATTTTTTAGAAACATGGAAAATGATGGAATTATTACTAGGGTAACCTCCTCATCAACTTGGATAAGTGCCTCCACCTCATAGCGGGTCACATACACTCCTCATTTGCTAGACATGTTTATGGGCTCAAAGAAATAATTATATCAAAATCAAAAGGTTTAATTTATTTTTGAAATCAATTAATCAACCTATTTAACCAATGTTTTTAAAATGCCACCCACCTAAGGTTGACCCCATACATAAATTTCTCTAACTATTACCCAAATCTTCCAATCATGATATATTGAGAATTGTAGCTTTAATTTATGATCCATTTCTTATGTATAGGACTCGATAATGATAGCCCCATAATGTACCAGTTACACTTCTATCCAACTCAATTTAAATCCATAAATAATAAAACTCATATTTCCTTAGAAAACTCACTATAGACCATGGGTCTATCTTAGTCTCAATTTACAAATGGTTCCTATAATATCACCAAAATATCAATTTGGTAATCATATTATCAACACTAACTATAATTAACATGCATATCAATATTGATTTTGGTTCAATACCCTTACCCTAGTTATAACTCTCTCACTAAAAGGGGGCATAAATACACTATTCACACTAATACATTTGAATCATATTTCCTAATTTGGTAACTTAGATACATAGATTAGATTAGACATATAGATACATAGTTGAGTCAATTTTCCTAATTTAGTGACTCAAACACATAGCTAGGCTCAGATACATAGATTGACTTAGATATTCAAATACATAACTTGATTCATATATTTAGATACATAAATTGACTTAGATATTTAGATACAAAAATTGGCTCTAACATACATATATATAGTTGACTCAAATTCCCTAATTCAGTGACTTAGACACACAATTAGGCTTAGATACATAGATCAACTTAGATATTTAGATACACAGATTGACTTAGATTTCTAGGGTTCTATGACACTGGTTCAAATTATCATATTTTACATAGGATTTAAAAATAGTTCCATAATAAAATTATGACTATGGGGGCATGTACATAGTCACCATCCCTATATATACATTAAAATTTATTCACATGATACACAAATGCAACACTTAGATATTAGGTTTGGGGGCATGATGTTGGGCACATGTCATCAACCCCATAGGAGTTTACCAAGTTATATAAGATGGAATGGAAAATTATACCATTATCTATGCATACACTAATATATTTCACTTAGATTATCACTAGGATTTCACCAGATTGAGTCATATAACCATATGTAATGATTCATCCATAATTTTCACCACACCTAGATTATGCAGGTCAAGCGATAGTTTTGACCTCTGAGCACATATTAATTCTCATACTAAGTTACATATTAGAGTGGGGATAAGTAGGGCTTGTTACTCCACATTCATAGATTACTTCTTAGACTCAATTAAATATTAGAGTGGGGGCAAGTAGGGCCTAGTCCTCCATATTCATAGATTAATTCTCAAACTTAGTTACATGTTAGAGTGGGGGAAAGTAGGGCTTGTCTCTCCATAATTTACAGATTAATTCTCAAACACAGTCACATATCAGAGTGGGGACACATAATGCTTTGTTTCTCATAATCTAGTTAGTTACTTAGATTCAATATAGGGAACACCCACATTATGGATTTTCTCTTGATAATCATTATTCTAAATGTCTATCCACTTCTCTGGCCAAGAAATGGGTTGGGTCTATAACACATCCACATAGATAAGTATAAATACATATTTTTATTTTTATTTTAATATATTACTTTCATTTCCATTGCATTAATAGAATAAAATAGGCTAAACGTACACACCCTAATTTGGTCTAGCAACATAATTACCATGCCTTTTATGGCGCTTTCATAGGAAGTTCTTAATAATGAATGCAAGTTTTGTTCATAGGGTCACTTTGGTCTTTTGGTCCTTATTATGAATTATCTTCCCATATTTTTTTCACCTCTAGTGGTATTATGTCATGATTATTTGAGTCATAGAGAGCCCCTAACCTATTTTTTTAAATCACAACCTAGTTTTTTACCTATAGGATAATAGTGTGGCCTTGGACAGTAACATGCCTTTCTAGTGTCCACCTTAATGCTATTGTCTAATGGTCATTATTTTATCTTGTTTCAGGGCCTTAACCTTATTTGGGTCTCTTCTTATTATTTTATCTATCTTTTATATTTATCATCATGGAAAAAAATGTAATGAAATTACTTAGATGCTTTAAAAAATATAATTATATGTCGCATAATTAACAGAAAAATAAACAGATCCACAATAACAATTGAAAAAAGAGTAGAATACTTGAATATTATGACTGAGCCACTTAGAGGGGGTAAGATCCATAAAAATTCAATAAGAACATAATTCTCAATTTGATGATAAAAGACTAACCACTACCTCCTATATATACTCTACTTAACCAAGGTTATTCCATAAGCTGACCATACTACAAACATAAAGAAATGCAAGAAGATAATATGAAGGTGTGTAAGCCACAAGTTAGCCACACATATCCATAGATACACTATAGGTTAAGGGTGTATAATGACCATACCCTTCAAAATAATGTTGTGCTCAATGTTCAATAAAATTAAGATGTTCTTTCAAGAATGCTTCATCCTCCCATGTTACATCTTTAGAATGCAAGTTCTTCCATTTCATCAAATACTCATTAATGACTCTGGTATGTATTTTCTTAATGTGTGTGTGTGAAGTATCTCTTCAATATCTAGAATGATTCAACTTTATTCATCCAATTTAGGTAACTCACTTTGAGTGTAAAATCTATGTCCAATTACCTTCTTTAGGAAAGATACATGGAATATCATATGTATGTAAGTGGATGGAGGTAATTCTAGCTTGTAAGCCACACTACTAATTTTATGCAAGATCTAATAAGGGCTATAATACTTAGGTGATAGCTTAGTATCCTTTTTTTATTACTTTAGATACATGTGCTTATATGGATGTAAATGCATAAAGACCTAATCACCTATGTCGAAATTCCACTCACTGTAGTGTTGATCTTCTTATTGCTTCATTATATTCTATGCCATTACTAAATTCTCTCACAAACTAACCAACACCTCTTATTAACGGTGAATGTGTTCCTCAATAACTCAAACCTTTAGATGCACTATCAAAGATAAAGTGATAGATGGGAGGTGATATTCATACAGTCCTATAAATAGAGACATCTTGGAATAAGTGTGAAAACAAGTGTCATACCACCATTTAGCAAGTGGAAGCTAATGAACCCATTTATCTTGTTTGTCAATTTCAAAATAACAAAGATACCCTTCTAGACATTTGTTGATTATCTATGTTTGTAAATCATATTAAAGATGATAAGATGAGATATGAGCAAATTGGGTGCCTAAACATGAAAATAATTTAGTCCAAAAATTAATAGTAAATATGGGATCATTCACTTACAATGATATTTGGAGTACCATGTAATTTATGAACTATATTGAGAAAAGTAGAAGCTATTGTACTAGTAAAAAATGGCTATGACAAGGAACAAAAATAAGCATACTTGGTGAGTCGATCCAAAACTACCATGATAATAGTTTTACCCTTAGACTATGGTAAACCCATAATTAAATCCATGGAAACCTCTTCCCAATTTTTGCAAGGGATGGATAAAGGTTCCAAAAGATTTGGGGTCTTAGTGGTTTCACCTTTTTTTTGTTGACATACCATGAATTCTACCACATATTTATGGACATCCCCCTTGAGTCCTTCTCAAAAGAAATCCTACTTGATTCTATGACATGTTTTCAAAAATATATAGTGACCTCTAAGTGGAAAGGCATGAATTTATTGAGGAATTTTATGTTCGAGGAGAGAATGTTTACAGAGGTATAACCTATCTTTATACCATAATATGTTCCTCTTCCATGTAAATTTTTTAGATTCATCATAACCCTACTAAATATTTTGAATAAAATACTTGGTAGCACTATCATTATCCCATTTATATCTTCCTTCCTCTAGCCAATTTACCTTTCACGTGGTCATGGCGCATAATATTGCCTCAACTGATTCATCTCATCAAGAGAGGGAATCTATCACCACATTATCTTTTCCTTTCTTATACACTATTTCAAAATCATATCCTAACATTTTAGTTACCCATTTATATTTTTTTTAGATGAAAATTATTGATCCAAAAACTTTTTTAGGCTATCATGATCAATCTTTACTTGAAAATGACTCCCCATTAGATAAGTTCTCCATTATTTCATTACATGCAGAATTACCATCATCTCTTTCTCATAGATTGGTTTGATCCTATTTTTTACCTTAAAGTGGAGACCACTAAAATTATAGTGGTCTACCTAATTGCATAAGTACAATCCCCATTCCATAGCCCAATGCATCACACTCAACAACACAAGTTTTTAAAAAATTGGGAGTAACCAAAACTAGAGTGGTGCACATATCCATTTTCAACTATTAAAATGCCTTGGTAATTGAATCAATCCACTGGAAGGAGTCTTTATTCAATAAATAGGTGATTGGATATGAAATACTACCATAATTTTTTATAAACATGTGATAGTAACCAATTATCCCCATAAATCCTTGAAGGTTATTGAGGGTCTTCAGAACCTGCCACTCCATCATTACTTGGATTTTTTTAGGATAAATTTTAAATACTTCATGTTAAATAATATGACCCAATTACTCTACCTCTTAGACACCAAAAAAAAAATTTAAAGGTTTTTCATAAAGCTGATGTTGTTCTAGAACTGAAAGTACTTATTTCACATGCTTCAAATGATCTTCCCAATTTTGTTGTAGATGAGGATATCATCAAAAAACAATATTACAAACTTTATCAAAAAATGCCTAAAAATAGTATTCATCAATTTTTGAGGCCAAAAGACATGAACATAAATTCATAATGACCTTCATGATTTCTAAAAGTTGTTTTAGGTATATCCTCATTGTGGATGCAAATCTGATGATACCCAGAATAATTGTCTAATATGATAAAATAAATAGCACCATGTAATTCATATAGCACATCATCAATTATTTGAATAGGAAACTTATCTTTTATGGTTTAATTTATGAGTTATCTATAGTTTGTAGACACCTAAAATTGGCCGCCAATAACCTCCAATTAGGGTTTTAGCTCGGTTTCATCCAAAATGCACAATTTGGCTTAAAAACACTAAAACATGCTAAATTATGTGAAACTAACATAATTAAAGTGCTGATTTTGGCTATGGTATCACTAAATGGGGCAATGAAATTTATAGGATAGCTAACTTTGATCAGTTTATTTTGAGTCAAAATGTCAAATTTGCACCTAGGTGATCTAGATTGCTTTTTCCTATCAAATATTTTTCACAAAACATGTGCCTTTGTTATTTGTTGTTGGCAACATCCTAAATGGGATTATGGTTCCAATGCATCTAATGTCACCTTCTAATTCCAATACAGTCAAAATTAAGACCAATAACAAGGCAATATGATCAATTTGGGTAATTTGTGCGTAAAGTGCTTAATCATGTTTAAAAGCTAATTAACCCAAAGCAAGGTCTAATTAATAATTCCATGGAAACTTGTTGAATACTTGTTTTTAGAAATGAATATTGAATATATGCATCATCAAATGACCTCATTTCTTAGGAAGGCATCTCTAGGGTATAAATGCCACAAATATCAAGATTCATGCCCCCCATGCCTCATCAATGCCTTCTATGATGCCCTAAATGCCTCTTAATTAACCCTTCTTCTAATACCATGATGATTATAATTACAAACTTAATTAAAAAAAATTGAATTAATCCTCAACCACACCTCCCGATCTTGAGATAGATAGTTTAGGTTGATTCTAGCCAAATCCAAAAATATATAAATAGGAGGCCTCACAACATCATTTTAGAAGCTTAATTAGTCAGAGTTATAATATAGGATTGGTTCCAAAAGATTCAAGAAACTAGTGTTACCATGCCAAATTGATTCTAAGCCAAGCTAAGCCATAAGCCAAAGGAAGGAGAGATGGAGGTTGTCAAGCTTCCATTTCCAAGGACTTCATGAGCACAAACTGATCAAGCCACCATTAAAAAGGCATTTGGAGCATCCAAGGAAGGAAAAGGAATTATTGTTTTTGATTCCTTTTTTTTTTTTTTTTTTGTGTTTGTCATTTTATTTTGTTAAATAATCTCTCCCTAATGTCTAGGCCTAGAGATTTTATGCTAATAATGTATTTATTTCATTTTGGAACTAACACCATACTAACCATCCTCTCTTGAGTCAAATTCCTAGATTACATAATGGTACGCTCAGTGGGACTAGATGTATCCTACACCTAAAGAAGATCCTTTTGAAAATTTAAAATACTTATTTGAGCTTTTAAAACTCTTTTAAATTGTTTTTTTAACTTTTTTTTATCATTTTTGGTTGCCACAGTTTTTACATAGTAACTGACATCAACAAAAATATCGACATTGATTACTTGGCTTAACTGACATCAGTCATTAGAACCAACATCGATTAGATATTGATTGGCTGTAACTGATGCTGATGGTATTGACCAGTGTTAGTCATTATGTTTTTCAAAAAAGCATAGACCCAAGACCTACTTTTCCAAAGTTGTTTATTTCAAATTCAAAAGGGGTTCAAAGCTAAAGTACATGCTAACAATTTTGTTGTAGGATCAAGTTCAAAATTTGCTTAATACATGTTTAAATCACCTTTACATGCTTAAAAATGGATTAAGAACCTTGTTTTGGTGATTAACAAAGAGTTTAAGTGTTTTTGGTGAATGTTTTCAAAGTTTACAACTAAGACCAAGGGGTCAAATGAACACCACCAAACATTTTTTTTGGGTTTAAAATTAAACACACTTATTAATTCTTGTTTGGAAAAAAAAGGAATGTTGTGTGTATGCGCTTCCATTTGTCCCCTATAGGGAACCCTTAGAATCAAAAGCACCATTCCTATTGCAAATAGCCTAGTCCAAGGCTTAGAAAGAATGTAACCTAAAACACTCCCTTAAAACTTGATAAAGTTTGGGTGATCTTGAAAATAACCCTAAAGTCTTTATATTTTCATGATTTCTTTGTTTTTATGAAACTTGGATTATGAGGGGGACTTCATCACCTCCCACAAGTTCTTTAGGGAAGATTTAACCCAGGGTTTCATCTCCTGGCATTGACTTCATTTGAATATTTTAGAGTTACACATGGGACGTAGTGGCACTTTGGACATCACACTACACTGAGCAAATAGTAGGATGTAATGGTTGTAAAAATGACTACACCTTTTTGCAAAAAGTTGAGTGATACAAACCCTAAATCCATGCTTTCATTTTACATTATTTGGAATGAAAGTCATTATGCAATTGATTCCCCTAGAGAATTCAAAAACTTGTTAGATTTTAGACAAATCCCCACTTGTCATAGAAGTATTGTTGGTGTAAGGTGCACCTCAAGGTCCATGTCATAGTACTATCATTTGAGAGAAGGGGGGTGTTAAAACCCTACTATATAATGTACATTTACTTTTGGATGAACACTTAAAATATTATCAAATGATATATATTGATGGATTCTAATAGTACCAAGTAACCTTGTTAGTTTAGGATCTAAGGGAGATTAATTAGTTGGTCTTATCCTAGATTAAAGTCTTTTTTAGAGTCAAAACATGGTGTAAACAAATAATTCAAACTCAACACATAGTCCAAATTTCCTTTGAACAAAGAGGTGTTATATTGTTCATGTGAGATAATAAATTTTCATTGTTCAAAGTTCATCAAAAGCTTAAGATTCATATCATCTACTTTGGCACAGTTATGCTACCCAATTGAGTCTAGACCTTGACCAAAGTTGTTTAAGTCCTTCACTTGTAATATAAATTTGGAATTACACATTTACAAGTTCATATGGTTGATGTGTTAAGTGGGGTTGCCATTTACAATAAACTTAAGGGAAATTAGGTTTAATTTCTAATTTGGGTTGAAGGCCATTTAAGACTCATATCATTGTCCTCACTTGATAGACTTAAGCCATTTTGTGCTAAACATTTGCACTTTAAGTTTGTATACCACAATATTTTGAGTCAAGAAAGGTAGTGTTATGCTATCAAAATTGTGGAAAAATGTATTTGCCTTAGAGAGTTTTTGAAACAAACTTTTTTGTCACACCTTTTGGGTAGTAAAGCACCATTACACTGCCCAAATCATTTAAAACTTTATTTCATGGACCTTATTACATAGAATTCCAAAAATTTGTTCCTACATATTCAAACTGATCCAAGTGTACTTTTGATCTTTTATCTAAAGCACAATTATACTATTCACCTTTGTCTAGCTTGTTTGTCAAAAGAACCAAGTTTTATACCATTATTTATGAGAAAATAAACTATTGCTAAAAGTGTCTTTTATTTCATACCTTATACCTAGTTGATCAAGTTCATGTCCAAGAATCGAATGCCTAGTGTTTGTTAGAAGTGTTTCCTTTGATCTATTTTTAAAGTCTATCTTTTGATGCCATTTAGCCAAGAGTCCTAGCACATGCTTTGTTTGAGCTTAGATTTTGATGCTGCATTTAGCCAAAAGACCTAATGACTTTTAAATTCCTAGATTAGATTGATTTGAAACACTTGGACCTTAGATTTTGGCATTTTGATTTTTTAGTCCATTTACCTACTCATCTTTGTATGAATAGTGAAATGTTAGATATTTTACGCTAGTTTGTTTCCTCACAAATATTTGTATAAACCTTTCGATCATTTTGACAAATCTAGACCAAGTTGAAGGCATCATTTGTTTTAGATTCTATCTTTTTTAGAGTTTGTATAAATCTTTGACCTTTTATCACCAAGCATTGACTATGGATCCCAACATGTATTCCTACACTTGTAGTAGACTCATGTAAAATCTAGGGATTAGTAATGTAGTTGCATAGGAAGAAATGGTCCAAGACCCCTATGCAAATAACATTGCTTATGAGATGGATTCTTATCCCTCTTATAATACTCAATCAGAGGCACAAAGCCAAGATCAATTGGCTAACTATTTGGTTAACACACCATCTTACACAAAATAGGACCAAGAACAAACTGTGCAATACTTAGCTACAATACCCATGGTGGATGAGCCAATTATTCAATAGTCATACTCTACCAAAATAACTTCCATGTATGATCCATTTTTGTTTGAGTGACATTTGTTAGAGAATAAACATGAGATTTTGGTTAGGGCCATAGAGGTAGGGGCTAAGTTTCTAGAAGACTTCCCTCATGAAAATTTACCAAGTCTAGTAAGAGTGCCCCACAATATCATTTACGATCAATAAGCTTATTTTATCAATCCTATGGCTTTAGTCCAAACAACATACCAAGACCCTAATTTATCCAATCAAGGCAAAAACATCATGGAAGATCACTTTAACCAAATGCAAGAAGCATACAAAACCTACCTAAATTTAGCACATGATTTTAATTAGATGAACATGGTAAGTAAGGCTCTCATTAACCTAGTACCTTCAATAAGATTGTTGATGGAATTAACTAGACAAGAAAATCTGAGTTTTGGCCCATTTATACAAATCACTTCAATAGATAAGTTGATACATATGCCAGTTATTGAATAAGTGTCTTCAGCTTCTACACTAAATAGTGAGCCAAATGTAATAAATAATGTGCAAATAGCATCCAATCTTGATCAAAGTGGTAGTAACACATAAACAACTAGCCAAAAACATGTGCCTATAGTTAACCATATGAGCAGATCATCATACCAAGGAATATGAGTTTTTTCACCCTAGCCTCAACTAACTGCTTCCTCAAGTGTACAACCTACAATATTAGAGAATCAAACAATGGCTAATATTATGCCTTAATGATAGAATGTGATGAATCCTAATCCTCTTGAATAATTCGAGAGTTTTATTCCATAATAGTAGACATAGTCTAGTGTATCAACATAATAAAGGATGAGTATATTACCACCTCACCCAGGGGAAACTAATATTCCACCTCACCAAGTAATGACAAACATACCTCTTTAGTCATAGAATAATATGCCAGTCCAAAACCAAGTAATGACTAGTTAGCAACATGCAAATATTGGTCAATGATAGATGTTGAATATGCAACCTACTTTCACTTCCTCATAGGGATTCATGTAATAAAGAGGACCCCATGTTTCTCAAGTACCTATTAGATAAATTTTGGTTCAAAATGTGCCATAAATTTAGAGATAGGGTCTTGGTCCATAAGTTCCTACTCAACAGCAAGGTTTGATTAGTTGGCAACATGTCCCTTTTCAACCACAACAAGCATAGTATAGTTATATCCCTTCATCCCAACCACAAAATCCTCCAATTCAAACCTTTATCATCAACCCAAACTAGAATATCATGCAGCCAAATGTGCAATTTCAAGTACATCCCAATCCATGTATGCATATTCCTAGTCCATTCCCAAACCAAGCCAATTTACCCCAATAGGTGTCTCCATCATACCCTGGTCAAAGTTTCCCACTTGTGACCTCCCAGCCGTTTACCCAAACCAATATTCTCCCTTAAAACAATATCCCTTCTAGTTTTCTATCCTGAGAATTGTAATAGATGAAGGATGTGATTGCTACCATTCAGGTGGGGAAGCAAACTAAGAAGTTCAAATTGGATGATGTGTATGCCTATCCATTCAACATGGATTATTTATAGATACCATTTCCTCTAGGATATAAACCACCAAAATTTGATAAGTATAAAGGGAAAGGTGACCCTAAGGCCCATTTGACCAAATTCTTTGTCACATGTCAATCAGTGGCATATAACAACATATACCTTTTACTATTATTTCCAAGGATCTTGGCTAGACAAGCCTTGGAGTGGTTTTTGAAGTTGCCCAAGAATTTAGTAACTAACTTTGATGATCTTTTTGATAAATTTGTGCAACACTTTTCTTATAATCTCGAGCATGAGATTTCATTAGTAGACATGACACAAGCAAAGTAGAAAGCTAGGGAGAGTTTTTCAAGTTATTTACAGTGATGGAGGGCCCTTGCAAGCCATTTCACCCATATTTTACTAGATAAACAATTATTTTTTATGTTTACTAAAAAATTCATAGTGAGATAGCCTATCATCTAGAGCTATATTAGGCACATACGTTCAAAGAGATCATTGATAAAGGTTTGTTTATTGAGTGAGAGCTCATCAATAAAAGGGTCATAAAACTTAATTAAACTAATCAAAATAAAGGTACCAATCATAGAAATGACCAACATCCTAATCCAATGAAAGCATCACAACCGACACAGGCCAATAATCATGAAAGACCAAAGCAATTCAACCATAATAAAAATGTTGTGGGAAATGGAGTAACTAAATCTCATCATGTCCAAACTATGTAAACATCATTTACAACACATTTTTAGCTTACTCTTACCTATCAACCTCTCCAACTAATGTTCCAAGTGTAACAACCAAGACTTACACAACAAATACAATAGCCTCTACCATTGGAAACCCCTCCTCCTAGGAGAACCATACCTACACATCATCTCTTTAGTGACCTAAGAGAACCTATTAAATCTTTATTTTGAAAGCTTACCATCTCTAATATAATTATTTGACATATACCAAAGCATTATCTGTAAGGCATTCCTTATCCTGATTGGTATCATGAAAATGAATTTTGTGACTATAATTGGGTCAATGGGCATAATCTACGAAGATGTGTCCAAATCAAACATTTAATTGAAAATACATTGGAGAATGGGGAGATAAAATTGGATAATGGTGCTTCCACTTCCAATAAAACTTTTTAGATTTATCAAAACCCCTTTCCCTGACATAAAAATTGACCGTAGAAAAACAATCATCAACAACAATAATGGCCAGTGTAGTAGCAAAATCAACATTATTAGAATCAAAGGCTGAACCAATAGAATCAAAAAAATTAATAATAAAATCCATAATGATAAAAAAATGGAAAAAACTAAGGTTAGAATGGTAATAACCAACAAACCTACCATGCAGTTGCACATGAATACAATAGGGTTGTAGGTCATATTACAGGGGGTAGCATTAATACCATCTACATTAATCCTAGACCAAACACTAATTAGCCTAGACCATTACTATGCAATAATACTCAACCAAATCACATGGATAATCTTTCTTTGACCTGGGAGTACATATAAGCAAACTAGTAAACTAGGACTTCCACTTTTAGATCTTATAGTGATAACTCATTCTTGCCACGTGACCACATGCAAGTGCATTGGCAACCAAGACTTGTCATGTCTGGTCCCACACCATTTCCAACATTGGTTAGCTATAATGGTTTGGTATTTAATCTTGATTATGTAATCACAACTTGGAGGTAAAATATGACTATCCCAAGCCCATAACCATTTGCCACTTTGCCTATCATTTAACCAACCATTCAGCCTTAGAATAAACCATTTACTATTGACCAAGACAAGAAGTTTGATATTATGGAACAATTACAAAAGACACAAGCACAAATTTCTATTTTAGATTTTTTGCAAATGTCAATAATCCATAAAAACATCCTAAATGAGTTTTTGACCCAATCCACTATTACTAGTGACATATCCCCTTATAAATTTCAAGCTTTGGTTGGACACCTAGCTCCAGCCCAACAAGTCACATTCAACCAAATTGATATGTCTTCCTTTGGCCTACTCCATAATAACCCATTATACATAGAATTTTGTATCAGATGGCATAAAGTGAAATGTGTCCTTATCAACAATGGATCTAGCCTCATCATAGTGTCTCTCATTTTCATCAAGTTTTTTGGGTACACAATGATAGATCTCTAACCAGAAACAATAACTATCAAAGCTTATGATAATAAAGAAAGAGAATCACAAGGCACCATTAGTTTTCTAGTTATTATTGGGCCTTTGACCCATGATACACTTTTCCATGTGTTGGATTTTGAGTTATCATATAACATGCTTCTAGGCAAGCCTTGGTTACATGAGATTCATGCAGTCCTATCAACACTGCACCAATGTATCAAGTTTTCCCACTCAGGAATGGGGGTGAATATTCCAAGAGATTTACACCCATATGAACACTACAAGCATCTTGAGGCCAAATTTCAAAGCTATAATTATCAATATGATTTGAATCCTAGTTCTAAGCAGGATAAAGGAAAGGCTATACTTATTGATCCTTCACCAGATAATTTCATAGATCCTAATACCTTGGATTCCATTTTCCACATGCCACCTCCTAAATCTTCCAATCATTTCACCATTTTAGATGATGGACCAGGAGAATATGTGAAACATGATATGTTTCATATCGTTAATCTTCCTTAGAATCTGAAAACCTTTGGGTGACCTAAGGTCATCCAACATATGCATTGATAACAAAAGAACAATGATAAGGGACCTTTCACATTTGTACCAGTATCTAGCCTAGGACCTGACCCTCTTGAAGGGAATGAGTCATGGTTATACAATGATGACCAGGTTGATTTTTATAAAAGTGAAAGTATCCTATTCCCAATAGGATCATGGAGCATCACAATTATGAAGGAAGAGGCCTTAGACTGAATTAGCAAGGAATCATCAAGCCAATTTCCATGACTAAGTATGAAAGACCTTATGGACTTGGATTTAAACCGCCTGAGGGTGACCCCACATATTTTATTCAAACTCCATCACTAGAGACTAGTGATGATGATGCCAACAGTAAAATAGAGTCTGATCATATCCTTACCTTTGATAACCTAGCTAAAACCAACCTATTTGATAATAATTCCATTTTTACCCTTACCCAAGATGTTCATCACAATCTATTTCCATTATATTATCCCCAGATGATGGATTAGGAACAACAATAATCTAGTCTACCAATTGATGAGTTCTAGAATGATGAGGCATTTTGTGATTTCTTAGGCCTTAGAGACAATGTTTCGTTGGGAGATCACAAATCAAGATTCTCAATCACATTAGATCCTGTAGCCTATTTGGAGAATGAGTGAACACCATTAGCCAAAAATAAATAAATAAAACATTGAGGTCCCAAATTAAAAACCTCTTTGAGGCACTTTCTGACCAGGAAAAAATTAAAGATAAAGGCCAGTCTAGTGGTGAAAACCTATTTCAGGCACCATTAGATGGGGGTGTTCATTCTTCTTCAATTTTAGACTAGGAAACCACTAATGATGAACTTGCCTATAGATCTAAGTTTAGTTTTGAACGACAACAAGTATTTGATCAAATTCCCTAAGACTTTCCAACTATTTTTATTACATGGTCAAATCTACCATTAAGAGGCTCAAATTCATCATGATTAGGAGAAGTTGAAGAACAAGTTCTAACAGAGGACCCTGACATAGTCCAATAGTTCAAGTCACTACCTACTATCCTAGAAGATAGTTTGATCCTCATAGTTGAAGATATAATAGAGGTAAACATCAAGACTCTATCAAACCTAAAATGGATAAAATTAGGAGCATCTCTCACTAAGGAGGAATGTGACATCTTTACAGCTCTATTGAAAGAGTTTGTAGATATATTTGTATGGGCCTATTTTGACATGCCAAGATTAGACCCCACCTTGGTTCTACACCACCTTGTGGTTAATCCTAATGCCAAACTAGTAAAATAAAATCTCTGTAAGATGCATCATCACATTGCTATATTAGTCAAGAAAGAATTGAAAAAACTCTTATAAGTGGGATGCATCTGATCCATTGACTACTTTGAATGGATCTCTAATATTGTACCTATTAGCAAAAAGCCTGAAGGAATCAAAATTTGTACCAATTTTTGAGACATAAAAAAAGCTTATCCTAAAGATTATTTTCTATTGCCTAATATCAACATGATCATTGACTCCATGGTAGGTTATGAAATTATTTCACTCATAGATGGCTTTTTAGGATACAATCAGATCAAAATAACACCAAAAGATTAGCATAAAATAATGTTCACCACTCCATGGGGAACATTTTGCTAATAGGTGATTCCATTTGGCCTTAAAAATATGAGATCTACATATCAAAGAGCCATGACTATCATATTCCATGATATGATGCATGATATTATTGAAGACTATGTCAATGACATATTAGGAAAATCTAAGACTAGAGCTGACCATCAGTAGTGTTGCATAAGATATTTTAAAGACTACAAGAGTAAAAAGTCAAACTAAATCTAAAGAAATTTGTATTTGGTGTAACTTCAGGAAAACTACTTGGCTTCATTGTGTCTTATAGAGGTATTGAAGTCAATCCATCTAAATTCCATGCTATAACTGAGATGTCACCACCAACCAATTTGAAGTAACTCCATAGTTTGTAGGGTAAGATCCAATCCATCTGATGCTTCATCACTTAGTTATTAGACAAGTGCCATCCATTTACACATCTTTTGAATAAAGGGGTTAAATTTCACTAGGATGATCACTACCAAATAGCTTTTCAACAAATCAAGGACTATCTTGTTCATCTACCTATTTATTACTACATGTGCCAGGAAAGCCATTCTTGTTATACCTATGAGCTACTGATCATGCCTTGGGGGCACTCTTGGCTCAACATGATGACAATGGAAAGGAGCATGTTATTTAGTAATTAAGCCATACCTTGGTTACATATGAATATAACTATGCACCTATTGAAAAAGATTGTCTAGCCATGGTTTTTGCAGCTCAAAAATTGCATCATTACATATTGAATAATAAAATCATGATCATTTCAAAAGTAGATCTACTGAAATATCTACTATCTAAAATAGATTTGCAAGGTAGAATGGATAAATGGATCATGATTCTTATTGAGTTTGACATAGAGTATGTGAATCAAAAAACAATCAAAGGACAAGTTCTTGCAGATCAACTTGTTGAAGCACATCTCATGGACACACAACCACTCAAGTTTCCTTTTCCTAATGAATCCATCATGACCATTATTAATGCACCCCTTGAGGGGTATCCTTGGAAGCTATATTTTGATGGTTCATTCACTACGCATGGATCAGGGGTAGGCCTATTGTTTATTACACCACAGGGTGATCTATTTCCTAAATCATTCAGAAATAACTTTCCTTGTATAAACAACATGGTTGAGTATGAAGCACTTATTGCAGAACTTCGATAAGCAGTGAATTGGAATATATTTCATCTTCAAGTTTATGGTGATTCTTAGTCAATCATCAATCAGGTCACAGATCATTTTCAGACCAAATATGACAAGTTGGTTCCATATAAAGTGATGGTTGACACTTTTAAAAAGCGGATTGGCAACATTCAGTTTGAGCATATCCCTAGGGTTGGTAACATAACTATAGATTTTGTGGTTACTATTGGCTCTTTAATTCAACAAATAGATAAAGCTAGAGAGTATCAATTACTTATCAATAATTTGCCAGCGCTGACTCATGAACCTTCAATCATTGCCATGATTTATGATATTGTTGGTCCTAATTCTATTTGGTACTCAGACCTTTACAACTACTTTCATGACCAAGTTCTACCACCTGACCTATCTCAAAAACAAACCAAAGCCTTCATTCATCATTCCACTTGTTATACTTTACTTGGATCCACCCTTTACCATCATAGTTTTGATGGAACTCTGCTTCATTGTTTAACTTTAATAGAGTCTACATTAACATTAACAAAAGTTCACAAAGGAGTATGTAAAGAAATGTGACAAATGGTCAATGGCATGCTAATTTGATTGATGCCCCAACAAAAACTCTAAAATCAATGTTGACACCATGGCCATTTTTTACATGAGGACTTGAACTCATTGGGAAGATTAACCCCACTTCATTTGATGGCCATAAACATATCCTTACCACCACTGAATGTTTCACTAAGTGGGTTGAAGCTATACCCCTCACTTATGTGACTAGAAAGCAAATTTCCAAAATCATCTTCAAGCACCTCATTTTCCACTATGGTATCCCCTCTAAAATTATATTTGATAATGGAGGCTCATTCAAGAATAAAGATGTAGACCAGTTATGTGCTAAATACAACATCACCCAACACTTTTCTGTAACATATTACCCTCAAGGTAATGTCCAGGCTAAGGCATCCAATAAAACCATTGTCAATATTCTCAAAAATATTGTCAATGATGTCAGTCATAACTAGCACCTCCAGATATTCCCTACCCTTTGGGAATATCATACCAATCATCGTACCCCCATAGGATCCACTCCACACTCACTTGTTTATGGTACTGAAGCCATCCTTCTCATTGAGGTCGAGTTAACTTCACTATGCATCTCTTTTAAGCATGTCTTGGATGATCATGACTATTGAGTAGCTCACTTGCAAGAGTTAGACCTCCTAGATGAGAAATGCATGATCACGCTCAAAAATCTTCAAGCATATCATAATTCACTAAAAGGCTACTATAATCAGAATGTGAAGTATAGAACATTTGAACTTGGTGATCTTGTTCTTTAAAAAAACTAAAAAAATACCATGACTGAGAAGAAACATAAAGGAAAATTCAAACCAAACTGGATAGGGCATTTTTTCATCACTGTAGATTATGGATCAAGAGCATACATGCTTGCCACACTAGATGGTGATGAAATTCTAGAGCCAATGAATATTATTCATCTCAAGTGGTACTATGCTTGAATGCTAAGGTGTATTATTTGTAAGGACTATTTTAGTTATACCATTTTATCACTATTTTTCTTTGTACACATACCATTCTTATCTATCCTTTTTACCATATCCACTTTCCAATTTTGACCTATTGACCCAACATGTTCTAAAACTTAGCTCATTTGACCTTGGTTTTTGTCATTCATTACGTAGTTTTAGCATCAAGTTATTTGATCAATTTATCAGTTAGTTCAAGAAATTTAGACAAAGATTATATTTTGGGATAGTGTGACATAAGTTTCAGTAGTTGCATCCTTCATTTTTTAGTCATTTCTTACCATTGGCATGGTTACTAATTATAACCACCATTGGGAAAATTAGTATCATTGATCTATATTGTTGTGTCTTAGTAATAACCACCTATGGGAAAACTAGGGGCAATACTAAGCCTTGACGTACCAACTTTCCACTTCTTATGCCATACTATGTCTTTTTACCAACTATGTCTACTTTGTTTGAATTGGATACCACACTAGTCAAATTCATTCACTAAAATGGTGAAACTACAGTGACTTAAGGTCTTATTCTAGGACTATGTAGGTAGTGCTTAGATACTTATTGAGGTTAGCTCAATCACCCTTTTCCCAATGCTCTCACTATTCTATGAGAAACCTAAGCTACGCTTTCACTATTTAGTGATCTTAAACTATTTAGTGTCTTATAATTCTTGATTGAGTTGTGACACTATAAAATAATTACAAAAACATTTCAAAAAATTGTTAGAAAAGAACAAAAATATTGACCACTTCTTTGCCTTAAGGATTATGGGAACCCATACTAAATTATAAGCAAATCACTTATCATTTATTTTCCCCATTCTTTTTAGCCTTTTCTCTCATGTACTTATCATTTTACAGGACCATTCCTCTTCTTATATCACATCCATTCTATTTATTTTCATTATTTATCACATTCTTCCCATTCCCTGGGCAAACTACATTTGGCCTAATTTTTTTTTATTGGATATTACATCAATGGAACTATGTAGGCAACATCCACTTGCCTAGTGCATATGGAGATAACTTGGCCACCCCCTTCCTTTTTTTCTATTCCCCCACTTTGTCTGTTTGTTAAGTTGTCACCTATTTTCTAGGGGCAATGTTTGTAGGGTTTCTATTGCATGATTATTATTTATTTCTGCTTATTTTTTTTTGTTTGACTATCTATTTGTTTGATTTTATCACTATTGCCTTAATTTAGTTTATGTGTGTTCATTGGGTGATTCATTGTCCACACTTAGACTCGAATCCATCCATATTCATATGTTTACATTGTCATCATGGTTTCTATCATTGGTACATTGTTTTCTATTGACTATTGGATTGTAGGAGTCAATCTTTATGCATATTTTGGCCAAGTCTTTATGGTGTTCTCTCATGAAGCCTACCATCACATGCTACAATAAACCTTAGCTTCAAGAAGTCTATTTAGAAATGGTAGCATCTCTTCAACACTGACATCCTAATTTTATCCTAATCATATCCCAAATAGAGTAATTAACCATGAAAGAATTTCATTCTTTATTAATTCAGATGAGCATCTCCCTACTAGTAGGTTATTCCAATTCATCATTACCCTTCATGTCAAGTTATCATCATCCTTGACCAAGTTGATCATGTTTGCCATAATCGGGGTCCAATGATTATAACTGCATATGGGCAAATCATTACACACCATCCCGCCTACATTTATCAATGATTATAACCACCTTTGGGAAAATAATTTTGTTGTCTCCACTTTAATTTTTCTACCCATACAGGGGCATGTTATTATCTTGTTTGTCTATCCTAACTGGGGCAGCTTCATCTCCTCAATGATTATAATTGCCTTTGGGCAAATCATTATGTTATCATACCACATTACCCCTATTAGGGTACAATGTTTATAAATGCCTTTGGACAAACCATTATGCACCATCCCACTTGCATTCTCAATGATTTTGACTACTTTTTGAATATCATTATGTTTTCACCCCATCATCTTTCCTTTATTTGGTCCCCTCATTTCACTTCTTTCTTTTTGAGGGACCATTTACCAACCTCCTTATGCCAACCGTTCCCTCGAGGGGGCATCACATAGTTAGTATATCATCATTACAGTTGTAGGCATGTAGGACCTTTTAATTATTTTAGAATACATTACTATGCTTATATCTTGCAATTCCTTCCCAAATAGGGGCAAACTGTAGACACCTAAAATAGTCGCCGATAACCTCCAATCAAGCTTTTAGCTAGTTTTCACCCAAAATGCACAGTTTGGCTTAAAAACACTAAAACATGCTAAATGATGTGAAACTAACATAATTCAAATGCTGATTTTGTTTAGGGTATCACTAAATGGGGTAATGCAATTTATGGGCCAGCTAATTTTGATTAGTTCATTTTGAGTCAAAATGTCAAATTTGCACCTAGGTGCTCTGGATTGCTTTTTCCTATCAAATCTTCTACACAAAACATGTGCCTTTGTTATTTTTTTTGAAACATCCTAAATGGAAGTACGGTTCCAATGCATCTAATGTCACCTTCTAATTCTAATCCAATCAAATTTTGGACCAATAACAAGGCATTCTGATCAATTTGGGTAATTTGTGCACAAAGTACTTAATCATGCTTAAGAGCTAATTAACCCAAATCAAGGCCTAATTAATAATTCCATGGAAATTTTTTGAATACTTATTTTTAAAAATTAATATTGAATATCTGCATCATCAAATGACCTCATTTCTTGGGAAGACATCCCTAGGCCATAAATGTTACAAATATCAGGATTCATGCCCCCCATACCCCATCAATGCCTTCCATGCCTCTTAATTTCCACTTCTTCCAATTCAATGATGAAGATAATTAAAAACTTAATTCCAAAAATTTTAATTAATCCTCAACCACACATCTCAATCTTGAGATAAATGCTTTAGGTTGATTCTAGCCAAATCCAAAAATCTATAAATAGGAGGCCTCACAATATCATTT
This sequence comes from Torreya grandis, assembly GCA_037957365.1. Taxonomy (NCBI): domain Eukaryota; kingdom Viridiplantae; phylum Streptophyta; class Pinopsida; order Cupressales; family Taxaceae; genus Torreya; species Torreya grandis. The sequence goes on from JARHVA010000176.1 coordinate 6,815,541, forward strand.
TATAAGCTTAATTAGTGAAAAGTTATAATTCAAAATTGTTTCCAAAAGCTTTAAGAAACTAGTGTTACCATGCCAAATTTATTCCAATCCAAGCCAAGCCACAAGCCAAAGGTGCCAAGGAGAGATGGAGGTTGTCAAGCTTTCATAAGCAAAAGATAAGCAAGCCACCATTACAAAGACATTTGGATCATCCAAGGAAGGTGAAGGAATTATTGTGTTTGATTCATTACTTTTTTGTTGTCTTTATCATTTGATTTTGTTAAATAAGCTCTCCCTAGTGTCTAGGCCTAGAGATGTTATGCTACTAGTGTGTTTATTTCATTTTGTTTTCATTTTAGAACTAACACCATACTAACCATCCTCTCTTGAGTTAAATTCCTATATCACATAGTTTAGTCACATACTCCAACTATCATCCTTATTTTGCATCATGACAACTAGGTAGGAGTATTATCTTTGATTGTGTTTGATGATTCCTACCTCCAACATCTCCTGTACCATATTTTTAATTTTATTATTTTGGGTATAGGGATACCTGTAGGTTCTAATCTCAGGTGGTGTACTTATTAAAATCAAATTGATGGCATGATCATGTGCATGACTTGGAGGAAGTCTTTTTGGCATGTCACTAAAAATAATAGAATGGTCATCTAACACCCTTTATAAATTAGGATTGTAGAATCCTTGGTGGGTTGAACCCCTATGGAAGATAAGCATGCCATAAATTCTTCTGTACATTTGATGATAATATTCATCATTTCATGGGAAATAACAAGTTGTGGAGATTTATCTCATAGTCCACATAGTTTGAAGGTCATGCCTTCTGAATAGAATCTCATGAATAGTTCTTATAAATTCATCTCAATAGTGCCCAAAGTGATGAGCCACTACACTCATAAAATAATGTTAGATCCTCTCATGGGAATAAAAAAACATAGGGGAATATATAAAATATTATCCCATAGCAAGATTAATGCTATGGCATTTTACATAATAGTTGATTGTACCACCATTTGTAATCATGACCTAAAATTCTTGAGCTATGTAAATGAAGCAGTTCAAATAAGTAGCCAACTTACTATTGATGAAGTTATGTGTACTCATAGAGTAAATTAACATATTCAACTTATATTTATTTAAAAAACCAACCAATTTAAGAGTTTGAGGAGTACTAATGCCTAAAAGTGCATGACATAAAATAGTAGGTTGAGAATCTTTAGATTCATCCTTGGATTCTTTCAAACCTACCCCTAAAGCCTCATAATATTCTTCCTCCTCATTGGAAACTTCAATTTAAAACATATTTTTATCACATCAATGTCCTTTTCTCCATTTGTTATCACATGAAAAACACAGACCGTTTCCATGTTTTTCTTCAACTTATTAAGGTGTCAATCTTGTAGGCTATGGAAATGATGGTGTTAAGAAGGTGGATTCATGCACATTAGTGAAAGGTATTCATTTAATCAACTCTTTTTAATCATATATATGTGCCCTTGGTATGGATTTAGATACATTACTGGGATGAAACAAGGGAACCTGTAATTGGATGCTATCTTTGAGGCCACCTAAAAATAGGCTAGTCAAATTTTTCTCAGTGATGTCTGCCACATGTAACAAGAGATTATAAAATTGATGAATGTAATATTTTACCATTTTAGTTTGTTAAAATATTTCTAGTTGGTTGAATTAGTTTTTTGAGACATTTTTATGATAGTGGAGCTATACTTTAAAAAATATAGACTAGGAAACCAAGAGACCTTTATTTTTATTTTTATTTTGAGCACACAACCAATGATACTAAAAAATATAATCAGGTTCTAGATACAAAGAGGTCACAACCACCTTGCATTAGTCTAATTTTGACAACAATAGCTTCATACCATGGTTGACATTGTGATTATTTGGAGGAGAAAAGCCAAAATAAAGTGGTGAAAGGTTATTTTCCAATTAATGAGTTGAAAATTTGGCCAATTACCAATTAATTTATTATAATTGATCTAGAAAGCTAGTCAGGTTCCCTCTCAACCCTATGAGGTCACCTTTAACAACATCAAGATCATCTTTCTGAACCATGCCCTGTAACTCTGACTTAAGTTGATAAACTATCTTTTAAATACTTGAATTAGAATTTTTTGACTCCATGTTATATTTGTGAATAGTTTTAGGCATTTAATTCCCTTTCCCATGAACATGAGTGTTAGACCCTATTATGTACAAACCCTATGAGGGTTGTAACCTAAAAAAATTTATCTATAGATGATACCATTGTGATAACCTCACCAAGATAAACCCAAAGATTACTAATGTGCACAAGGGTGAAAAATTTTGGAGAAAAAATGTACCAATATAATATACCATTATGATCATCTTATAAAGATGAATCTAATGACTGATAATTGTCATAAGGTCAAAAAAAATTTAGACTTTTTTTGACTCAAGAAAATATTTTATTATTTTTTGTAATAAAATCTCATGACCAAAACTATGGTGACAAAAAATTCAGTTCCTCCTAGATCACAAGTTATGTTTTTTTAGCCTTCTAGTACTCAGGCACAAACCTAAAAAAAACTATCACAAAAAATTATCCAAATTGAAGATATGATACCACTTGTAATAAAATTACTTAGATGATTCACAAAAATAGAATTATATATTGAAAAATTAAGAGAAAAATAAATAGATCCACAACAAAATTTAATAATAGATTAAAATACTTAAATATTATGATCGAGTCACTTTAAGGGTGTAACCTCCATAATAATGCAATAAGAATAGAATTCACAATATGATGATAAAATACTAACCACTACCTCTTATATATACTATACTTATCCAAGGTTATTCCATAGGCTGACCATACTAAAAACATAGAGAAATGCAACAAGATAATATGAAAGTGTGTAAGCGACAAGTCAACCACACATATCCCTAGATGAACTATAGGTTAAGGGTGTAGCACAAGTATATTACATTCAAATTAAAATTCCTTATATATAATGAGCCTCATAAGGTATTATACATATAAAAATTACTTCTTTGGTGTATAATTACATTTTTAATTTGAATGTAATATACTTGTGCTACACCCTTAACCTATAGTGCATCTAGGGATATGTATGGTTGACTTGTCATTTACACACCTTCATATTATCTTGTTGAATTTCTCTATGTTCTTAGTATGGTCAGCCTATGGAATAATCTTGGATAAGTGGAGTATATATAAGAGGTAGTGGTTAGTATTTTATCATCATATTGTGAATTTTGTTCTTATTGCATTGTTATGGAGTTTACCCCCTTGAAGTGGCTTGGTCATAATATTTAAGTATTTTAATAAATTATCAATTTTTGTTGTAGATATATTTATTTTTCTCTTAATTTTTCAATATATAATTCTATTTTTGTGAATCATCTAAGTAATTTTATTACAAGTGGTATCAAATCTTCAATTTGGGTTATTTTTTGTGATATTTTTTTTTAAGTTTGTGCCTGAGCACTAGAAGCCTGAAAAAACATAACTTTTGATCTAGGAGGAATTGAATTTTTTGTCACCATAGTTTTGGTCATGAGATTTTATTACAAAAAAGAAAAAAATATTTTCTCGAGTAAAAATATCTTTCTAAACCATGCCCTGTAACTCTGACTTAAGTTGCTAAACTATCTTTGAAATACTTGAATTAGAATTTTGACTCCATGTCATATTTGTTAATAGTCTTAGGCATTTATTTCCCTTTCCCATGAACATGAGTGTTAGACCCTGTTATGTACAAACCCTATGAGGGTTGTAACCTAAAAAAATGTATCTATAGATGATACCATTGTGATAACCTCACTAAGATAAACCCAATGATTACTAATGTGCACAAGGGTGAAAAATTTTGGAGAAAAAATGTACCAGTATAATATACCATTATGATCATCTCATAGAGATGAATCTAATGACTGCTAATTTTCATAAGGTCAAAAAAATTATAGACTTTTTTTTACTTGAGAAAATATTTTTTCTTTTTTGTAATAAAATATCATGACCACCTTTTAAGAATAGGGAGTCTGATGTAGATTAGATAAAATTTCAATTTGAGTAATCCATATGAGTGGATAATTAACATCAAACTTGCATTAGTCTAATTTTGACAACAATGGCTTCATACCATGGTTGGAATTGTGATTATTTGGAGCATAAAAACCAAACTAAAGTGGTGAAGGGTTATTTTACAATTGATGAGTTGAAAAGTTGCCCAATTACCCATTAATTTATTATAGTTGATCCCAAAAGCTAGTCAGGTTCCCTCTCAACCCTATGAGGTCACCTTTAACAACATCAAGATTATCTTTCTAAACCATGCCTCGTAACTCTGACTTAAGTTGCTAAACTATCTTTGAAATACTTGAATCAGAATTTTTTGACTCCGTGTCATATTTGTGAATAGTTTTAGGCATTTATTTCCCTTTCGCATGAACATGAGTGTTAGACCCTGTTATGTACAAACCCTATGAGGGTTGTAACCTAAAAAAATGTATCTATAGATGATACCATTGTGATAACCTCACCAAGATTAACCCAATGATTACTAATGTGTACAAGGGTGAAAATTTTTGGAGAAAAAATGTACCGATATAATATACCATTATGATCATCTCATAGAGATGAATCTAATGACTGCTAATTTTCATAAGGTCAAAAAAATTATAGACTTTTTTTTACTTGAGAAAATATTTTTTATTTTTTGTAATAAAATCTCATGATCAAAACTATGGTGATAAAAAATTCAATTCCTCCTAGATCACAAGTTATGTTTTTTCAACCTTTTAGTGCTCAGGCACAAACCTAAAAAAAACTATCACAAAAAATTGCCCAAATTAAAGATCTGATACCACTTGTAATAAAATTACTTAGATGATTCACAAAAATAGAATTATATATTGAAAAATTAAGATCAAAATAAATAGATCCACAACAAAAATTGATAATAGATTAAAATACTTAAATATTATGACTGAGCCACTTCAAGGGGGTAACCTCCATAACAATGCAATAAGAACATAATTCACAATATGATGATAAAATACTAACCACTACCTCTTATATATACTCCACTTATCCAAGGTTATTCCATAGGCTGACCATACTAAGAACATAAAGAAATGCAGCAAGATAATATGAAGGTGTGTAAAAAACAAGTCAACCACACATATCCCTAAATGCACTATAGTTTAAGGGTGTATCATAAGTATATTACATTCAAATTAAAATTCCTTATATATAATGAGCCTCACAAGGTATTACACATATAACAATTACTTCTTTGGTGTATAATTAAATTAAAATCACTCAATAGTATAACTCAACACTCTACATATTACTCAACATCACACATAGATCTACACACTTAAACCAAGAGGGGCCTAATAAAAATTCATTCTATCATACGTTGCACATTGATTATGTATATTCACTAAGGGATAACTACATGTGATCTAAGACCCCTATTATTGGGGTTAATATAGGCAATGTATAGAATAGTAGGGACTCTGTATCATGTAATCATAATATCCAACAACCCATCTTTCCCCTTATTTTTACATTTTATTCTATTTTTATTTCATGTTTGTAGGTGTTAATTAGGGGTTTGAAGGAAAATCAGCCAAACAATGACATATAAGAGTGATCGAGAGTTCCTAAAAACATATACAGAACCTAGAAGACCTATCAATACATCTTCAAAAGTCTTAGGCCCCTATCCAAAAAAGGACATTAACATGCTGATTTGGCCAATAACATAGTGCACTAGTGTCTAGTTGATCATGTTACTATCCTCTAGAAAATAAAACTCTAGTTTCAGAATGAAAGGGCTACAAGCTATCTTCCTGACCTATTTCAACATTATCATCATTTAGGCACACTTATATTACTCCAAATAAGGGAATATTATCCTTTAACTCAATATTTAAGTAAATTAATTAAATTAGTTATTTTTAATATATATTTATATTTATCGTCTTTACTCAACCCTTTAATAATATAGGATTTAGATCTATTAAGTCTTAAAAAATTTAATCATAAACCCAATCTATGTAACTTGAGTGGCATTTATAAATGAAGTCATATTAGTGTGCAAGACCAGAGAAAGAAAATAACTATGCTGAGTAAGATGGTACCAATGTGATATTTTGATTATGGGGCATGTTGAACCCACCTATTTTCTACTCAGGTTGGTATAATAAAAAACCTCTTTTTGTTCACCAAAATTTGGTATGGTTTTTTTTAGTTTTCATAATTTACTATTTTAGTAAATATTGGAATACAAGGCAAATGGTGTACTTATTTTCTAATTAATTTCTAAGTTTCATCAAAAATAATATTTTATTAAAAACCCTCTCTCATATCTCTAAAATAAATTATCATTTTATCATAATTTTTTATTCTTTATTTGGAAAATTATAGGGTTTTGATTGTGAAACATTCTAATTTTTTCACATATTTCTAATTCATAATAGATCAAAATTCAAATTATTCAAAGGTTATCCATAAATATATTGATATAGATAAAAACCTCTTTTAGTTTGCCAAAATATTATGTGGATTTTACAAATTTATCAGTTTACTATGTTTACTAAATATAGACCTATAAGCCATAAATTGTAATTTTGTTTCCTTATTTTTCTAGGTTCATCTTATTTCCTATTTTTTCTAGAAAAAACTATCTCAAATTTTCAAAAAAACTCAGCCAATAGTTTAAAATTTCTATATCCTTACTATATCATGATTTATTGCTCCCTAACATTTATGTGGCTTTCTTATCTTATTTTTATATCAATTTTTAGAACATTTCAAATGGATACAAAGAAGATCTTTCCTTCTTCTAACCATAAGGAGGGTGATAGTTATCATCCCTTTAACTAGGTTCATACTATCACCTCTTCACAATGTAAGGTGGATCATCCTATTATGTCAAAAGAGGGTAACCATAAAACCCTTCCCACATCCTTTGATGGTACATGTATGCATGTTAAATATGATATACATAGGATTTGTGCTTGTGAAACTCTCAAATAACAATTCAATACTATGAAAGTTAATGCATGAGTTACAAAAGCAGAATTAGTCTCTATATTCAAAGATCACTTTATTACAAAATCAGATTTCATATACAAAGATTCCACATTATGCTACTGTGAACCATGTGTTTTCATCTTCAGATACCAATTATGTGCCTAATAAGAATCAATATTGGAATCCAAAGCCAAAGTCACCTAATGATAATGATTCTACAAGTGAAAAGAATCCTACTAAGAAGTCAAGTGAGATTATAAAAGAGATGCTTAAAAATAATTTGACCAATTTATCTCCTTTACATCCCTTACAAAGATCTAAATATTATTGTTCATATCATAAAATACAAGGTCACCATACATATTCTTCTTTTGTATTGAAAAGAAAGATACAAAAGATAACTTCTCTTAAAGCACATGTGCCAAATGAATAGAAATGGGTACCAAAGATCCTCTAAAAAAAAAAAAAAACTTTAACAAATCCACCTCAAGATTAAAATTATATATCATTGAAGGTGGATGAGCCTTAACATGATATTTAAGTTTCCAATGTTCCAATTTCTCAAAAAGGCATACTGAATATTCCAAAGAATGATCCAAAGCAAGAAATTTTGAAAGAACAATCATCCCAAATGGTAATGTTATAGAATGATCAAAATTCATCTTTTTATAATGAGCAAGATAAGATGTATAATTTTTTTGGGTCTATATCCCATATGTTTCCAATGATAAAATCAAAGAATAAAAATCCATTTCCAGGAAAGAAGTTCCAACCTATGGTGCAATTGGTTTTTCATACATGGATAATCAAATTGTCAAAACATTTATTTAGTAGCCATTTATTCAAGACAAATAAAATGTATTTGAATTATCCTTTAATACTAGTTATGTGTATGATCCTAATGATGGTACAACTTGGCATGACCTTCTTAGATCATGATGTGATCATATTATATGCACTTCAATGTTATACCTACCTAGACATGTTCCTTTTATATGCTACATGGTTCCATTCATAGATTATATAGTTGTCTTATCCTTTTGAGGTGAGGTAACTTCCAATTTTTATTCTTCACTCCCCTCAAAGAGGGAAGGGAATATCAACGGTTTCATGCCATAGAGGCATGTTCTCCACACTTGGAATAGTTTTTAGATTCACTGGGGGTATGCTTTGGAAGCCTATTCTCCACACTTATTCAGTATTTAGTATATCTAGATTATAGTGGAGGCATGTCTTGGAAACATGTTCTCCACATTGGCACTTATATTAATTTTTAAATTTCTCCACATTGGTACTTATTTTATTTTTCAAATTTCTCCATATATAATGAAGGCATGCTTTGGAAGCATGTTCTCCATAGTTACACAGTTTTTGAATTGGCCAAAACACATAATTATATGATTCATATTCATAGTTGTGGTAGAATTATATACATTGGTACAATTTTATACACAGTTTCAACATGAGACATATCTAAGGTGCATATGTTACAAAATATGTGCCTAATATTGAAAAATATAATTTAGTTTCATATTTTAAAACTCTTTTATGAACTATTACCACATTATGGAATTTTACGTACTGATACCTTGGTCAGACTTTTATGAAATTGATTGAGCCAATCTAATGCAGTAGTTGGTTCACTTTTGGTATGGTTGAGTTGATTAAATCACTTAATCTTTCCAAGTTTTTAGGTTGGACTTGATTGTATCAACTTGCCTCACCAATTTATAAGTATGATTGGGTTACACAATTGAGCTAATCTCAACTAATAGGTGGAAACTAACCTTTGATCCAAGGTTAGGGGTAGGTGCCTTCCAATATTTATCTTTCGATCTCCTTAGATATATGAACTTTATATATTCATATGTATTTGTCATAATCTCAATTTCAAATCCTTACAATGATATATCTTTTCAATTTAACTTTCCATTATAGAAAAGGTGGTTATATCGATACACATGTGTACTCCTAAACCTTACTCTTTAAATTTAAATAATTTCAAGTACTTTCAAATTCAGATTATATGCATTGATTGTATATTGTAGTATGTTATTGGTTGAAGGTTAGTCACTAGAAAAGCACTTAAGTTGGGATCATGAAAATATAAGGTGTGTTATACACACCCATGTATGCATTCCTTTCCTTTAAAATATAAATTTAATAACTAAATTAAATGGGGTGAAAATGTAGATGATATTTATGGATTATATAGCACCTCAATCTTGTACACTTGGAAATCTCAAAACTTGGATGTTCTTCTCAGTTTTGGACCTTTCTTTCTTTCGTAGGTCTCACATCTACTCTATATTGTGCCCCTTGGCCTATCTCTTAGTTATAATAGTGTTATGTTGATGACCCATGCCTTATATCTTTCATTAAATACTTAAAATTTACTTATCTTATTCCATGTAATTTCTAAACCTATACATGTTTTCCTACTCCATAGATACTAGCATCCCAGGTAGACACCTATGTCACTACAAGTGTCCTAATTTGACACAAGTGTCCAATTACCTAAAGTCATATAATTTTCAAATGAAATGTATCTTAATGGTTAGAATAATTATTTTGTGATTTATCTCTCCAAATGGGTTGATATAAGTACAGGATCAACTCTCATTGATTCCTCACCTAGCAATATCAACAAAACACCTAGTATTCATAACAAAGAGCATTCAATTGAATGAAGCTTCTGTATATTATCCTATTTCCATATTAGTCATAAGGAAAACACATCTATATATTTTAAGAATTGAAGGAGTAGCTCAAGATCCCTATTTTCCAAGTTATAAGATAGGTCAATATTGTTCTTGCTTTCCACATATTGCATGATTCACACACAAGACCAAAAATAGGGGATAAATACATCAATCTAAGGCCCTCTTATTATTATTGGATATGTAGTTATTAACCACTTATAGAGGGTTATTTGGAGTTATCTCAACACCATGTGCCCACTAACCCATTTTGACCCAAGGTCACTATTGACTATTTTGACCATAAGTCAAAATAGGTCAACCCTCTATATATAAAAACTTGATATAAGGGTATTATAGGGTCTTATTAGGTGTTTCATGGTCTTAATTTGGGTCATTTCATATGCAATTTTCTTTGTCATGGTTAAATTTTAGTCCTTGTACCATTTCATGTCATAAGGGGTCATACTTAAGCCATTTATGAGGGTTTTATGGTTTTCCTAAGTAGATAAAGGTGTACAAGGTTTTTTAAACATCCCCTATGTCAGATACTTGTTATTCATGTCAATCCTAACTGAAAAAATTTTAGGTACTACATTGGAATCAAGAAAATAGTTAGAAAAATGAATTTTGGGTAATTATACGAATTTTATAGAGGTTTTGGCATGTGTGGAAGGCATTATAGTGAATATTCAGTTCCCATGAACTCACTTTGACACTTGGTTAGCTCTAAAAGTCCAAAAAATGGCTTAAAACCATTTCACTTCTCCATCACTCCACTAGGCATGTAAAAGTAGCCAATCGATTTTGGTTGAATATAGACTATAAAGGTTGATTCAAGAAAAAAAATCTTGTTGGATCTTAGTAAACTTATTATAATTCATATTCATGGTAAAATTTTAAATATTGGTTGCTTATACTTTATGAACCAATGTTAAGAAGTTGACTTCTCCTCTCTGCATGCTAATCTCCATACCCTATAGGTTTTGCTTCTATTTGCATTATTCCATATAATAAAATTTATTAAAGTGATTATATAATATGTTTAAATTATTCTCCCATGGTTTTTATATTTTATTTCATGTGTGGAGATGAATTCAGGAGAAAAAAATCTTAGTTTGTCAAGTAGGAGTTTCATTGTTATGTTGTAGGCATGTTCATTAGCTATAAAGGTTTTCCCTTCTTGTAGTGGTTTCAATCAATTTTAATGTGGATTTATACTTCCCAAAATATGATTATAAACCTATCCAAGAATTTATGGTCCCCAATGCATCTCCATGGGGAGTGAGAAGTCAATAAAGGCTAACATAATTAATTCCCTACATGTATTCACCTATAATCAAGTGAATGGAAGTTTTGAGAATAGTGATGGGAATGTCATGAAGAGTTTCAATAAGTTGGGAACATTTTTAGAACATGATAAGTTATGTAAATCCATTAAAATTACATATGATGGACTATGATAACCAATTAAAATTCTATGTGCAGTCCTATATCATTGATAGACACCTATAAGCACCCCACAGGAGACTAACCATGTTAGAATGAAGATGTTGAAACTAGTTTGAAGTAATTAAAGATGGGAATGATCTATTTGAATACTTTAGGGATGCCTAATATTGATTATATGACCATACACTATGCATACTATCAATATATCACCTCCATTTCCCTGTGTCCTATAATATGTACCTAAAGGTGGCTCATACATAGTACAAAGCAATTGGAATGCATATGTTGAAACTTGTTTGGACCTTCATTAGGGTTTTGAGATGTTAAGGGTGACATAGTAATAATTAGTGAATCTATTGAGTATCAAATAGTCTTAAAGCCATTATCTTATGTTGATTAAGTAACTTTAGAGACTTGTTACCTTAAAATTTCTAAAATAAGGGTTTCACCCTTCTTTCAATCTTGCCATAGTGAAATATATGAGGTCTTGGCAAGTATAAATGTTTCCATCATGGAACCCTATCATATGGGATATGATTGATATGATAATTTTTATATTTTTACAAAGTATTATGATGATGGAGAGATCCCAACTCATGCAATAGTTCATTGCAGTCCCTCAATGTTATCTATAGGATTTTGTGTTAGGACTTGTTCCAAAGTCTTAACATTAGGTTAGATTTTTGGTAGGTTAATTAATATTATTATAAATGGGGCATGAATATTTTAGTAAAGACACCCCCATAAAATAAACTTACTTAGTTTAATTTTAGGTAGTTTTCATGTTTTATATTTATTAATTAGAACTACCTTACAGGTTGTTTTCTCGTAAATAGTTGGTTATAGGTTAGTTGTTTTTACCGATCATTGGTAAAAACTATATAAATCAATGTTTGAAATGTAAAAGGGTTAATGGAGTAAAGGCATCCTTATGTACTTGATTTTTTTGAATATTAATAAAATACTTGTGCACTCGCACTAAGCGGGGACAAGGTTCAACCTATTTGGTTCAAGGAGTTATTAGTGGTATCAGAGTATGGTTATTTTGGGAGCTTGGTGAATTTGAAAGGAGCAAGGTGAAAATTCAAATTCAAGTGATTTCATTGGCATGAAATAAGGTATGCCATATAGTAAAAATTTTATTGGTTTAAATGTTTGAAAAATTATTATATTATTTTAATTTTTCAAATATTTTTTTTACATTTAAACTTGTGTTTTTCATATACCACCATTTGGTCTTTTTGATCATTCATACTCCATTAAAATTGTGTTCAAACCTCCTCATCTGGCATAAAAATGATTTTTTTAGCATTTAAATGTTATTAAATTCATTATTTTTTGCAAAAATAAAATTTGTATGGCCTATTTCCTATTGAAAACCTTTGTAATTTCCATTCATGGTTGCCTTTGTTATTTCAGTTCATTCTTAGGCAGCTTAAAAGCTAAAACACATGCCAATCTTGATCAAATGGTATTAAAACCCTATTTTTTTCATTCAAAATAAAAATTTGGGATTTTTTTGGAGTTGTATGGCCTTCCAATGCCCTGAGTTCATTTTGAATCCATTCCCTGAAAAACATACCTTGAAAATCTACCAAAACTCAGTTAAAATCCATTTTATCATGCCTGTACAGATTTTTATAGCATGTAGGAGAGAGAACAGGTGAAGAGAAAATTACCAGGAGAAGCCATGGCATCACAGGAAAACATGGCACTGCAATAAAACTTAGAATTTTCTTTTGCTATTTCTAAAGTTTTTTGGATATGAAAAATTATGCTTTGGGTCCCACAGGGGAAGCTTGCTTGAGAAGGCTGAAAAAGGGAAGAATTTAAATTTATTTACACACATGTAATTTTTGTTTCCCTCATACAAAAAATTTGGAATAAGTAGAAATTTTTGAGTGTAATGTTCTGAAGATGCTCTTAGAGTAATTGGTTAAGCTTATTTTGTAAGAAGTTTGAAAAGGAGGAGGTCAAAGGTTCAAATCCATTTTTTTTGGAGAAAGTTCTTTTTACTTTAGAATATGATTTTTTTGTAAAAGGAATTTTCCCTTTTTAAATTTGAATATTGTAAAACACATACTTATTGTATTATGTTATTTTAAAATTGAAAAAGAGGGAATTCAATTCTATTTCTTTTACATTGTTGTGGTGATATAAGGGTGTAATTGGTGGAATAAGGTTGTAATTACACAAAATAAGGGTGTAATCATTGATTTTTGGTGAGGTTAAGTGCAAAACCCATAAAAAATACTTGTTTTTATTTTGTGCTCTACACAGAGGTTAAGTGCAAAACCCCATAGAAGTAGTGTCTTGTGTAGTGAGTGTGATATTTGTTTCATCTCTTTTGTATTTTGTCACACTTTTCTCTACTACACTTTCTTTCATTTCAAAATGTTGAAGAATTAAAATTTTCTTTCAGATGGTGATAGATTAACAATTTCCAATTATTTAGATTGGAAACGATTGATGGAGGCTTCACTAGTTTTTAATGAGTTATGGGATATTGTTAAGAATGAAAATCCCACATTGCCAATAGAGCAGGCTGAATTAGATATATTCAATTTGTATGATTCTAAGGCCTTAGCTCCAATTAAATGTTGTTTTACTCATGATACTTATGTTCGTATTGAAAATTCTCCTCATAGTTATACTGCATGGAAAACATTGTCAGATTTGTATGATAAGAAACCTAAGCATAAGAAGATAAATATTCATATGCAGTTGTTTACTTTGTCATTAGATGAAGATGGGGATATGGGATAATATATGTCTAAGTTGAAAAATATCACTACTGAGTACACTAAGGCTGGTTTTGGAAAACTAGATGATGACCTCATAGTTATTGTTGCTTTGAAAGGACTACCAGGATCCTATAGGAATTTTGTTGAAATGTTGCATGTCTCTGACAAGATCACAGGCATCAACTTTGATAAATTAGCTGAGTTGCTCATCCAACATGACCTCTCTCAACCCAAGAAATCTAAGAAAATTGAAGAAGCCCATGTTTTAGAGTCAAAGCCTAGTTCATCTTTAGCTGGGCATCAAAACAATAGAGGAAATAATTATAGAGGGGGTTGAGGTTACAGAGGAGGTAGATATCAAAACAGAGGTAGGATTCATTCAAATAATCAATAATCTAGTCAATCACATTCGCATGAAACAAGTGATTGAGGACATGGTCACAACTCATATAGGGGCAGAGGTCAAAGTAGATCAGACATTTAGTGTCATAGATGTGGAAAATTTGGTCACATTGCCTCAAAATGTAGGATTCCTTTTGATAAAATTTGGAGGCCACAAAAAGTGACTAAGTCTAACTCTGCTCAGTATGCCAATCATGACTATGATGAGTCTAGTAATGTTGCCCATGAATCTGCATTCACTACTTTGGGGCACATTGATTATATTAAATATGAGGCTAGAGATGAGCTCACAGATGTATGGGTTTTAGACACAAGAGAAACCAAACACATGACATTTAGGAGAGATTTCTTTTGGTCTTATAAGGAAGCTTCTCTCTCTCTAGTTTCCTTAGCAGATAAGTCTATGCATACACCACTAGGACTTGGATCTATTCAGATTCTTCTTCCTAATGGGTCTATAAAATACTTGGAGGATGTTTGGTATGTTCCCACATTGAAGAAACACTTACTTTATTTGGTAACTATTCAAAAAAAAGGTTATCAAATTGTGCTTGAAAATGGGCTCATTTACATCAATTCAGTGAAGGATGATTATAAAACAATGTATACAGGATATGAAGATGGAAACTTGATTAGATTGCATTGTAAAGTGCTTCCTCCCACTATAGAACTTGTAACAGCTGTTGACATAGGTACAAGTACTATGTCTAAACATCAGTTATGGCATCTCCACTATGGACATTTGAATATCCACTCTTTAGTGGATTTATAGAGATATGGTATGGTGAATGGGTTGCCCACTTTTTGCAAAGATATTATTCTTTGTGAGTCATGTGTTTTGGGAAAAATTTCCTAAACAGTCATCTTAGAGAGCTAACAAATGTTTACAATTAGTTCATAGTGATGTATGTGACATGAAAAAGTCATCCATTGGTGGGTGTAGATACTTTATCTTGTTTATTGATGACTTTTCTCAAATGACTTGGGTATTCTTTATGAAAAACAAATCTAAAGTTTTCACTAAGTTTGTTGATTGGTTATACTTAGTCAAAAAAGAAACAGGTTCACATTTGGCCACTCTTTGTTCAAATAATGGAGGTGAGTATACCTCTAATGAATTTTTAGATTATTGTCGATAACATGGTATTCATTGACAATATCGTAATGCTTATACTCCATAACAAAATGGAGTATCTGAATGGATGAATAAAAATTTAGAGGGCACAACATGTGACATGTTACACTATAAACAACTTGATGATAAGTTTTGGGCAGAAGCTATTAGTACTACAGTGTATTTGAGAAACAGGTCCCCCACAATTGCACTTTTGGGACAAACTCCATATGAGGCATGGTATGGATTTAAACCAAAGGTTAAACACTTGAAAGTGTTTGGATGTCTTTGTTTTGCTTTAGTTCCTATTAAACATAGAACTAAGTTGGAAACATGAAGTCAAAAATGCATCTTTCTTGGTTATTCTGAAGATAAAAAGGGGTTTCGTTTGCTTGCACAAGATTTAAGAAAATTCATAGTGAGTCGAGATGTAATATTTGATGAGTTTGGGATTATGAACACTATAAAGATTGATTCTCAACTTGATAGATTAGAGAGGAAAAATACAAAAAGAGATAAGGGTTTTAATAATGGGGATAACTCTTCAAAGTTATGGTATGAAACTTAAATTCCTTCACTTTCCTCTCCTTTAGCTATAAGTTCACAGGTTGATGACTTAGAAATTATTGAAAATTCTTGAAGTTCCCCTTCAAACAATACACATAATGACAATTTTGGAGTCCCTGATTTCAATAATTTGACTAAGTATCCAAAATGGGCTCAATGAACTTTTTCTAACTTGACAGCATATGAAGTTGGTTTAACAGGGCCCAAGAATTCTCGAAAATAGGTAAACTATGCTATGGTTGTCACTACTTCTTCCACTGAGCCATCAACTTTTGAGGAGGTATCTACTGAACATGTTTAACAACAAGCAATGAAAAATGAGTATGATGTAATTCTTATAAATAATACATGGGTTTTAGTTTATCATCCTCCACATGTTAAACTCATTAGTTGTAAATGGGTTTATAATACTAAGTATAAATCAGATAGCTCCATTGATAAACATAAGGCATGGCTTGTTGCTAAAGGATATGTGCAACAAGAAGGTATTAGAGGAAACATTTGCACTAACTACCAAATGGCACACTATTCATATGGTACTTGCCTTAGCTACACAAAATAGTTGGAAAGTACATCAATTGGATGTTAAAAGTGCTTTTTTAAATGGTGATTTATAGGAAGAAGTATATATGAAACAACCTCAGGGTTTTGAATAGGTGGGTGTTGAACACAAAGTGTGTAAATTGATAAAAGCTTTGTTTGGACTCAAATAGGCACCACGGCTTGGTATGAGAAAATGGATTCATACTTGAAATCCATTTGTTTTCATCATAGTGAATCTGATGATACTCTTTATGTTTGAGTGCAGGGTAAGAAAATGATGATACTTGTTCTCTATGTCGATGACTTATTTATCACAGGTAATGATGAAAACCATAACAAGTCTGTGAAGAAGGAATTAAAAGATGGGTTTAAGATGATAGATCTTGGACTTCTTCACTACTATCTAGGCATAGAGGTAACTCAGAAAGAGCATAGTATTTTCATTTCACAAACTAAGTATATTTCCAAGTTATTAGAGAGGTTTGGCATGAGTGATTGCAAACCTGCCCTCACTCCCATGGAAAGTAACTTGAAATTGTCTAAGGATGATAGCAGTGCCTTTTTGGATGGCACCAAATATAGACAATTAGTGGGAGGTTTGATATACTTGATGACTACCAGGTCTGATATTTCATTTTTAGTTGGAATTTTATCTAGGTTTATGCATGAGCCTAGAGAAATTCATTGGCATGCAACAAAATGAGTACTTCATTACCTTCAGGGAATGAAAACATATGGCCTTGAATACTATTGCAATAAGAACTTCAAACTTGTTGGATATTGTGATGCAAATTTTGGCAGATGTGTGGATGACAGAGTGTCAACCATAGAATACACTATGCATATGGGTTCAGATGCCATTATTTGGTGTTGTAAGAAGTAGGATATAGTGGCAACTTCATTAGTAGAATCAGAGTATATTGTAGCATGGGATGCTTCCAGAGAAATTATTTACCTTCATCATATTCTTGAATATCTTTAGGTTTCTCAGTTTGCTCCTACACAGTTATACATTGATAATCAAAGTGCAATCAAGATGTCCAAGAATCTAGTGTTTCATGCCAAAACAAAACATATGGATGTCAAATACCATTATCTGTGAATGCTGGTGGCAAAGAAAACTCTTGATCCAATATATTGCCCAACTATCAATCAGACTGCTAATATCTTCACAAAACCCCTTGATAGAATCAAATTTGAAAAATTCAAAAAAATGCTTGGTATGTGTCCAAAGACCTGACTTTGGATCATAAGGGGGTTTTTTAGGACTTGTTCCAAAGTCTTAACATTAAGTTAGATTTTGGGTAGGTTAATTAATATTATTGTAAATGGGGCATGCATATTTTAGTAAAGACACCCCCATAAAATAAACCTACTAAGTTTAATTTTAGGTAGTTTTCATGTTTTATATTTATTAATTAGAACTACCTTATGGGTTTTTTTCTCATAAATAGTTGGTTATAGGTTAGTTGTTTTTACTGATCATTGGTAAAAACTATATAAATCAATGTTTATAATGTAAAAGGGTTAATGGAGTAAAGGCACCCTTATGTACTTGATTTTTTTGAATATTAATAAAATAATTGTGCACTATCACTAAGTGGGGACATGGTTCAACCTATTTGGTTTAAGGAGTTATCATTTTCAACCTTGAATGGCCTTGTGGTGATATAGGACTTGATGGAGGCATAAATATACATACAAATACTCCTTTGATATTGAAATTGAACTAATGGTTTAAATAACATTTATAGGAGTTAAAATATGGGGTCTCAACCCATATCACAACCTACCTGACCTCTTTTACCCTCAAAATAGACACTTACAGGTTGCCTATAGGGTGACAATACAAGTTGGACTAAACTATGGGTGTGTGGTCTCACTCAAGGAATAATATACAAAATTTAAACTATGATATGAAAAAAATCAACTAAAATAATGTTTTATGGCAATGAACAAGGCTTAATACTACAATATATACCTACAACTATGCCATTTTTTGAGCAAATAACACAATTCCTTAACTTACCAACTAGGCCTGTCAAAGTGGAAGGTACACATTTAAGAATTTTTCAATGATTGGGATGATGAACATGTTTGAGCAAAATTTAACAAGTTATAAAGACCATATAATTATATTACCATAACATATAAATAGGGAATCATGTCAAATAAGTTCAACACATAACTTACAATTAGTACACTAGCCTAATACATAGTCAACGAGCTTGAGAAGCCTGCCTTAGGGTATTTGAATAATTTAATGAATCATTTATCTGATATACCCATAAAAATTAGTAAAAAAGGTCATAATATGTACCTAATCCCCTTATATATTCATCTTTATTAGGACAATAGGGGAAGTGCCCTTTATTTTGTCTCAGATAAAGGGCACTCCCAAAGAGACATACTTTGCAGGTTTGTCACAAACAAGGTAATAAGGTGAGTTTATAGATATTGAAAACATGTAATAATTTTTTATTAAGGTTTATTAAACATTATTATACATTAAAAAGGCCTCATGGGTGCTAGAGGCTAGACATTGTAGCCTAAACCCACAAAGTTATAGTCAGGGCTATTAGGCCTTGACTAGGCCTAAAACCCAATTAGAGGGATAATATAATTTTTAGAAACATATGAGCCTTTAAAATAATTAAAATACCTCCATGAAGAGTTATAATATGATTTAAAACATTTAGTTTGCATAGAAAGTCATGAAAAAGCCATTTTCTTGGCTCAAGAACAACCCAGGGTGCATAGAATGCAAGAAAGAGCTCGAGAGGCTAAGTTTGGAAGTTCATATTTGTACATGCATATATCATGGGTACTTGAGGAGATATGATATGTTTAATATGGTATAAAATAAGGATTTAGTGGAATTTTTATAAGGATTGAATGCCATATTTTTATGAACAATCCTTAAGGGCCTGAACTACTTAAAACCATTCAAAACCCTTGCTAATGACCTGATGGAAAATACAAAAAAGGAAATGAATTAAAGAGGGATATTTATGTTAGTAAATTTATTTGTGATTTTATAAAACTCCCACAAGCTTCTTCCCATCAAGTTGGCTTCTACCCTATTTGTACGAACATGGTACAAAACTAGTTTTCTTGATATATTTTGGTATTTTAAAAGTAAAAAAGTGTTTCAAAGGATGAAAATCACTTTGGAAGGTCAAATGGGACATAGTATAACTTTAAATGTTCATTTATTACTTAAAAAAAGCACACAAGTATCTCTGCTTGCTCTTTCACTTCAGGTAGTCCAAACTGACATAGTGAATGGAAAGTGATCACCAAGTGAGAAGGTGATAACTCTAATTAGGAGGCCTTTTAAGGTCTATATGATGAACTGGGATAAAAGGAGAGTCTTTAAAGTGTCACATCACCCATTATATTTATTGGCTTGATAAATTAAATACCACCTTGGTGCCAAGTATGAAAGATGAGTGAAAGAAAGGTGATTATGACTGCAAATAGTGAAAACATCTATCTAGAAGAAGATTGATGATTAAGGACTTATTTAATGCATTTTGGATCCATTTTATAACCCCCCATTCATATTTAAATGATTTAATATGTTCTTATTCTTCCTTGTATCACTCAAGAAGGACTAAATGATGAAGATAGTTTCCAAGAAGGTAGCTAAGAGACCTTTATGCCAAGTTTGGGGAGTGTGATGCTTTTGAGGGATATTTGTCCAAAGAGACCTTTCATGGTCTATTCCATACTTAATTATCATAAAAAAATAACTCTTTATCTCATATTGACACTTTTTAAAGTGACTCTTTATCTTTATTCTTCTCTTTCCTCTCTCACATTCTATAAGTACTAGCCATTTTGGCTCTTGTAAAAAAATTCCACACCATGTATGGCAAAGCCCTACTAGTTTGATGTTGTACTTTGACTTTGAATAATACATGAAATATGTTTTTGAGTTTATATATCATATTTTCAAAGTGTGTGAAGATATGTATAGTGAATAGTCAAGTGATTTCCATCTATCATTGCTTTCCCTTAATCCCTCCATGTTTGATGCAAGTTATTCCACTCTAGCAGGTCATATGAAGTGTTTTCAAGTGTATGGTTTTGTTTTCAAGTGTAAAATTAGCCTTAGTGTCTGAAACTGATATATGGTTCACTTACCTTGCATAGTATATATGTATATCACCTCCATATTGAAATACTAATGTTAGAGCATTTTAAGACCTTGAAGTTAGTGTTTTAGGTCTTATTTTTTAGTGAAATAAGTATAATGGTATAGTATAAATACTTAGTGTGTATCACCCCATTAGAATATATTTATTTTATGTATACTTATACTCTTTTCACATAAATAATCAATTACTCTAGGTGATAAGTGCTTCAAGGTCAATTCAGGGAGCTAGACCTTAAACCTAGAGGTCTACCTCTACTATAGGCAACCCGCAAGCCTAGAGGTATTCCAATGTTTTCAAAATATTAGATTAGGATTAAAAAACCTCTTCTAGGGTGATATATTTAGTGATAATAGTTCTGGCATGTCCGGTGGGACCAAGGTCCAAGAGAGTGGAAAGATTGTTGGTGTGTCTTTCCTCTAATTAGATTTTAGAAGCAAGAAAGATAACACTAATAGTGACTCTGAATGAAATATTCTAGTTGTAAGTAGCCTAGGTATCCCTTATTTAATATTTTTATTAGTTATTGTATTTCATTTTAACTATGAGGTTTATATGAATATATATGATGAATATCCCTACTATGTACCTCTATATCAACCATGTTATACCCCTCAATAACCCTATCAAAGTTGCTATAAATATTATGGGTCATTGCAACCCCATGGTCATCCATTTCCTTCTCCATATAGACATCATGTTTTTGGATATCCTTATGAGGAAGGCTATCAAGAATCCTATCAATAATTACCTTCCTATCAATTCCAATACAACTCCTACCAACTATGCCATGATTTCTATCAACCTCAAGAGGATTATTATGATCCTTATCATGAGGAATCAGAGGATTCCATGGATTCTCCATCAAGATATCACAAGTCATTATGTGAATTATTATAGGATAAAAAATAATAAGTTAAAGCTAACCTCAACCCCCACCATTACCTTCCTCCTCCTCCATCAACCCCATCTTATATCAAATCCTTGTTGGCACTAATACCAAACTTACTAGATAGAGAAGAAATGATGAGAAAATGAGATGATGAGTTTTATGTGCTCCCTAACCATCTCATGGAATGGTTAAGAGGCTTGTTCCAAGGGTGTATGTACATGTGGAATATGGTTGAAGAAGAAAATCAATGGGATATCAAGGAAAATCTATACTTGGAAAAAAAGTGTCTTCAATGCTCAGTAGATAGACTAAATATGTGTGAAGATAAAAAGATTAAAAATGAGCCTAAAACTATTGAAGAGCCTTAAGGAGGATATAACCAAGGTGAAATTATTGTGGGAATAAGTGTCTTTCCTATTGACCAAGGCAACTTGTCATTTCCCTATGAGCTCACTCAAGAAGTCCTTTTACCCAAATCCTTTCATAAGCCCTCCATACATCTCATACTCCATCTCTATCATATAAGCCTATCCATCACCCTCATACCTCATCCCTCCTTGAAGGAGATCCCATCTTGTAGGAAGAAAGTGAAGAGGAGAAAACTCAAGCCATGGCTAGTCAATAGGATACTTCAAGTGACTATGAAGAAGAAATCACCATAGGGACTCCTCTTGGTGAACACAAGTGTAACTCCATATTATTGAGTGAAGGGAAGCATGTTGAAGGTCCTATTATAGTTTTCCATACAGAATTTGGTCAAGGTGTGAAAGGAGAAGTGTTTGAGAAAGACTTAATATCTAATTACTTAGTTAATGTCCACGACAAAAGATCTCTTAAAGGTAGTAGCCATGAAGAAGAAGCTGACCTATGGTAAACATTTCATGCCATAAACCAAGAGTTTGAATAGCTAAGTAAGTCAAATTATTCTTCTAAGAAGTGCATATTTGACCATGAGGTGGTTGATGATCCTAACAAAAATGAATTTGAGTGTGTTTTCAAACATAAAAATGAAGGTCTTCTTAAGAATGAAGAGAAAGTTCAATTCAATCCTCAAGAATCTATAGTCATGAAAGAACTTAGTGAAGATATTATCAAATAAGTAGTCCTAAAAGAGTCTCATGCATGCAAGGTAGAATATGTTGTCTTCGAGGAGCACTCAACACCTCAATCTAAATTTGAACCATTTTCAGATGTGTTGGAGTAAAAGGAAGATGATCTTAATGACCTCATATGTCAAGAACATAAAAATCAAGGAGATCAAGTTAAAGAGATGGTGGTTATCAAAGACAATGAGAGAAAGGATGATTGGCAACAAAAAATGAATATTTTCCAAGATATTTAAGAAAATTTTCAAGTTGAGGTTCAATTACATAAGAAGATAGAGTAAGAGGTTTACATGGATGATAATGACCAAGATTGGGTGGACTATGTAGAGATCCTTGATGACCTTGAAGAACTTGTAGCTAAAAATATGGAAGTCAAGAAGATATGCCTTATTGAACCACCATTAGAGGTTGTAGTTGAGGAGTATTATGATAAATTTGAGGCTATTGAAATGTAAGATGAGTTCAATTTCATAAGTGATTTGGTGGTGGCTGCCTTGATTTCATTGAACATCATGCCAAAGAGGTTGGAAAACATAATGGAAGAGTTAGATATACAAGTGCCAAGTCCTAATAAGAAACATTCCTCATTAACTCCTTCATTTCATAAAGTAATAAAGATTTCAAACTTCCCCTTTGACCCAAGATGAAGAGTTTTATTTTAGGTTAGTTTATGTTTAAGTTAGTTTAATTGGGTTGTGTGTGTGTGTTCCATAAGTGTTCATGAAGCACAAGTGTGTGGTGTATTGTTTTGTGTTTTTTAATTATTTATTATTGCTTTTTGGTGTATTTTAAAATTAAAATTTAGTGTCATATATGTGCATAGGTGACTCCATATCCCAATGGATAGGAGTAGGCTACGAGTTTTGGCATAACAAGTATACCACCCTTAGGAAATCATCAAGAATGTTTACTATTTTGACCAAAAGTCAAAATAGGTCAACCCCCTATAGTTAAAAATTTGATATAGGGGTCTTATGAGGTGTGTCATGGTCCTAGTTTGGGTCATTTGGTATATCATTAGCTTTGTCATGGTCAACTTTTAGTCCTTGTACCATTTCATGTCATAAGGGGTCATATTTAAGCCATTTATGAAGGTTGTACAATTTTTTTAAGTATATAAACGTGTAAATGTGTTTCTCAACATACATTATGTCAGATCCTTTTAATTCATGTTAGTCCTAACTGAAATTTTTTTAGGTACTACATTAGAATCAATAAAATAGTTAGAAAAAAGGAAGTTTGGGCAATTGTATGGATTTTACAGAGGTTATGGCACATGTGGAAGGAATTGTAGTGACTATTTAGATATAATGAACTCACTTTGACACTTGATTATCTATAGAAGTCCCAAAAATGCCTTATAACTATTTCACTTCTCCATTGCTCCACTAGGCATGTAAAAGTGGCCAACTAGTTTTGGTTGAGTATGGACTATAGAGGTTGATTCAGGACAAAATATATTATGGGATGTTATTACCCTTATTATAATTAATATTCATGGTATTATTTAAAATATTGGTTGCCTATACTTTATGAAATAATGTTAAGAAGTTGATTTCTCCTTTCTGCATGATAATCCCCACACCCTGTAGGTTTTGCTTTTATTTTCATTGCTTCATACAATATAATTAATTAAATTGATTATATAATATGTGTAAATAATTATCCCATGGTTTCCATCATTCATTTTATGTATGGAGGTGAATTTAGGAGCAAAACATCTCATTTTGTTAGGTAGGAGCTTCATTGTTATATTGTAAGCATGTTCATCAGTTACAGAGGTTTTTCTTTCCTATAGTGGTTACAGAGGTTTTTCTTTCCTATTGTAAGTTGGTCTATTTATCCAAAAGAGTATGATGATGCAGAGATCCCAACTCATGCAATATTTCACTATAGTCCCTTAGTGTTATCTACAGGATTTTAAACCCTAAATGGCCTTATGGTGATATAGGACCTGATGAAGTTAAAAATCTACATAAAAATACTACTTTGGGATTGAAATTGCACAAATGGTTTAACTAAAATTAAGAGGAATTAAAATATGGGGTTTCAACCCATATCATAACCTATAAGACCTCTTTTTCCCTCAGAATAAACACTTATAGGTTGACACTAGGGTGACAATGCAAGTTGGACTAAATAGTGGGTGTATTGGTCTCATTCATGGCATAGTATAGATAGGATCAACTATGAGATTAAATCCAATGACTCAAATAATGTCTTAGTGAAATTTTCAATTCCTAATACTATATTATATACCTATAGGTATGCCATTTTTTGAGTAAACAACACAGTTCCTTAACTTGTCAACTAGGCCTATCATGTCAATGACTGGGATGATAAAAATGTTTGAGAACACTTTAAATAGTGATAAATACCATATTATGAGATTAAAATAACACATAAATATGGAAACATGTTAAAGGAGTTCAACACATAACCTACAGTTAGTACACTAGCCTAATACAAAGTTAGCGAGCTTAAGAAAATTATGTTGGGATGTTTTAAGAATTGGATGACCTATTGATGTGATCTACCTCTAAAAATTAGTTTAAAATATAATAAATACCTAATTTATCCCCCCATATAATCATATTAGTTGGGATAATAGGGTAAGTTCCCTCTATTTTATCTCAGATAGAGGGCACTCCTAGAGAGACATAGTTTGCAGTTTTGTCATAAGGAAGGTAAGAAGGTGAGTTAGGATCTATTGAAAACATGGCAGAAGGTTTTATAAATTTTTATTTAAATATACATTAAAAATACCTCACAAGTGCTAGAGGCTAGACATGGTATCCTAAACCCATAAAGTAACAGTTAGGCCTATTAGGCCTTGAAAAGGCCTAAAGCTAAATTGGAGGGTTGATATAATTTATAGATATAGATGAGTTGTGAAAAGTATTAGAATAACTACATGGAGAGTTATAAGTTGATTTTAAACCTTTATTTTACAAATAAAGTCATGAAAAATCCATTTTCTTGGCTCAAGAATAACCCAGGGTGTATACAATGCAGGAAAGAGCTCGAGAGGCTAAGTTTGGAAGCTCATATTTATATGTACATATAACATGGGGACTTGAGGAGATAATATATGTTTAAGAGGGTCCTAAGTAAGGATTTAGTGTAATTTGTTTGAGGATTGAACATCAAATTTTCATGAATAATCTTTAAGGGCTTGAACTACCTAAAACCCTCTAAAACCCTTGCTAATGCCCCAATGGGAAAAAAATAAGTAAATGCATACAAGAGGGATAGTTGGTGTAGGAAAGTGATTTGGGATTGTATAGAACTCCCTTATGATTCTTCTCATCAAGTTGGCTTCTACCCTATTTGTACAGATAGGGTACAAAAATGGTTTTCTTGATAGATTTTGATGTTTTATAGGTAAAAAAGAGTTTAAAAGTATGAGGATCACTTTGGAAGGTCAAATTTGACCTAATATAACCTTCCATGCTCATTTATTTCTTTAGAAAATCACACAAGTATCTCTATTATCTCTTTCACTTTAGGTAGTCCAAACTAGCACAATGAATGGAAAGTGATCACCAAGTAAGAAGGTGATAACTTCAACTAAGAGGAATTTTAAGGCTTACCTGATGAATTAGGATGTAAGGATACTCTTGAAAAAGTGTCACGTCACCCGCTATATAGATTTTATTGAGGACCTAAAGACCACCTTGGTGCCAAGTGTGAAGGATGAGTAAAAGAAAGGTGATTATGACTAAAAATAATGAGAACAATTGTAAAGAAGAATAATGATGATTAGGGACATATCCAATGCATTTTGGAGCCTATTTCTAACCCACCCTTCACATTATAATGATGTCATCTATTCCTAGTCTTCCTTGGAGTGCTCAAGAAGGACCAAATGATGAAGGTAGTTTCTAAGAAGGTAGCTGAGATACCTCTAAACCAAGTTAGGGAGTTTGATGCTTCTGAGGGACATTTGTCTAAAGAAACATTGCATGGTCTATTCCATAATCCATTATCCTACAAACATAACTCTTTCTCTCAGCTTGACACTTTTTTAAGTGACTCTTGAGCTTCATTCTTCTCTTTCCTCTCTCACATTCTATAAGTAATAGCCATTTTGGCTCTTGTAAAAAACTTCCACACCATATATGGTGAAACCCTCTTAGTTTGATGTTGTAATTTGAATTTCAATAATAAATTTAATCTAATTTTTAGTTCATATATCATCTTTTCAAAGTGTGTGAAGAGATGTATAGTGAATAGTCAAGTGATTTCCATCTATCTTTGCTTTCTCTCAATATTTCCATGTTTGATGCAAGTTGTTCCAATATAGTAGGTCATATGAAGTGTTTCAAAGTGTATGGGTCTATTTTCAAGTGTAAAAATAGCCTTAGTGTCTAAAACTGATATATGGTTCACTTACCTTGGATAGTCATTATGCATATCACCTCCATATTGAAATACTAATGTTAGAACATTTTAAGACTTTGAAGCTAGTGTTATAGGTCTTGTTTATTAGTGAAAGAAGTATGATGGTCTAGTGGAAATACTTATGGTGTATCACCCCATTAGATTATCTTTATTTTATGCATACTTATATCTCTTTTCCCATAAACAATCAATTAGTTTAGGTGATAAACATTTCAAGGCCAATTCAAGGAGCTAGCCCTTAAACCTAGAGGTATACCTCTATTATAAGCAACCCATAGGCCTATAGGTATTTCAATGTTGCCCAAATCTTAGATTAAGCTTGAAAAACCTCCTCTAGGGTGTGAAATTTGGTGATAAAAATCACCATGAAGACTAAGAACTAGGGTTTTTGCCATTTCATGAAGAGTGACAGTCCATGACCTATATTTGAATACACCAGATCAAAGGCAAAATAAATCTAGAAGCATCCAGGTGGTTGCATCTTATTCTAGTAGGTATTCTATATGGGACAACTATGTTTAATCCAGATAATAAAATTGATGTAACCATCTTAGGATGACACAAGTGTCCATGACTCTAGAAGCACTTAATCCAAAATTTGCTGACTAATCTAGAATCATCTTCCAATCTACTTCTTGACTATTCTAGATCAAAAATTATGTTAGCATTAGACACAACTAAGTAAATTATTTTTTTTCATTTTCATATATAGCATAGTTATAATTTAAATATTTATCCATTCTTAGTTTAATAAATTTATCATATATTATATTTTATTTTAGCATCCAATTATCCTATTGTAGATTTTATTACCACCCTAATGCATTATAGTTTTTGTATACCCCTTTAAATAATCTAAGCTACCACCAAGTCCTAGATCATTTTAGGGTTAAATAGTGGGAGATAAAGTCTTCTCATATTCTATGTCTTCTTTCTGAGAATAACCATTTGATATCAGTATTTCCTTGTGCTTGTCTATATTATCATTTATTTTATAATTATTTTTAAATATATTTCTCATCTAATAGGTTTCTTCCTTGGTGAAACAACACATAATTAGCATGCATTATTATTCATGAGTGATTGATACTCTAAATTCATGGCATATTTCCAAGGTTTGGAATATTAGGCTTCACAGACTATTGAGGGCTCAAATGTTTCTAAAAATATTCTCATTAGAGCTAAATTTACCTTTACATGAGCCATACTATGATTTTATGATCCTATAATGGATGTGTCTAGGACTCCATCTAATTTTTCATCTCATATAGTTCTAGTATATAAATTGGGCATATATTGAATAGTAGTAGGTGGTGGTGTTGGAGGTCTTGGTTGAACATCATCGTTATCACTACCACTATTACCATATAATAAATTTATAGATATAATTCTTATATCAAGTTCCTAGTGGACTGATCTCAAATTTCTCTTTAAATGCTACATCCCTACTAATAAACACATTATTAATATCTAGATCAAGGAACTAATATGCCTTCAAATATTTATTGTATCTTAAAAAAATTCATTCCTTGGTTTTATTATCCAAATTTTTTATTTTATTTATTAGGATATGCATTTATGCCTCACAACCAAAAACTTAAAGATGAAAGACTTTAGATTTCTTCCCAGACTAAGATTCCTATAGTGTAATAACATCAATGGCTTTGGTTGATGACTTATTCAATAGGTAGACCACTATGTGACATGTTTATAAACAATATGAATGATGAAGTGGTGTATACTCAACCAATGTATGAAAAATATCTACAATGATATGATTACATTTTATGAAACACCATTCTACTAAATTGTATAAGGAGTAGTGAATTACTTGTATTTCCATGTTCTCCAAGGTATGCAATTAATTTTTTTATTGGTGTATCCCTGAATGATCTAAGAAGAGGGATTTAATTTTCTAACCAAATTCATTTTTAGTAGTGGTCTTATATTATTTAAAGGTTGAAATCCCTAATCCTTAGTTTTCAATAAGTATTCCCAAATTATATGTGAGTATTCATCAACAAAGAGCTAAACTTAATTATATCCTTTAATTTTAGGAGTCATTTACATGCACATATTATTGTAGACTATATCCAATGGATTAGGATCCCAATATTCACTTTTTACAAAAGGATGTCTTCATTTTTTTATATCTAAGCTACGAGAATAAATAACATTTTCTGTGTTTGAGTGTGGGAAGGCCTCAGACCATTTGTTGTCTTCTTAATTCTAAAAATGACCCATAACTCAAGTGACCATATATGTGATGACATAAATCTTCTATGTCTTTATATTTGGAAATAAAGGCTTTTTGTTTATTATGTGCCACATCAAGCTTAAACATTTTTTGATTTCATAAGCTTAGCCACAATTTTGGAGCCTCCAAAATTATTTTTAATCAATTTTTTTACCATCTTCTTGATCAAATTCAACCTTAAAGTTGTGATTTATTTATAGACTACAATTATTTAGTGAGTCCTAGAACATACATAACATCTATGATTATGAAATCACCATTGCCAAGATTTATATAGATATGATGACATACTTGAATAATGTATAATGTATCATTACAAAGAGAGACATTTATTCATGACACTATTTGGTACAAGGTGGAGAAACGATCCTTAATTTTGGTCATGTGTCTTGTGGAACAAAAATAGATATATGATATTTAATTTTAGTGAATTTTTTCCTCATGTGTTTTGATAGAAAATTGATGATCTTCATTTTAAGAATCATTTTATTTAACGACATTCCCATGTTGTTGTGGTTCAGAAGGTTTATTTTCTATTAACATGTTAATGATTTATTTTTATACTCTACCTATGATAAATTCAATGAAGTTAGATTATTGTTGTATGAGCCCTATATATATGCATTGTACCCAAAATATTTCAATTCATGGCCTTGTCTACCACAAATTTGACAAACATTTTTTGTTTGAAGTTTGTTCTATTACTGGTGTTGATGATTATGTTGCTTAGATTTTTTTTTAACCCTTCATGTGTTTATTCCATTTTTGGTTTGATGCAAGTTCATGTTCCTCATCTATTTACTGTATATTTCTCATGGCTTCTTCCTATTGCAACATGTTAACCAATGTCTTAAATGTTGTTTTTTGATTTGTGACATTCAGAGTGGTCATCCAAAAAATAATTATGTAGGGGGAAATACTCTAAGGATAATATAATACAATCCAAAGAGTCATCTATCACTATATTACCTAAATCTATAAGTTAGTCCCAAAAATTTACAACATGGTGTAGGAAAACTTCTACTTTTTCCTCTAGTTTCAATTTGAGACAATGTAGTTGGCTTTTTATATGTAAAATCTAATTTTCATTATTTTCTTTGTAGATAATTTATAGCTTATCCTAGGTGTTAAGCATGAAATATACTAAGAGGGGGGGGTGAATGAGTATATTATATATCTCTTACTTAATTTTATTTATTTTCTTTAACCACTTAATCACACATTCAAGATATGAAATAAAACAAAAACAATAATATGCACCATATGAGAGAGAGAGAGAGAGAGAGAGAGAGAGAGAGAGAGAGAGAGAGAGAGAGAGAGAGAGAGAGAGAGAGAGAGACCAATTTTTTATGTGAAAACCCAAAGTGAGAAAAACCATGGAGAACAATCTCAAGTATATGAATGAGCGCCAAATCAAATTAAAAATTTCACAAGC
The DNA here is from genome assembly GCA_037957365.1 of Torreya grandis. Classification (NCBI taxonomy): domain Eukaryota; kingdom Viridiplantae; phylum Streptophyta; class Pinopsida; order Cupressales; family Taxaceae; genus Torreya; species Torreya grandis. The sequence goes on from JARHVA010000176.1 coordinate 6,846,370, forward strand.
ACCAACTTAAAAGAGCACAAACCCCTCTCAAATATTTGTGAGCACCAACCCATAGGAGCACCAACCCCTCTTGTGTATAAAACACAACTATCTCTCAATGTTTCTTACTCAACAAATGATAGAACTCTACAATATCTCCTTATTTTCTCTCTTTGAAAACAAATACAAACCATGCACTCTCTTGCATATTACAAATGGCTTCTCAAGCCTTTATTTATATCTTTCTAAATGACCTTTGGCATTCACCCTTTGTGACCCTTCAATTCTCATGGAAAATGGTGTCAAAATTGTATGACCCTTCGTATCCTTGTATTTGAAAAGTCATATGTTGACCCTTCATAAATAAATATGTCCTTTCCTCTTTTGTATTTATCTTGGTGAATTTTCATATTCCTCAAAGTGTCCCTTCATGGAAAAAATCACCATACCCTCTTTTTTCTTCACATGGTGACTCTTATAATTCCTTAAGATGACTCTTCATGATAAAAAGTGTCTCATTCCTCTTTTATCTTTACCTTGTGACTCTTTGACTTCTCCATGGGCCATATTTTCACTTATATGCAACCAAAAATATATTCGTTAATATTAAATAAATATTAACACACATTATCCAAGATATGAATATTAAAAACACCATTAAATGCAATGGGCCATTTATCACCAATGTTAGACCTTTGACATCAATAACAATATTTACAACAATATCCTCCTTTGTCATTGATGGCAACCTCAAACTAAAACTACCACATCCTAAAACTTGCACATACTACCATCTAAAAAACATACAGTAACTCCCTCTTACTTTATCAACTTGTACCTATTCCCTGTACCTTTTCCTTGTACCTATTTTTATTCTTCTCCCTATTTGGCATTAATAAAGGGCCTACCTAGAGCTAACACTTAGCTCCCCCTCAACTGATGATGATCTTCAATGGTAGGAAGTAAAAGAAATTACTCCAAATTTCTCCCATAGATACTCAAATGTGTCTTTTGGTAGTGCCTTTGTGAAAATATCTATAATCTATGTTTTAGTACTAATATATTCCATCTTAACCTATTTATCTACAACCTATTCTCTCAGGAAGTGATATCTAATGGGACTATGTTTTGTTTTTGAATGCATCACTAGATTATTTGAAATATTAATATTACTTATGTTGTCATAAAAAATAGAAATAGGTTCATCATATTTTACCTTGATATCTTTCAAATTTTTCTTCATCTAAAGCACTTGAGTACAACAAAATATCACTGCAATATATTCTACTTCTGCTGTAGAAAGTGATACTAAATTTTGCTTTTTAATTAGCCATGATACTAAGCTATCACAAGGAAGAAATATCCTTCATGTGTACTCTTTTTATCATCCAAGCAACCTGCCCAATCTAAAGTTGTTTAAGCAACCAAAGTGAAATCTCTACCTGTGGGATACCACAATCCATAATCTAATGTACGCTTGATATATTTGAATATTCTCTTCACCAACTAAACATGACTATCTTTTAGAGTTGACTAATATTTTAAAACCATACCTACTACATGCATAATGTTTGGCCTTAATGTTGTCAAATATAAAAGACTACCAATCATAGATATATACAAAGATTTATCTACAATAGGTGGATCTTCATCCTTGCTCACCTTATTTCCTATACTCATTAGTGTGCCAACTGGTGCACAATCCTCAAAATCAAATTTATTCAACATTTCCTTGGCATATTTACTTTGAGATATGAAAATTCTTTTATCTGACTTTAATATTTGTAATCCTAAGAAAGATGACAATTTTCCAAGCATAGACATCTCAAATTCTTTTGTCATATTTTCAATGTTTTCTCTAAAAATGATGTCCTCAACATATACCACAATAATAAATTGATCCTCACCTTCTATTTTGATGTAGAGATTACTATCAATAAATCCTCTCTTGAAACTTTGATCCTGTAGATACTTATCAAGTCTTGCATACCAAGCTCTAGGAGCTTGTTTCAATCCATACGGTGTTTTCTTCAATTTGCATATATGGCTACTAATATTTGAGAGAATAAATCTCTTAGGTTGCTCAATGTAGACCTCTTCTTCTAGATTCTCATTTAGGAAGGTAGATTTGACATCCATCTAAAACACTTTGAAAATTTTAAACACTACATATGAAAATAACATTATAATAGCCTCTAGCCTTACCATTGGTGCAAAATTTTCTTCAAAATCTATTCCCTCAATCTGAGCATATCCTTTACATACTAATCTTGCTTTATTCTTAGTCACTTCTCTATTTTCATTCAACTTATTTTTGTAAACCTATTTTGTTCCTATCACATTATGATATTTTGGTCTAAGAACTAATTCTCAAGTATCATTCTTTTCTATCTATTTTAACTTTTCATCTATTGCCTTAACCCAATGTTTATCATGTCTAACTTCTAAAAGTGTTCTAGGCTGAATTTTGGATAATGAAGAAAAATTAACTTACTCAGATTCACTTATCATCATTCTTCTAGTGTAAATTCCTTCATTTATGTCCTTGATGATGTCACTTTCATTATGATTTCTTTGAACATATTTGGATGGATTTTTGGTGTCATTTTTTTCCTTCTTCTCATCTTCATCTAATTCTTCAAAATTTTCCTCTTCAATGATTTTAAGAATGCCTATTAGATCACTGATTCTTTGTGTTCCATCTTCTTCTATCTTGACACTTTCACTTTCAACAATTTTCTTGGTTCTTATACTATAACATTTATAAGATTTAATTCTGAAATAATAACCAAGAAATATACCTTCATCTGCTCTGGATTCAAACTTACCAGTTTTTTAATTTATTCTCTTTATGAAGCATCTACTACCAAAAACTCTAAAATAATCAACTATTGTTGGTTTGTCTTTCCATAGTTCATAAATATTCTTGTCACTATTGACTCTCAATAATGCTCTATTCTAAATATGCACTATTTTAGTAACTTCCTCTCTTCAATATTTATCTAGTATTTTTGATTCATTTAGCATTGTCTTTGCCATCTCCTCAACTATTTTGTTTCTCTATTTAACTACTCCATTTTGATGTGGAGTTCTGGCTACTGAATAATGTCTCTTTATTCCATGGTATTAAAAAAACTCAATAAATTGATCTAACATGAATTCTTCTCCTCGATCTGATCTTAGACAGTTAATCTTCAAACCAGTTTCATTCTCAACTAATGCTTTAAATGCTTTGAAATGTCTAAAATCTTCTAATTTTTTAATTAAAAATATTACCTAAGTAATACGTGAAAAATCATCAATAAGCAACATGAAATATTTCTCACCTTGAGTAATTTGAGTTCTCATAAGTCCACACAAATAAGTGTGAATAAGTTCTAACATATGAGTGGTCAAGTACTTTTTTTCTAAACCACCTTCTGGCCTAATTCTCATGCTGACAAGGTTCACAGAGCATGTTGGATGGCTTTGTAATATTTAGAAGATTTTTGAATGCTTCCTTCTTATTGATGTTGAAAATATTTCAAAATTTATGTGTCCCATTCTCCTATGCCATATCCAACTTTCTTCAATTTGACTCAAACATATTTGACCTTTGATGTCTGATAATATATACAAATTATTGTCTATTCTCTAAGCATCTACAACCAACACATTTGAATCTTTTTTCCTAACTTAAAAACCTTCTACATAAAACTTTAGAGTGTTCCCCTAATCACACATTTGACTTACACTCAAAATTTTATGCTTAAGACCTTCTACATACAAAACATTTTTAGTTTTAGTTCTACCATTATCCAAACTTAGTGTACCTTTTCTAGCAACTCTGGTAGTAGTATTATCTATGAATTTCACTATGCCACCATTGATCTTCTTCAAGGTTATGAACTTAATTTTGTCTCCTATCATGTGACTTGAACATCCACTATCAATGAACCATGTATTTTCTTCATTTCTTGCATGCAAAGTTGTCTATACCAACACATATTTTTTAGGTTGTTTCTTTTTCCATGAACTTGTTTGAACTTTCTTCTTGATGAATGGAGCCTTGAAACTCTAGTCCTTCTTGACTGACTCAAACATGCTTCTATAGTACTGAGATATGTGTCTAAAGTTGTTGCACTTGTAAAATATTATGGCCTCTTCTTTAAAGCCTGTTAGAGGAGCAAAAGAGTTATGGCTTATGCTTGACTCTGCATGACTTTCTTTCTCCTTATTTTTGAAATTGTTAGCCCTTTTTAAATATTATATTTTCTTATGACCAAATCCATTACAATAAAAATAGTAACTATAAAAATAGGACTTATTTGTGTATCTCTGACTTGATTGCCTTTTATTGCTCTATTCCTTCCAACCTTCTTTATTTGAGATGTCCTCTGTATTCTTAACTTCTTACCTTTTTATTTCCTCTTTTGTAAGAGATTTAGCATAAATCTTTCCTTTATAGATTTACAAATGACCTTTGGCTTTCACCCTTTGTGACCCTTTAATTCTCAAAGAAAATGGTGTCAAACTTGCATGACCCTTCATATCTTTGTATTTGAAAAGTCATATGGTGACCTTTCATAAACAAATGCATCCTTTACTCTTTTGTCTTTATCTTGGTGACTTTTCATATTCCTCAAAGTGTCCCTTCATGGAAAAATTCACCATACTCTCTTTTGTCTTCACATGGTGACTCTTGGAATTCCTCAAGATGACTCTTCATGAGAAAATGCATCCCATTCCTCTTTTATCTTTACCCTATGACTCGTTGACTTCTCCATGGGCCCTCTTTTGACTTATATGCAACCAAAAATATATTTATTAATATTAAATAAATATTAACAAACATTAGCCAAGATATGAATATTAAAAACACCATTAAATATAATGGGGTGTTTATCACCAATGCTAGACCTTTGACATCAATGACAATATTTTCAACAATATCCCCCTTTGTCATTGATGGTAACCTCAAATTGAAACTACCACATCCTGAAACTTGCATATACTACCATCTAAAAAACATATGATAACTCTTTTTTACTATAACAACATGTACCTATTCACCGTACCTATTCCCTACACCTAATTCTGCACCTATACCTATACCTATTTTTGTTTTTCTCCCCCTTTGACATCAATGGCAAAGGGCCTACCTAAAGCTAACACTTAGCTCCCCCTCAATTGATACTGATCCATAATGGTAGGAAGTAAAATAAATTACTCCCAACTTATCCCACAGATACTTAAATGTGTCTTTTGGTAGTGCCTTTGTGAAAATATCTATAATCTACTCTATAGTATTGATATATTCCATCTTAACCTATTGATTTACAACTTGTTCTCTCAAGAAGTGATATCTTATGGGAATATGTTTTCTTCTTGAATGCATCACTAAATTCTTTGAAATATTAATATAGCTTATGTTGTCATAAAAAATAGAAATAGATTAATCATATTTTACTGTGATATCTTCCAAAGTTTTCTTCATCTAAAGCACTTGACTACAACACAATACCACTGAAATATATTCTACTTTAGCTATAGAAAGTGATTATGAATTTTACCTTTTGCATAGCCATGATACTAAGCTATCACCAAGGAAGAAAGCTCTTTCACTTGTACTCTTTTTGTCATCTAAGAAACCTACCCAATCTGAATCTATATAAGCAACAAAAGTGAAATCTTTGCCTGTGGGATACCACATTCTATAATCTAATATCCCCTTGATATAGATAAATATTATCTTCACCAACTAAACATGACTATCTTTTAGAGTTGATTGATATCTTGAAACCATACCTACTGTATGCATGATGTCTGGCCTGAATGCTATCAAATATAAAAGACTACCAATCATAGATCTATACAAAGATTGATTTGCAATAGGTGAATTTTCATCCTTGCTTACCTTAGTTTTTATACTCATTAGTGTGCCAATTGGTGCACAATCCTCAAAATAAAATTTATTCAATATTTTCTTGGCATATTTACTTTGAGATATAAAAATTTCTTTTATCTGACTGAAATATATGCAATCTTAAGAGAAATGACAATTTTCCAAGCATAGACATCTCAAATTATTTTTTAATATTATCAAAAAATTATTTTGTCATATTTTTAATGTATCCTCTAAAATTGATGTCATCAACATAAACCACAAGAATCAATTGATGCTCACCTTCTATTTTGATGTAGAGATTACTATCAACAAATCCTCTTTTGAAACCTTGATCCTATAGGTTCTTATCAAGTCTTGCATACCAAGCTTTAGGATCTTGTTTCAATCCATACAATACTTTTTTCAATTTGTATACATCACTACTAATATTTGAGAAAATAAATCCCTCAAGCTGCTCTATGTAGACCTCTTCTTCTATACTCCTATTTAGGAAGGTAGATTTGACATCCATTTAAAACACTTTGAAAATTTTAAACATTGTATATGTAAGAAATATTATAATAGCATCTATCCTTACCATTGGTTCAAAAGTTTCTTCAAAATCTATTCTCTCAATCTAAGCATATCCTTTACTTACTAATCTAGCTTTATTCCTAATCACTTCTCCATTTTTATTTAACTTATTTATGTAAACCCATTTTATTTCTATCACATTATGATCTTTTGGTCTAGGCACTAATTCTAAAGTATCATTATTTTCTAGCTGATTTAATTCTTTATCCATAGCCTTAACCTAATGCTTATCATGTCTAGCTTCTAAAAAAGTTTTAGGCTAAATTTTAGATAACAAAGAAAAAATAGCTTGCTCAGATTCACTTACCATCATTCTTCTAGTGCAAATTCTTTCATTTATGTCCTTGATGATGTCACTTTCATTTTGATTTCTCTAAACATATTTGGATGGAGTTTTGGTGTCCTTTTTTTTCTTCTTCTCATCTTCATCTGATTCTTCAAAATCTTTCTCTTCAATGATTTCATGAATGTCTACTGGATCACTGATTATTTTTGTTCCATCTTCTTCTATCCTGACACTTGTACTTTCAACAATTTTTTTTGTTCTTTTGTTATAATATTTATAAGCTTTAATTTTTAAATAATAATAAAGAAATATATGTTCATTTGCTCTAGATTCAAACTTACCATTTTTTTCATCAATTCTCCTTATGAAGCATCTACTACCAAAAAATCTAAAATAATCAACTGTTACTAGTTTGTCTTTCCATAGCTCATAAAAAGTTTTGTCAATATTGACTTTCAATAATTCTCTATTATGAATATGCACTATTGTTGAAACTACCTCTCTTTAATATTTATCTAGTATCTTGGATTCATTTAGCATTGTCTTTGCCATCTCTTGAACTATTCTATTTTTCCATTTAACTACTCCATTTTATTGTGGAGTTCTAGTTGTTGAATAATGTCTCTTTATTCCATGGTCTTAATAAAACTCAATAAACTAATTTGACATGAATTCTTTTCCTTGATCTGATCTTAGACACTTAATCTTTAAACTAGTTTAATTCTCAACTAATATTTTGAATGCTTTGAAATGTCTGAAAGCTTCTAATTTTTTCTTTAAAAACTTTACCTAAGTCATACGTGAAAAATCATCAATAATAAACATGAAATATTTCTCACCTTGAGTAATTTTGGTTCTCATAGGTCCACACAAATTCGTGTGAACAAGATCTAACATCTGAGTGGTTGATTACTCTTTTGTTTTGAACTACCTTCTGGCCTGCTTCCCATACTGACAAAGTTCACAAAGCATGTTAGATGGATTTATAATCTTTAAAAGATTGTGACTAATTTATTCTTATTGATGTTGATAAGATTATCAAAATTTATGTGTCCCATTCTCCTATGCCATAGCCAATTTTTTCAATTTGACTTAAACAACATCTTTGACCTTTGATGTCTAATAACATATATAAATTATTGCATGTTCTCTAAGCATTTGCAACCAACACATCTAAATCTTTTTCCTAATTTCAAAACCTTCTTCATAAAACTTTAGTGTACGCCTCTGATCACACATTTAACTTACACTCAAAATCTTATGCTTAAGACCTTCTACATACAAAACATTTTTATTTTTAGTTCTACCATTATCCAAACTTAGTGTACATTTTTTGGCAATTCTGGTAGTAGTATTATCTCTGAATTTCACTGTGCCACCATTGATCTTCTTCAAGGTTATGAAATAGATTTTGTCTCCTATCATGTGCCTTTAAAATCCACTATAAATGAACCATGGATTTTTTTCATTTCTTGCATGCAAAGTTGTCTATACCAACATAGATTTTTAAGGATAATAATTTGGGCAAGGTATGAACTTGGAGAAGACTAGTGACTTAAATGAGGATAAGGATTCGGATAAGGATATGGATTTAGACTAGATGAGGGACTTGGATGAGGATAAGTATTTGGATAAGGATATGGATTTGGAATAGATGAGGGACTAAGATTAGGATAAGGATGTGGAAGATAATAAGATAAGATGACTAGGATGATGAGATGATTAGGATATAAGATAAGACCTCATGAAATGATGGCTAAGACATTAGGTGGGATGATTTAGATATGAAAGATATAGGAAAAGATGACATACGACAAGGAAAATTAGATTATTTTTGGATTTTTTACTTTTTAATATTTTTGGTGATATGTATGTACACTATACAAATAGTGTTACTAGCAAAGGGAATCCAATCCTAGCCACCTCATTTATTACTAGTCTACCCCCCAGTCATGTTAGCAATTATCTGATCTAAATTTAATTGTTTCCACATCTAATTCACATAGTGGATAGAGACCCTATACTCCTCTTCCTATATCCTTAGAAGACCTCTTTCACCAGATTATTGCTAATGACATGATGGTCTATCCATCCATGTGACATCTTAATCCTGCTAATCCTAAGCCCTCTTGGTATAACACTAAATTCTACTATGCATACCACCAAAACTGGGGCATACCATTAATTGATGTTTTAATTTCAATATTATGTCCAAGACCTCATTGAATATGGTAACATAGAAATTGAGGATGAACCAGATGAGTCTATATCCCTAGGTGAACAAGAAGAGGAATGTCAAGATTCCATTCTCGATCATGATCAAACCCTTCCCCTTTCAAGTCAAGGTCAAGACACCACATCCATCTTCCATGATCCCACATCTTTGAAAAATCCTCCATTGAATATGAGTCTTTTCCCCATGAGATTATTCCTCCCTTCCCTCATAAGTCCAAAGTAGGATCATATTCACTCTAACTATCTCTAATAGATAAAGCTTTTAAAAATTATGTTATGACTTCATCACCCTGATTATGATCAAAAGATATGCTTGGTGATTGATTATTAATGGATAAAACTCAATCTTGGGCCATTGGAATCAATTGTTGGGGAATTTCCATGGATTTTTAAATTCCTTGTAAGCTTCTAGAGGGGGAAGGCTAAATTAGAGAGGATTCTAGAATTGAAGGATTTTAAAATCATCTTAGGAGGGGATTAGATAGGGATTAAGTGGGTGATTAGGGACTAGGGGTGTATGAGAACTTAGGAGTAGGCTTAGTAGTTGGGCCATGGTATTTTTAAATTCTAAAATAATGGATAAGTGGGGTTAGAATGGGATTAAGAGATAAATGACATATTAGAAGGATTAATTGGCTTGTGGGGTACGACTAAATTTAGTGGATGAAGAATAATGAAGGGAGATATTAGTTAAATGAATAATAAGGGGATAAATTATATGAATTATTTATAATAATTAAGGAGAGTGGATTTAGATGCATAAAATAACCATGCTAAAATCCTCTGAAAAGGTAATTCCCCCAAGCTAGGACTTGATATCTATGAAAATTTCCCATCTAAGATGTGGACACATAAAGTAAAATTCAATATTATGTAACCTATGAATGTGATTAACACTCACTCAAGAAATACCATGAAAATAATATATTTATAAACAATGGATAATGAAAAACATCTAAAATAGGTGAATACACAACATGTATAAATCAATGTTATATATATTTTTATTTTTCAATGTTTTTAAATTTTTTAATTTTTCCAATGAATTTGAATTTTCAATTTTTTCCAATGTTTATATGTTTCCACTCCATGATGGGAAATATATTATCTAATTAATAATTAATCATGATAAACACAATGTTATAAAGTACATGAATATTGGACATAGTATCATGTTCCATGTAATAATGTAAGTGAAATATGTAATATAGGTCCCAAAGGGTAGTATAAAATTGAGATATCATGACATATGATAAGGACAAGTAGAAAATTAATTTTAAGTTAAGGATATTTATGTCATGGAGGATACCTCTTGCAACCCAATATTAAAATTCTCAAATAAATCCATATATATAACTGATAACCATCATATGCCAATCATAGAATTTAAAATTAATGATATGTAATGCCAATTATATAGAGAAAACATGTGTGGGTACAATTCCCCACATAGGAAAATGTGTGTCATGTGCACCAATGTGAAATATATAATCAATTGAAAAGTAGGTATGAAAATCAAGTATTAAGTCCAAAAATAATTAAATAAGAAAATACATTCGAGTAATATGGCCTATTAAAGTGATACATGTATAATCAATACAATGTAGAATAAATTTGAAATGTCATGCCCCCATGGGAATATTATGCTAAATTCATGCTCAAATAAAATCATAATATGTAATTATAAAACATTTTAAAGTATAATGCACCCAAAATAAAAGATACACACATAGCTGAAATGAATAAATATCATGCTTGGGTATGTTGTTCCCATAGGAAAATAGGTATAGTCATGTATAAAAGTACTTATATTTATTTATTTATAGTTATATATGTTTAAGAAATAAAAAATAACACAAGAAAACATGGAACTACATAGGAAACAAAAGGAGAAAGGGTTGAAAACTAGAAGAATGATATGGGAGGGTTCTAACAAATGCAATCTTCCTCAAAACTCAATGCATATTATGATAAAACGTTCTAATAAATATATTGTGACCATCAAGTGGACTAGTGTAAGTGTTAAGAATGTAACCAACAATCAAATGGTTAAGGCCAATGAAAAAACAAGAAGTAACATGAAATAATTTTATATGAGGATATTATTGCAAATAGAAGGTGAGCTCCATGTGAAATATAGTAAATAGAAAAACACAATAATGAAAAGTGACCTAATAAATTTCATATATTTGAGTATGATGATGCATAAATATAATTTTCTAATGTAACAATATGCTAATAAAATATCATTAATAGATCCAATACAAAATTAATATATTTATGCCTCATGGAAATAATCAATAAGAAATAAGATGGTGTAAATGTGATTGCGTAGAAAATCAAGCAATGTCCTCCCCCTTTCAGAGAACTACAAATGTAATCATATACATATATATCCAGATTATCTGATATCTTACTTAAGTTTAGGTATATCTTTAAAAAGAAGGTGTCATAACATGGATACATAAATTATGTAGTGATAGGTAAGGTGTGTATCTGAAGATTAAGATATAGGCAAACCATTTTTTATAGTTTTGTCTTTTATGAGTGTCTTTTTATTTTATAGTTTTGAAAAATTAAACATTAGGAGGAAGGAACATGTAAGACACAACATACATAATAATAAATATAAGTACAAGACCATGATAAAATAATAATGCATTAAATTACATTTTATATTTATGTGTTTTATCAATGTTTTTATAATTTAGAATTTACTTGAAATAACATACGAAGCATGTAGAAATATAACCAAGCATAATGTATAGTATTAAGGCAATTTGAAATATGTATGCATGAAAGCCCTCAATGCCCCATAAGGAATTAATGTTTATTTATATGGAGGTGGTTAGTATCCCCCCAAAACGTGAATCATAAAATAAGTCATTTTCTTCATCCAAGTATTGATTTTATTAAATTTGATCATTATTATTAAAATTTGTTGTGTCCTTATAAGGTTGTTTTTATTTATAAACAATTCCCTTTCTAATGGATAATTAATGAGGAAGAATGAATTTTCATTTATCAATTATCTCTTAAATTTAATCTCTCAAATTAGTGCACCTATTTTTTTAATTACCTCTTATTGCATGATATACACAAAAGTAGATATCATTATTAGATGATATTTTATAGTTGGGAATTATGTTTTGCATATGTGGAAATTTGACCATTTATTTTTTCAACCAATATTTCACTATATTTTATTAATTCTTAAAAAAGTATGTATATTTATTTGAAAGGTGTTCTAGGTATAAAATTTCTAATTTTGTGACAATAAGAATATGTGATGATTAAGTTGGCTCATGAGGTATAAGTTTAGTTGAATTCTTAGCAGATGGTTTTTCTCTTTTTAATCCAAGTATTTGGTATTTTTTATTGGAATATCACTACGAAAAATATTTAAATTGATTTTGAGGCATGGTTTATTATCATTTGGGTCAAAAAACTTGTGTGTAAAATTCATAAATGACTTGTATGTTGTTCCTAGTAAGTTGCTTTTGATAGGCTATATGAGGCTATTGATGAAGATATGTTGTTGTTTTAAGTCACAATATTGATACATCATTGAAATAATATTAAATTGAGATAAAAATATGAAATCACACATGATTTCATTGGGAGCTTACTTTATATGTTGAATTCTTTACAATGTATCTATTAATCCATTATTAGTAACATACTTGATGAGGAAAGATTTTTCTGAATGTCTCATGGAATATAATAAACTGATATGAAAAGAATAGAACTAATTTAATGGTAAAATATTAAGCTTATAGGAAATAAATTAAGCATCATCAAGGGAAGATGATCACAATCATCTATATAAAAGTGAAGATTGTGTAAAGGTTTTTAAAGGATCCCCATGACTAATGAATAATATAAATTTTAGAACAACCAAGTCATGTGAAAAATATATATTTCATATGAATTTTCAAATATGATGCCTTTGTTATATGTTTTTTTTAATGTTAGATATGAATATTTATTATTCTGATTATAAAGTATAAATTTGACTTTGTAGTTCACCTAGAATATGTCTCATGGTGTCTAGTTTGGGCATAGGAATAATGATTCCCTAGATGACCTCATTTATATGTTGAATCATATCATTGATTATAAGTGAAGGTATATTATATTATATAGGTTTATTATTTTGGGTAAAAGTAGGATTATTCTATAGGATAAAAAAATTCCATGTAAAGCATATAAATTTTAGGATCACAAGTACAAACCATGTAAGTAGGCACATGAGGAAAATTTGTATCCAATCTATCATATTTTTGAATGTATTGATGAAAACAAGTGGGTTATTATTTAAATTATTAAATAAGGTGTTCATTAACTCTTTCATTATCTAAAATTTGTAAATGTTTTAACATGTCATTAATTTTCAAAATTATAGGAATGTGGTCCAATATGGTGACCAATAAATTAAAATTTAATGATATATGGTGCATATGGATGAAAGGTATGAGATAAACCTAGAGTTTCAATCTAAAAATCATATTTTTAAATGAATGAAGAAAAACCCTAATCAGATGCAACCCTATGAAACCTTAGGTTGAATGCAAGTAAGAGATTAAACCCTAAGTAATGATGTAGTACATGTATATCAACTAGGGTTTGGGATGAAGTAGGCATGAAAAGAAATTAGATATAAAATTAACCATTAAATTATGAAATAAAAGTGTTATATGAAACCTTAGGTTGAGTGTTGGAAAGAGTCAGGGTTCACAATTTATGTTTACGCTAATCTTATATTTTGTAAAATATAGGTCTAAAAAATTTGCAATTGAATAAAGCTAAGCATGAAAAATTGGAATGTATAGTTAAAATATAACTAAGAGGATAAGAAATGGAAACAATCCCATGTGTCATAAATGAAATCTAAATCAAATTAATGAATTAAGAAAAAGCTTAAGAAATAGTCACACCTTAATTATTCTACAAATCTGAGTTTGTATTTTAACTTTGTTAATTATATTTGACCTCATAAGTTTTTTAAAATGTGAACTAATATGAGACAAACATGTAATTACATGGTCCTATATTTTACAATCTCAAATATAACAAGCCAAACCACTTCAATTTTATCCCTGTGCTAGTGGGTGCATCACTATGTCATCAATGTGTTTAGGGTTTCACAATCTATATTTTTTAGTGATTTTATGTTGTGTCTTACTAAATATGACTATACATTTGCTTAAAATATATTTAGGGAATAATATTATATGTGGATAAATATTCTCTTTAACATATTTTACATACTCTAAAAAAACAAAATTAATGGAGTCAAGAAAACACTGAAGCAACGTTGCAAGCTACAAATCTTGCATACCCAAAATCAAACTTCCACAAAGTTATTATTGTGTGTGAATGGAATATAATGATTAATTTTTCAGCATAATTTTCCATATAAGTGATCAATGTAACTAATGAAGTTTAATTACCCTCCTTTTTCATAATGGAATTTATAGAGAGACATTGTTTTAGAAAATTTAGAGTCAGACACTCATTCAATTGTCTAAGTTGGTTTTGGACTCATTATAACCTAGAAAAAACATGGGGTTGTATTTATGAACTCAAAATTTAACAATTGGATGCATATATATCAATTCATATAAGACATAGGACTTATGCACTCAATCAAATCACAACAAAGAAAGAACTGAGGCCTACATTGGGATAGTTATGTCATGACATAAGGCATCAATTATGGGACTTGGTTAATTCATGAAAGGATTAAGTAGATACATAGGTGTAAGCCTTTCATGGAAAACACTATAATGGTCTATAGGTGCAAGACTATTTTTGGGTGGTTCTATAATCTTAAAGGTTTAAGTCTTTTTTTTACTAATCTTATCATCATACATGTGCTAAAAGGGTCAAGGGACTGATCTTACTTCAAATATTCATACTTAGGATAGTGATTATAGCAAGTGGATGATCACTTGGTGCATGACCCTATCTACACTTAGTCATTATGAACATTATAACTGATTTCATCATATATTATAGGGATGCCATTAACATCATGAACCATAATCTTGCAAACAACATTATTAACATACATAAATTGAAATTACAACATTATAACTATTACATTCATTACACATTTAAATAATAAATATCAAGGATGCATCAACCAAATATATCATATTTTTATCAAAAAATTCATCACCATTAATCATGCTTTAAATAATATAGAGTTCTTAGTACTTAGAATAGAGTAACCACTTCATTCAAGCTACTTAACGGCCTAGAGGATCATAGGTGAGCTTGGGAATATACAAATGGAGCCTTAATGGCATCCATAGTATTCCTAATACTAATTGTGGTCATAAAAATTCATGCATAACCAATTCTCTATAACTTCACTACCTTAATTTGCATCTTTTTTGCTCACTAGTTTGAGATGTTTTTATAGTTATAAAAGAACATCTCTGCCAAGGTAGAGTGCACACATCAAGTGATGATATGGATAATTTATTGATAATTAGACGAGATCCATCACTTTATACCCTTCATGATGCAATCACCATGTACCATCCAACCTAGAATATGTATGGGGATTCCTAGAAATTATTAGCCACTTACTAGCTGGTGTAAGGTGAGTGTTAAATCCTCTAGTTAATGCTAAGATGACAGAATAAAAATCATCATGCCAAGTTATTTATTCATGTTTAAGTGTTTGAAATTATAAAATAAATCCCATAATGATATAAGGGACCAAATATTAACCCATACAAAATTGCTAGTCCATCCTTGAACTAAGCTGTCAATGTCTTCAGTGTACAGAACTTAGTTGTGCTCTTTTTAAGCTTAGTGATAAAGCCCTCAAATCCATTGATAGCGAGATTAATTTACTTAGTGACAATAGATATTTTAGTGAAGACAACACTAAGTGTGAGCACATCAGTCTTATCCAGTTCCTTCCTAAAGGCCTCTAAACTTGCCTTAGCCTTTATTACACCCCCATTTAAGATTACTCCTTGATCATAAGCCATAGTATATAAGGTGTAGAAGAGTGATTCTAGGTTTTTTTATTACTCCTTAATCTATATTATTAGCACATTGACCTTACCCATTATCTACATGTGCTCTAATTCACTTGTAAAGTACACTTGTGCCATCGGCTTCTCCTTTTCCTACTTGAGGCATGCATCTATGACTAATGCTTGGTTGGAAAATCTCAATAATATGGCATAAATTACATCTATTCCCTCTTATATATTCATAAATATGTCCTCCACCTATTCAAGCTTATAAATAATCTCCTTTTGTAGCATAGAGTAGGGTTCTTCTTCTTTTTGTATCAACTCTAATTTCATCCTTGGGAGTATCTAATCCACTAACACACATACTTTATCAACATCATATAGGTTTGAAGTATCCATGTTGACTAGAAGGGATGGTTCAACCATATATATGCACTTGCATAGCTACTACAGCTTGAATTTCATGGTCTATGCTTCATCTTTGCATAGTTTCTTTCATTTATTTACGCTACCATCATTGATGATATTTTTGCATGAAAATTCAGTGGTCATTGAAATAAGTTCATTCCTAGACTATACTAGGTCTATGGAATGAGGGTTGATGATGAGGAATTCATGTGCTTATTTAGGTTCTTCTATGCCTAATATAGAATTTTAATGTGCCTCAAAGTGAGGCTCATCCATGTAGTGATTAAACACAAATACAATTTGTTTTTACATCTTGGCTATGGAAAATTTAGGGGGTATAAAGTCAAACATGTAGAAGTATTAATCCTTACATCTAGTCTACACCTTCTTTCTAATGCTCAACTCTTTATCATCCTTATCAATGATGGACAAATCCATTTGCTCTTCCTCATCTTCACTTGTTCCACAACTTTCTTCAGCACTTTCCTCAGAGGACTCATCTTCTTATTCTTTGAGGCATTCTTCCTCAAACTTCTCCCTTTTGTCCACTTCTTCCTCATGTGATTTATCAATGCTCACCTCTAGGTTTATTCCCTTGGCACCAACATCACCTTATTTCTATTGGGGTTCCTCTTCAGTCTCTTTTTATTATTTTAAGGTGTCATTATTGCCTTCCTTTTCTTCAGGTGCCCCTTCACTACTTAGGTGCACTTGTTATGCATCTTGATATGATTTCTTAGTGGGGCCACTAAGATCCTTCTTAGATTTATTAAAGGCTGGTTATACTCTTTTGGGAACATTATTCATCTTCTTATCTCTCGTAGACTTCTTTTCTTTGACCTTCTCTTCTTCATCCTTATCCTTCTCAATATCCACCTCACTTAGGCCCATTTCCTTCCAAGTCTTCCTCTTCTTCTCAAGCACTAGTGCCATCTCAATCTCTTCCTTGTTATGTCCCATCTTCTTCCACAACTTTTTGTTTTCCTCTTCTATTTATGAAGACTGCGTGGAGGGTTCTCTAGATGAGGCACTCTTTCACTTCTCTGCTACTTCAAGCATATTAATTATGCCACTTTGAAGGGCCTTCTATACATCCATGGGACTAGGATCCTCTTCCACTTCTTCTTGCAAGATGTAGGTATTTATTCCTTCTTCTTCTTCCATCTCTTCTTCCTGTCTGTACACGAGGGTCTATTCCTCCATTTTTTTTGAGTTATTGTAAGGAATGCAACAAGTCCCTTAGGATTCTTTGTTTTCTACTTCTTGATGGAGGAAGTAGTCTCTAACATGAAGGTTACACACTTTTGGGGAAATATAGGTATTTCTTATTCATTGAAGGTGATCCTCAACTTGATGTACTCCTAGATCTCCTCAAGTGTCTCTCCCTATTTCATTTAGGGAGACATAAACTAAATTTTTAACACTATATTCCATTCTTCATTGATCAAGAGGGGTTGATCATCATATTTCTTAGGGTCAAATCCCTTCTATGTTTTCATCTCATAGTACAAATTAAATATGTGCTTGGTTATAATTTCTCTCTAGAGGGGATAGATGTTTGTTCGATCAGAGTCATCTTCTTCATCCTTTGTGGCCTTTTATCCTAGGTGCACATACTGACACCTCAACCTTAACCTTTCTTGGTCTACATCCTTCACCAAGATATCTAACTGCTATGCATTAGGAATCCTCCTTAACACCACTATGAAATATTTAGTGAAAAATATGTAAGGTAATTTGATCGAACTAGATAGGTTCCTGTATGTGAGCACTAGGCTCACTATGCATAAGTGATACATGATGGTGAAGGTTGACATTCCTATCATGTATTGGGGGAGCTCTTATGTGATGCACCATTCAATCCCAAATGCCTCTATGTATCGATCACACCACCCCTATACTCTTATCTTATACTTTTGGGAGAAGCTATGTGGGTAGGTGAATTATTGGTATTATAGAACCAAGGAGTCCTTATGTGGTGGGAACACCCATATATTGTTGTCATTATCATTATGTATGCCTATCTCCTCCATCACTATCAGTATTAACATGGAACCCCACCTAAATGTTTCATGTTCCTTGTGGCATTTCAGTGCATTCTTCATACTTTCCTCTGTACTAAACTTTGTGATATTGAACTTCTCCCCCTACACCATGTGGTGGTCAATACACAAGTATATATTGATTATGTCAATCCACCATCCATCAGGGCATAGTTTTAATCTCATAAGGTGCACCATGGTCTTCATGATGGGGTCTTATATATCATTTATCGATAATGTGAACCCTACCTTGTAGTAGCCCAATAATTTTATAACCCTCTCCACATCCACATCATCTCATAGATATCCATCCCTACACCTGGGATCCTTGTGATCCTATTGATGATGCATGCCAAGAACTACATGTACCTCTCTAAAAAATATAAATGATCACCATGGATGTATGATAGGAGGAATTACACTAATTGATTTAGCATGCCAAAATGTGGTAGCTTATATAACTTGGTTGTGCCAATTATCTCTAACTTGTCTCAGATGGAGACATCAAATAGTGATATACCCCTTAATCCCTGTGTCAACCATCCAATCTTGGTTGAGATCCTACATTTTACTCCACATGTAATGGTTGTACTTATTTAATTTTCATGTGTGCATGAAGGATACCCATGTCTTCTTCACTATGACCTCAAGGGAAAACTACATTTATTTGTATGTAAGCTTTACAATTGATTTTGGGTCTACTTATGCAACACTAACACCTTCAACTAGCTGTGCATCTTTCTTCATTGCTACTACTTTTAGCATTTGTTCCTTCTTTGTATCCTTCTATGCTTGTGCAAACCTAAACTTAACTTCTTTTTTCCCATACTAAACTAGATGTTATTAAAGCATGGTATATTGAGAGTTTGAAGCCCTTAATCTTACTTTGTGCTTCCTCAAAGGTGTGGGGTCTATGAATGTGAATTTTGCTTTTGAGCTTCATTCACCATTAATGGAAGCCTTAACATCACTCATAATTTCTACTATTTAGTTCTCATATAATTATCTCTGCATACACCTCTTTTAAAATATCAATCATAATGAAATCTCTATCTCTTTTACACCATTCTCACTTGGGGCATGTGGGTGCTTAGGTTTTCACTTGGTAGTGTTTTCTATATTTGGCTTTGGTTTAGCTCTGTGTTTAGGTTCAAATTTGCAAAAGGCCTATAACCTAGTCTAGTGTGTCATCTACCTCTTTATACCTTAATTTTAGCTACGCCATTAATGGCTAATGAGTAATGACATGGTAGTGCATGGATTTATTGAAATCCACTAAATTTATGAAATTCATGAAAATCAACTACCATATTTGAATTTATTAGAGATATTTGTGCTTCCACCATCATAGTCATTAAATTTTCTTAATGGCTTATTTAATGAAGTTAAAAGTGATTCAAATGTTCACTTCCCACCAACCATTAGTGGGTGCCAGCCATCTTGATGATCTTCCTCCTATACTTCATTCACCTTGGCACAACCTTTGCCCTTATTATGGTAACTTGGGTATAGTGCTTCACATGTGCATGATTTAGCCTCCTCAGTTCCATATCCTCTTCTAACTACACTTCCTTTCAATCACATTTCCATTTATTAGTTAATTTATCTATGCTTTCATCTCTTACTTTTGCCTTCCCCTACTCCATACAAATTCTTGCACTGGTCCTCCTATGCTTTCTTTTCTCTTCTTGATTTTTTCACATGATCATCTTCTATGCCCTTTGTAAATTTGTCATCATATCCTTCCAAGTTTGGCAAACTCCACACACCCAAAAACTTAGGTGTCTAGCCTTAGGCACTTATACAGTGTCTGTTCTCAACTTACCTCACTAGAGTTATACGTGTAAGCACCATAAGAGTTCTTCTATAGGCTTGAAAGTGCCACGCTTATTCACTCAAACTCAAAAAACACATACATAAGAAAATATTTGCCTTGCACTAAATTTTAGTCCTATTAACATAACATAACTAACTTGTGATCGAGAAGTCAAGTTTGATGGCACAAGTGCCATCTTATTGACTATAGGGATTTAATCTATTGCCATTGAAATTCTTAGGGAGCATTTCACCCATCAATGTGAATAGTTTGCATGTACCACTATCTAATATGTTGTGGATGATATAAGGTCACATCCACCTAATCTATAGTTCACTTAGGTGTTTGAGGTACTTTGAGTCATATAATAAGATCAATGATCCTTCAATAAGTACCTTGAAATTGATGTACTTATCATGCAAGATATTTTAACATGCCTTATTTACTTGTTGACTCTATCTTGCTTAGACACATGTATTTTCTAGGCACTCTAAGTCTAGTCATATGCTCAATGACTATTGGTCATACAAAAAACCAATACACATAATGCAAAATGAGGGCACTATGAATTCCATCGATAAAATGGCCTCTATGCCAAACACTAGTTGAAATAGTGTATCCCTATTCAAGTACTTGTATGTATTTTGATAGGTCCATAACACTGCTAGCACATAGTCATACCAATATTTATGACTAATGTCACATAATTTATGAGGCATGTTCCTAATATCTTATTAAATACCTCAACAGTGCCATTAACTTAAGGGTGATAAGGTGTTGTCTTATGGTGCACTACCATTTATTCAGTCAGTAGGATGTACACAATTTTATTGATGAAGTACACACCATGGTCACTAGTCAAATT
The DNA here is from genome assembly GCA_037957365.1 of Torreya grandis. Classification (NCBI taxonomy): domain Eukaryota; kingdom Viridiplantae; phylum Streptophyta; class Pinopsida; order Cupressales; family Taxaceae; genus Torreya; species Torreya grandis. The sequence continues at coordinate 6,867,462 of JARHVA010000176.1, forward strand.
GAGTGGGCACCCATAGTGACTGATGATGTTCTCTTATATAAACCTTATAGCTATGGTAGCTATGCAATATTTAGTTGGTGCTATCTCAACCTACCTATTGAAATAATTTGTGGCTACAAAAATGTAGTGCATGCATATGCATCTCATAGAAGGAGTAATAGGTCCAAAAAAGTCAATGGCCTAATTTTAGAATGGTGCCTAGGTAAGGATGAGAATGAGAGGAATCTCATCTTGATGATTAGGATTTCTTGTGTACTGGTATATATCACATGTTTGGTATAATATTTTGCATCATAAAATAGGGTGGGCTACTACAAGCCTAATTAAAATATCTTGTGTACCATTACATCTCTAGTACAATGGCCTCCAGTAATCCCCTCATGTGCCTCTTGTAATATTGAGTCCCATTCATACTCTAAGACACATTATCATAGTACCTTATCTCATCTCAACTGTTATAGTTCCCCTCCAATACATTTAAAAGGGGTGGCATAAACTACAAGATGCTTCTTCTCTTTGGTTTTTATAGTCTAGGGCATAAATCTAGATGTCAGGAATGTTAAGCCCTCCAAGGCATGTTAAACCCTATACAATTGTGAATTAGTCATATCATCTTCTATATGCACTACTGCATCACTAGATTTAATTCAAGATAGATGGTCTAGACCCAAGTTTTGTTTCCTAGGTTTGACTATAACAAAGAACTAGAACTATTAAAACAAAAATATCTATCAACATATACATCCATGGAGAATGGGATTGTTCACCAGGTACTTAAGTGCCTCATGATTAGTGAATAACATGAATGGGCTCTCAAAAAATTATTACCTAAATGGTTTCAAGGCATAGACCATGGCAAGCACCTCGTGCTTAGTTATGGTGTAGTTTTGCTATGCCTTGGTAAATTTTCTACTTGCAAAAGAAATGGGATATTCTATTTCCCCTCACCTAGTTGCATTATAATGACATCAATTGAAGTAATAGATGCATATACATGGACATGGAAGTGATTCATCCATTTGATAAATTATAATATTGGCAAACTTGTAAGTTTGAGCTTCAGGGTCTCCAATGCATCTTCTTGTACCACATCCCAATAGAATGGGCCATCCTTCTACGAGAGATATTCTAGAGACACTATAACATTGGAATAGTTCCTTATGAACATCCTAAATTATCCATAATGGCTAAGAAATGTGTGAACATCCTTTTACATTGATGGGGTCTGGAGCTAAAGGATGATGGCAATCTTCACTGGATTAATGAACAGTCCATCCTCGCAGATGATGAGCTTGAGTAAAGTGCCAAATGGTGTGATGAAAACACACTTATTAAGGTTCAAATATATTTATAACTAACTAAATACTCAAACATTAGGTCCAAGTTATTGTAGTGATCCTTCACCAACCCATACATAATACAATCATGCAAGTATACTTGGAAGAACTTATGAATGAAGTCCTTAAAAGTGGTGATCACCACTCAGGAGAATACAAATGGCACATTATTGAGTCCAAAGGGCATCACATTGTACGATAAATAACCTCATTCTATAACAAAGGTCATTTTGGGCTTGCCCTCCTCCTCAATCTAGACTTGATAATATCTTGAAAACCCATCAATGAAAGTGTATATCTCATAACCTGTGACACCATCCAAGATTTCATTAATGAACAAAGTTAGAAATGGGTTAGTTACATAGGCAACATTCAAAAATATATAGTTGATGAAAATCTAGATATGCCCATCCTTATTAATAATGATAAATATGGGCCTAACCCATTCATTTTCTTACATAGGGTAGATGATGCTTGTGACTAGCATACCATCAATCTCTATTTTAACTTTAGCACAAAGAATGGAATTCATCCTATAAGGTCACTTCTTAATAGGTCTCATTTCATTGAATAACTTGATGCCCATCTTTCCAAGGGATGGGTGTGTGCCCTTCATGTCTCTATAGTTCCTATGGAACAAGTCTTGGAATTCCTTTAGGAGTTTGATAATGTGTGATAGCTCTACATTAGACCAATAAGTGCCTAGAGTAGCAATATTTGGTTTTCCTTCTAAGATGATATCTACCTTTGTCATTTTTAATGGTCCATAATAGGGCTCATTCTTCTCCTAATGTGAATCCTTGACTTTCCTACTACCCTCAGTTTGTAAAGGTGGGTAAGGTCTTCTTCCTCTAGAGTGTTATCCTCAACTTGGCACACTAGCTTCCTTTTTCCTATCAAGTTTGTCCAGCTATATGACTCCCATGTTTCATCATCCTCATCACTAGAGTCATTATTGAGGGTTTAATCTTCAAATATTATTGAGGGTGCCAACCCCTTTTTACTGAATATGTATTTCAACCACTCCTCCAATATTTTAGTGTCCTCAAACATTGATATCCAAACTATCTATAGTAGCTCAATCAGTTAAATATTTTGTAAAGAACAGGAGAAGGTGTGAATAAACCACTCCTTGAGTGCATCCCAATTGTCTATCTTGTAAGGCATCTTGTTGATAATGTACCAAGTTAACACCCATGCATTCAAATTTATATAGAATGCATGCACCCTAGATTCCTTGGGGCATTATCACTATAGACAATCCATGTTTCTTCACACAATCACACATGCACTATAGGGTTAGAGTCACTAGAGTAGGTAGATATGTCTAGGTCCTCATTGTTCCTCTCAAATCTAGTGAAAATGGATGCCTTCACATCTTGCCAAGTTGGTAAGCTAAGACTTCGCACTACCCAATAATGAGTGGTAGTGTTCTTAAATGTATTCAGAAGTGCACCCATATTATACACATATTTTGGGATGCATGATTTGAGGTCTCGAACATAGTTTTATAATGGATTACTCCCTGCATATCTTGGGAATGCTGCAAGTTTGACTTTACTAAAGTAAAACACTCTCTTTCACTTATTATTGGTGTAAGGGACCCACATTTTATAAGAATGATCAATTTGGACCCAACCTATCTAACTATTTTTGGTGTCATCATGTGTACCAAGTGTCACCTTTGACTAGTTGTATCATATGCTTCCTCAACCCAATGGTCACAAGCAATGTTGGTGGTGTTCAAGGTTAATTTCCCATCTTCTCAATAAATCATTCCTTGATAATTGGGGTTTAGTGTCTCGGCACCTTACATCATGATGTTATATATGTGTTTGATCTTATCCTTGAGGTCTAAACTCTTGATATAGGGGGTTCTTGGTCTTATGAGAGGGGTATAACTACCCTCTCATTTCCATTATATAATGTCATGTAGTGCTTATTGAAGTTCATATATACATTATTTTCATAATACCATGGCCATTGTATAAGTGTTAGTTTATTATATTTTTCTACCAACTTGATAACTTCAAAGTTAACATGGAATTTGGCACCCATGATGTCTACAACTACACTATTTATAATTATAATGGGATATGCTCAGGTCTTATTGACCATGAAACGTATATAAGGGGAAAGCCTCAAGGTTGGCTTACCCATTTTATCCTAGGCATTCTTGCTCAATATGTTGACCTCAATGGTTATGTCTACAAAGGCCTCACATACAAACCATCCACCAATATTATCACACATGAAGAGTTCTTGATTGTACTCTACATTTTGTGTATGCCTAACTTCTCATGCCCTCTCCATGTGTAACATAATGAATATAGCTATATTTTGGCTTGCATGATCTAAGATTAAGTTATTCAATAGGGGTAACACCCCTTCTATTTATAAGAGGTGTCAGATCTCCATTAATTATTGTATCTCAACTTCCTAGCTATCCTTCTTCTTTTGGGAAGAAGTAGCCTACACTTTTAGGTCTTACATTAATTGGAGCTCCCCTTGTAGGCTTTAAGTTACACTCATGGCATATTAAAATACACATTTTTGGCATGTTAGGTCTAGATAAGGTACAACTTTGGGTTTAGAATGCATTATGTGCTCAGCAAGATCCTTATCCCCATATTCTAGGCATAACTTAGGTATCAACATAAAGGATGGCAGAGTGGTGAATCCACTTAGAGTAGTCACTTAAACTTTGACTATCTCTATGTGGGATAGTTGCACATTAAGATTCCACTTCTCTATTTTTGTCTCATCCTTGATTATTCTTGTTCCCTTATTTATGCTAGGCCTTCCTTGAGTCAAATTTTTATACAAGTCAAGGCATTCCTTGACCTTATAAGACCCTCAACAATACCCACACATGGGATGCGTAGGGAAGTCATGCTAATAGTGTTATGTGGAACCACACTTATAAGATGAGTAGGGTGGGAACCTTTCACCACCACATCCTCCACCTCACCCCCTAGTGCCTTATTGCATCCTAAAGTTTCATTTCTATTTGCCATAGCCTTTATTTCCTTGGTTAGATTGAATTCTAACTAATAAATTAGCCTACCTTGAGCCTCTTTTCATGTTCTCATGCATCCCATAAATCACCATATAATCAACTATGGTATGGGTGTAGGCATTACACAAATGATGATAGATGGTTGGGTTAACCTATCTAGCATATTGCAATAATGGGTAGTTACGAACATCATGTGCCTCTTGATAGACTTCATAGCTTGGAAGCAATGTGCACACATTCCTTAAAGTGTAGTTATTCTTTTTATATCCTTTTGCTTCATAGTCATTGCACCATAATCCAATTTGAGCATCTTATGATGAGCTAGTAGTAAGTTCTTGAAGTTGGGAGGCCATTGATGTAATTTGTGCCTCCATAAATGAGTTAATCCTAGTATTGACACTTTCGACCACCTCAGCTCTAAGCATGGATTCAAGCACTTCATGAGGGTTTGTAAAGGTCTTCACAGAAATCACTCTTTGTAATGGCACTAACAACCCTCCAATGAACCATTACACATGTTGTGAAGGGTGTATGTCATAGTAATTTTAAAATGAGAGTCTTGAACCTTGCATTGTATAATAGCATTCTTTTTTAGAGTCTTTAGGTTATCTCTTTTAGTGTAGTAATGCTCTGATGTTTAAACTCTAGAATGTCAAATTCCTTAAGGAATGCCTCTTTTAGGGTGTCATAGTCAACCATATCTTGGTTAGGATTAAATTTCCTATACTAGGTATGGGTGTGATCAAGTAAAGTGGTCATGAACTAGGTTATCTTGTGCTCTAATTGGGTTATTCCTGAATGTGCCATTATAGTTCACACTTCAACACATGTTCTATGGCATTTTTCATCTTGTGATAATGTGGGAAATGTATGGCCATTTCATAATAGATTTTCTATGTGGGTAACTGAGATCTAAGGTGTTTTTCCCCTTAACATCTATCTTAGTGGTGGTCCTCTGATGCCTCCATCCAATAGGTTAAGCATTGACCCCATTATTATTGATGGGGTTATTGATGTTGATGGCACTATACTACTTATTTATGGTATTGAACCACTTCCTGTAGGATGTTACCCACTTTACATCATTGACATTGGTTGAGTTAGGATGTTTGCACTCAAGTTCTATTACGGTAAGCTAACACCCAATGGTCTAGAGATAATTTCACTCATGTATTTTTAGGGAATAATTTGTTTAATAACAAAATTACACTTCAAATCTGTAAATCATCTAAAATCTATGTTGACAATAAGGTTAATTATCACTCTTGTGATTTCTTCAAGTGGGGGGTCCAATGCATGAGCATACACCATAGGTTCAAAGGGGGTAGGCACATTAAGTGCATATTTATTCACCAAATCTTGTAATAACCCAATGGATTCCACACCTATCAAATATTGAGCTTGATCCATCACTTTATCATATATCTCCTCTTCATGCTATTATATTTCAAGAGATCTTTCCCCATGCCCTTCTTTCTCTCTATGAGTTCTCTCGGCACTTATAGGTTCTAGATCTTCCATCAGTCTATGCCATCTCTTGTTATAGGTATGTTTTATGATTTTTTAGGTGTTAATCCACATGTCCACTTCCATTACACATCACCTACACATCCCCTTTCCCCCTTTGCACTTGATCATACATGAAAGGACTTTAGCCTTCCATCTTTGAAGTTTTAAATCTATAATCCACCATTAGATTTTTGATATTTGTACCAAATTCATTCACAAATATGCCTCTATGTTTGCACAAAAATTTATGCTCTACTTTATCAAGGCATGCATATGTTCATACTATGAACTCAAGCATGTAACTATTCAGTGCTCCTTGCCACCATTTATCTACTACTCTAGTCCAAGTGGCATCTAAGGTCTGAAGCCTCTCTAGGCCCTCCTTTGTCCACTAATAACATTTTCCATAACTCCCCCTTCTACAAGTTTCATATGTACACATGATCAAGCAATTCACAAAAAAATATCTCATATAGAACATCATATAGGTTATTTTAAACCCACTTTCTTGGCTTTTGTCCTCTATAATTTGGATGCTTTAGTGCAAATATATCTTCCACATATTGCAACTAGTGCTCAATGTTTTCTATGGAGAGTCAGAGCATCATTCTATTTCACCATTATAAAAACAAAATTCAACAGTGGTCCTGACAACAAAACTAAAATGTTGTAGAAAAGTCAAAGTCATGTGCTCATTTGGTTGTCTAAGTCAGTTTTGGACTCATTATAACCAGGTGTAAACTTCGGGTTGTATTTATACACTCAACATTTAACACTTGGATGCACTAACATGAATTCATAATAGGCACAATCCTTATGCACTCATCCTAAGTACAGTAGAGAAAGAATTAGGGCCCATGTTGGGCTAGCTGTGTCATGGTGTAAGGATCAATTATGGGACTTGGTTAGTTCATAAAAGACTTAAGTAGATCCATAGGTACAAGCCTTTCATGGACTATAATTTAGTGGTATTTAAGTGCAAGCATATTTTGAGGTGGTTCTATAGACTTAAGGGTGTAATCCTTTGTTTTACTAAGCTTAACATTATACAGGTGCTAGAAGGGTCAATGTAATGCTCTTACTTCAAATATTCATACTTAGGATAATGCTTCTAACAAGATGAGGAAGACTTGGCACATTACCCTCTCTAGACTTAGTCATTACACATGTTACAAATGACATCATCATCTATTATAGGGATGCCATTAACATCATAAAATAGAGGATTGTAAACAACATTCTTAACATACATGAATTAGAATTACAACATTATAACTATTACATTTATTATGCATTCAATTAATAAATATCAAGGACACATTAACTAAATAGAGCATAATTTATCACAACATTCATCACCATTAATCAATCTTTAAATAATATAAAGTTTTAAGTACTTGAAACAAAGTAACCACTTCATTCTATCTACTTAATGGCCCAGAGGATCACAGGAAATCTTGGGCATATACAAATGGAGCCTTAATGACATCTATGCGATTCTTAATACTAATGGTAGTCATCAAAATACATCCAAAACCAATTATCTAAAGATTTGTTTCCTCAATTCATGTCTCTTTTGCTTGCTAGTTTAAGCTCTTTTTATAGATCTATAGGAACATCTCTACCAGGGTGGAGTATACATGTCAGGTGCTGAGTTGGAGCCTTTGTTGATCATTCTACTAGATCCATCACCTTGCACCCTTTGTACTGTGATTGCCACATATCATCCAACCTATAAAATTTGTTGAGATTCCTAGAAATGGTTAGTCACTTACCAGTTAGCACAAGGTGAGCATTGAATCCTCTAAGTAGAGCCAAGATGCCAAAATAAAAATAATCATAGAATATGTTTTTCTCATGCTAAAGTGTTTGATGTGTTGGCACAAATTCCATACTTAACAAAATAAGGGGACCAACAAACATATATAGATAAATTTCACAAGTATGTAGGATTTGATTTAATGAATCAAAACTCAAGAATATATAAGCTTGGTTATAGGCTTAGTCCTTGGTGTAGTGGGGTGTTGAATGTTCTCCTCCTCTTTTATTCGTCTTTTCTTTTTTCTAATCTCCAAAATGGTTAGAAATAACTTGCATTTATAGGATGATATACGATAATTAAAGTATGTTGACCAAAATTTAAAAATATAAATGGGATAGGTTAAGTCTCATGACCAATGTTAATAAAGAGACAAGTACATAAAACTAAAATAGACAAACCCATTAGGTATGAGTTTGTCTATGTTGGGATTGTATAGCCAAAGGTTTGCTAAGTTGTTAATATAGGTTCTTATTTTTTGGGCAAGATTGTCTAATGGATAAATGTAGACCAAATGTATAAATGAATACCTTTTGGATAAACATTAAGATGTTTAAGCTCTATAGACCAAATATAGACTTATGTGGGGTTGGAACCATCTTAGAAATGTGTTAAAATATACAAAGTTTCCAAATAAATTCAATTGTGAATTAAACATGAGAATAAGAGTTTTGGTGTGAAATTTGGGTGTTTAAATATATAAATAAGACTTGAATAAAATTTAACAAATATTTAAAACTTTTAAAGTTTGTTACTATCTCTACTTTGTATAGGTATTGGTGAACTCACATACAACTTGATTAAACTTTTAGGATACTATATATAGATTGACCCAAAAGAACACAAGGAATAGTACACTAGAGTGAGTTAATATCTTAAATAAATATTTTTGGAATTAAATTAAAAACCTAAGTAGATAAAATACCTGAGTATGTAAATCAAGGAATAAAATACTGTAGGTGAAATTTGAGCTTAATAGACTAAATTATGCAATTCAATCAACTCAAACATCAAAATACCTAGATAAAGTCTAGAGCCATTACAACCTAATACAATAGATGAATCCAACAATTAAAAACAACATTATAATCCTAAAGATAAGTGCTCCAAGCCATGATTAAATAGAATCAAAATAAAAGGACTTGGATGAGGATTGCCTTAAGACTCGGATTTTGGGCATTATGATGACATGATTTAAAGATTATTGATGAAGGATTGGATGACTAGTTGGACAAGGATTTGATATGAGAATGGTATATGGCATTCCATGGAGGAGATGATATATTTAAATAGATGGAGGGAAATATCAATGGTGTATATTCAAACTTTGTTTGGGGATATCGATGGATGAGGATTATCCAAATAATTTAAAATTCCTTAGAAGCCTCTAGATTTAGAGTCTTCTAGAGAAGAGAGGTTATAATAGAGAGGCTTCTAGAATCCTCCAATTCTATAATCCTCTTAGGGATTAATTATGATTAGTTATGGTATTAGATAAGGATTAAGTGGGTGATTAGAGACTAGGGGTGTAGGAGAGCTTAGGAATAGGCTAGTAGGTGGGTCATTGGGAATTTTAAAATCTCAAATATTAGGTAAGTAGGATCAAGATGGGGATAATGAGGATTTAAAAGAATTAATAATGAAGTGGGATATAATAAGGTTAGTGGATGAATGATGATGGGGGGAATATTAGACAAATGATAAAGAAAATGGGGATATTAGTGAGATTAAATGAGATGAGCATAATTAGTGTTAATTAATAAGAATATTAGTGACAATAATACAAATGAGAGATTTTATGTGCATACATTTTGACCTTTTTTGAAAGGGAATTATGAGTAGAGTGAAGTAGGAGTAATGGCATTTGAAATAAAAAACCATGTCATGAATGAATGTTAGTAGATGATGTTAGTAGATATGATGCCACCTCAAGGGGACATACAAGGAAGAATGAGATAGATGGACACTCAAAAGAATAAATGAGGGGTGGGATGCAATGGATAGATGAGGGTATGGGATGTGATATGTGGGATAGAAGATGAAGAAGATGAATTTGACTTGAGAAATGAGATATAAATTGATGATTCCCTAGGCAAGGACACATGTATAGGGAGTATAGATGATTGGGTCATGGTTATCAACACATTTTAAGGGGGAATAAACCATAACATGATGATGATAGGAATAAAAGGACATAAGGTTTAGACATATACAAATCAAGGATAAATGAAAGGGAGAGCTATAGGATAGGATAAGATGGTGATTTTATAATATTGATGATGGGTGTAGCTCAAAGCTAAATTGATCAATATGATGTAGGTGATGATAGATAAGAATTCATATGATTCAGTGACCTATAGTCAAGGGAAAATAATTGGATTGTTTTGCATAAAATAAATGAGCCTTAATGCGATTAATGATAATGCCCCTATTAAGGATACATGTAATGGATTAATAGAGGAGATAGAGATCGAGCTATACTTAGGTACTGAAAAGTGGCCAAGTACTACCTACATAGTCTAAAAAGACCTTAGGATGATGTAGTTATAACTAAAGGATAGGGGATGATGATGAGGAAAGAGAAGAAGAAGAAGAAGAAGAAGAAGAAGATGATGATGATGATGATGATGATGATGATGATGATTAGTGATTAGAGGGTGATTGGATGTTATGAATGTTGTACCCCAAAAATATCACTCATTTTTGGGATGACATTTGAACTATTTTGGTCCTACAGACCAAAATTGTCTCTTCCCTTTTCAAAATTTTTTCTGAGCATTCAAAATCCTCATTTTTCAAGCTTCTCATAAAATCTGTAGACTCAGCAGGCTTGAATCTATGGACTCTATAGGAAGAGAAATATATGAACTCTGCAGGAAGAGAAATCTATGGACTCTATAGGCCAAGTTCAATGGGCTTCACAGGTTGATTTTTATGGACTCTATAGGAAAGGAGCAAGCTTTCAACACTTAGGTGATCTCAAAGTTGGTTCAATGACCAGGTTTAACCAAAAGAGTTCATTAGAAAGATTCTAAGAAAGGATTAAACTGTTGAACCTTGAACCATTTTGGTTCAATGGGCTCAACAGTTCAAAGGTTCAACATCAACAGCAAGATTTCAATTGCTTCAAGGTTCAATAGGTTCAATGCATTTGGTTTAAAAAGGATCAAAAGGAATTAGCCAAATCAAAAAGAATGAATTGATTGAACTGATGAACCATTGAAACACTTTGGTTTAAAGGCTTGGTTCAATTTAGTTGGTTCAATGCTTCGTTTCACTCAGTCAGTTCATTAAATGGTTCAATGGCTTTTGGTTCAATCAAAGGGTTCATCAGCTTGGTTCAAAACTTGGGTCAACAGTTGACCTTGTAGAGGGCACTTGGTCAACAAAAGCACCCTTCAGAAAGGCTACGAGAGGAAAACCAAAGGAGTTTCTAAAGGCCAAAGACAAAGCGATAATTCTTGCAAACTTTTTGTCTATGGGAAAATGTCCACAGAAAAAGTCTGCGGGAAAATGTTCACAGGAAAGCTCCAAAGGAATCCAAAGATAAAAGGCTGTCGAAGGACCCCGAAGGGTAGATACCATTGTGGTGGGCTCTTCTCAACCTAAAGTAGATCATTTCTCAAGGCTCAAAGGGTAGGTTCCCTCTGAGAAAGCTTAAACGACAAAGTTGAAGGAATTATCGAGGAAAGTGACGTGCCTACAGACATCAAAGTTACAACAATGAAATAGCCATTGATCCTTGTAAGTTTAAATATATGGACTTGAATGCATTCAAATACTTTAAGGCCAAGATCAATAGGAAGTTACTAAGGAATAGAGCATCAAATTGAATCAAGGACCCGATTCAATTAACCAGAAAAGGAGGAACGATGAAGAAGGATCATATCACCAGGTGGACATTGAAAGATGCAAACTTTCAATAGCGTGACTCATTTCTCTACATTAAAAAAAGAAAATGGGTAAATTCCCTAAATTCCAGCATGTCTTCTTAACAAAATTTAATGCAACATGATGTGTTACCATTCTTGAGTCCTTATTAAAGAGGCTATATAAGGGACACTGTTTTATTGTTTTACGGATTGCTAGGGACAATCATAACAAAACTCTACCCAAATTGAAAGGCATTATTGAGATTTTGAGCTCAAATTGTTGATCATATTTTGTTATTAGAATAAGAAAGCAAGTGAATTTTTAGACTTTGTGCTGTGATATCTTTATTGTTGAGGAAACTATTCTTATGTCTTTTTCCTTAATATATTTTCTATTCCTTTAATTCAACAAGTAGAATTAGTGAAAGTAGTTAGGAAGGTGTCCTAAAGTCAACTATGGAGAGACTTTTTGCCCCCATAATTACCTTTAGTGTGTTTTCTTTTTGTTTCTATGTAAAGGACCTTGGGATGGATTTGTGCCCTCATTGTCCTTCGTATCTCACTCTTGGGCAATTCAGGTGGAGACTTTATGCTACATCTCAATTTGCTGGTTACTACACCCTTAGTTACATTTTGTAATTATTACCAGGAGTATTCTTGTGGTTTGTTGAATAGTACTTATGAAAGAAGAGGAGTTCTTTCTATTAGTTCCCTTGAGATGTTTCTTTTGATTTGCATGCATCATCTCTGAAGAAAGAGAGATGGATGGTTTATCCTACCCTTGAGTATTATTATTTGTTTATATATATATATATATATATATATATATAGGGAACCTCCCCTTGATGAGAGGAGAGATTAGTCCCCTTTTGATGTGGTGAACCTACACATTTGGATGACCAATCTTCCTACTTTGGCTGATCAGACCTATTTTGTTTATCAGTATGCTGATCGACAAAATATTCAACCAACAGTTTTTGGTGGCTCTGTTGGGGAAGAGTGCATAGTTTGAAGTCTCAAGCTTCAAGCTAAAGTAGATTTTGCTCTTTTCCATTTTTGTTCTACAATCTGGCAACTCCATGTTGACCTTAATTTTGAGTTAGTGTAGTAGAGTAATTTTGAGTTATTTCCTCCACAACCTCACCTTCAACAAACTAGGAGTCTTCCTCCTAGCCCTACCAGGCCACCAACACAAGGTAGAGCTTCTTTTTCTACTACTAGAAAAGCTTTGCCTATCTATTCTCCACCCAAGTTTGTGATCCCACTTTTACATAATAAAATCATGGCTCAAGGCCCCTGGGGTAACTCATTTGGCCCACTCAATTTGACTCCACCCCTGCATGAACTTCCACGTAGCTCAAGAAAGAATTTCCCCAAGTTCTTTGGGGATGGGAAGGTTCACCCTGATGAACATATTATGGCCTTCAACATAGCCTATGGCATAATAAGATTGGAATTTGAAGACATAGTAGTTAGGCTATTTGTGGAGACACTACAAGGTGCTATTACAGACTAGTTTTACCATTTGCAAGTTGGATCAATGACCGACTGGGATACACTTAAAGACAAATTTGAAGCCAGGTTCAAGCCTATAGAGGATGCACATGCCTCGTTGGCCCAACTCACATAGATGAAGAGGGAGCCCCATGAACCTATGAGGGACTTCATTACCAGGTTCGACAAGCTGAGGCACATGATTCCCATGGTCACCCAGCCAACACCTCAGAATCTCAAGTGTTTCTTCATCAACTCATAGTTGCCTGAAGTGAGTTTCTTGTTGAAACATGATAGACACATAGACCTTGCTTCTACTTAGGACTTGGCTACTAAGGTAGAAGATGACCTTAACTTGGTAGGAAAGATAAGGAGAGACCCTAATAAAGGTAAGTCCTCTTCATCTTCTGAATACTCACCTACAGTCACCACTGACCCAAGGTACAAAAGCTAGCAAATGAAATGCTAGCTCTCAAAAAGCAAATAGTGCAAGGGATGTATTCTGCTCCTCCATATAGAGATATTCCCAGGAGGACATTTTAGAATTAGGCGTACCAAGGCAATGCTGCCAGGAATCAAGGACAACAAAATCCCCTTCTTCCTCCATAGAGGAACCTCACCTTCGAAGCACCTCCAACTAACTGAATAGTTGGATATCTTGAAGATGAATCAAACTTCTCATTCTAGCCTGAGTTGAATCCTAAAGATGACACTAATATCTTCATTAAGGAAGAAGAAGAATTAGTTGGTGACTCCCATATTGGTTTCCTAAACTATCAAGATGAACCCAGAAGTGAAGGCAATACAACTGAGGGGTCATATGTTGTATTCACCTGATCCAAGAATCAATCAGCTCAATAAGCTAATAAAGAGAAAGTAGAGGAGTGACCTCAACCAATAGTTTCAATTGCTGAAGTGGGGATCTACTCTTGCTTTCTAGCCAAAGGACCTAGTGATTGCAAGAAAGGTAAGTACTCCAAATGCCCCTACACCGTCTACTTCAAATTCATAGTCCAGTGTCCCCCCCCAAAAAAAAATTCAAAAGGATGAACTCCCATCCTCTATATTGAGTTCATTTCCAACATTTGATATCATTGACCACATAAAGAAAACCAAAATTAAAATGTCTAAATTTGAATTTCTATAGTCCCATCCTGAGCAATTAGATAAATTGGTTCAGTGTGTTAAAAAATAGAATGTCCCTGTTGAAACAAGTAGTTCCCAAAGTGACACATGATCTCCCCAATGATGCACCCACCAGGAACAATCTTGTCATTACCCCTTCTGCTGCTCCTAGTAGGACTGAACCTTTCTATGTCTCATTGCTAATAAATGGACGGTAGCTGAATAATTACATCATTGACTCTAGAGCTTCAGATAATGTCATTCCTGCTAAAGTAGCTAAATCTCTTGGCCTCACACTGACCAAGACATTTAGGAGATGTTTCTCCATGGAAAATAAGCAAGTACCATTGCTGGGGCAAATCAAAGATGCCTAATTTGCATTTGTAGCCTTTCCAGACAAGAGAATCAAGATGATGGCTATTCTGGTGGCTGAGGTCCCAACATCCTATGGCATTTTGCTTGGATGAAATTTCTATAAGGACGTGGGAGGAGAACTAAGCATGGACCTATCTAAGGCAAGAATCCATGTCAAAGGCATAATGAAGAGATTGCTCTCTAAAAAGGAAGCAAAATACGTGGTCACCCAAACATCAACCCCTGAAGCTCAAATTCTTTTTGAATCTTCAGGTATGGGTAACTACTTTTCTATCTACAGACAAAGTGCATAAAATATCTGATAAAATTCTTGAAAGTGTCAACTTAGAAATCAGTTCAACTAGAATAGCAGAAGAACTAGTAGGTTGTAATACAAATGAAGAAGGACCCTCCCTCTCTATTGAAGGAAAGTTTAAAGAAAAATCAGTATTTGATGAGTTATGGACTCTGGAATTTGATGGCAGCTTCTCCTGTATTGGTTCAGGAGATGGGATTGTGTTAGATATCTCCTCAAGGAGATATGTTTCCTTTATCTTACAAATTACAATTTAGCAACACTAATAATACAGCTGAATATGAATCTTTGTTGCTTGGATTGAAGGCTACTCAAGACAAAGGCATCAAGTTTCTTCATGCCAAAGGAGATGTTGAATTAGTGGTTTGTCAAGTAAGAAACTTATACCAAACCAAGAATGAAAGATTACGCCATTATCGCAACCTGGTTTGGGACCAAATTGAAAGCTTTGATGCTTTCAACATTTCTACCATACCCAAGGAATCTAATGACAGAGCTGATGCACTTGCTGTTTCAGGAACTCTTTTAGTTCTTCACTCAGATTTCAAAGAAGTTATGTATACTATTGAGCTAGCCTGTAGACCAAGTGTTCCTGACAATGCTGATCATTGGCAAGTATTCGATGATGATCATCAGATCATTGCCTTCTTGGAACGAAAAGACAATTTTGAACTATGTTTTGAAGGCAGTGAATCTCAGAAGTATGAATTAGCCTTTGAATCTAGTTTAGATATAAATGAAGAATTCTTACAGCTGAAAAGAAATAAAATTCTCAAAGGCCTGGTTTTTCTTGAGAAACTATTTGACAAGCATGATAGATTCATCAAATAATAGCAAACAGATTCAAGCTTCTCTTAGGGATTCGATCAAGTAAATCTAACTACTAAAGAAAATCCCAAGATGGTTAACATTGGTAAGTGTTGCACCCCTGAAGAAAGATTCAAGTTCACCACTTTACTCCATCATTACATGGATGTCTTAGCATATTCTTATGACTGACCTGAAGTCTCTCAAAACCTGATGAAATCTACCATGACATTCCTCTCAAGGTTGACTCAATGCCCTATAAGCAATAATTGAGATAGTACAATCCAAAAAATATCAGGGACTATTCTGTCTGAGATACAAAAAATGTTAAATGCTAGAATCATCTTCCCAATCCATCATTCCACATGGATTGTAAACATAGTGCCTATAAGGAAGAAGAGTGGCAAAATTTGCATTTGTGTAGATTTTAGGAATCTGAATCAGTCATCTTTGAAAGATAATTACCCTTTGCCAATCATGGATCAAGTGCTTCAAATAGTGACAGGTCCAGAGATGTTATCAATGCTAGATGGCTTCTCAGGATATAATCAAGTTGAAGTTGGTGAAGCAGACCAACACAAGACTGCATTCACCACACCTTGGGGTACATTTGCATATAAAATAATTCCTTTTGGCTTGATAAATGCTGGTGCCACCTTTCAGAGAGTAATGGACCTAGCTTTCAAAGATGAGATAGGTAAATTCATAGTGGTATACCTTGATGACTTAACCATCTTTTCAAATCATCGATCTGATCATGTACGCCACTTATAATAAGTGATAGAGAACTACCGTTAGAATGGTATTTTCTTGAACCCTAAGAAGTCTATTTTTGGAGTAACAAAGGGAAAACTCCTTAGACACATTATGTATAAAAAAGGCATAAATATTGATTCAGACAGAGTCAAGTCTATTCAAGAGCTTAATTTGCCTACAAGTAAGAATGCTATTCACTCTTTTTTCAAAAAGGTGAATTTCTTGCGGAGGTTCATCCTCGAATTTGCTAAGAAGACTAGACACATTGTGAACATGATGAAAGGAAAGACCACCTTCAGCTGGACTAAAGAAGGCAAGTCAGCATTTTAGGATATCAAGATTTCCATTGCACACACCCTTACCTTGGTTTGTCCAGATTATAATAAAGATTTCATCATATATAGCTATGCATCTGAACACATTCTTTTAGAAATTCTTGTTCAACAAGACAAAGAAGGTATGGAATCTCCCATTTCTTTCATGAGCTACCCTCTCAAAACCCATAAGATGAAGTATTTAAACATAGAAAAGCATGCTTATGTAGTGGTGAAAGAAGTCAAACATTTCCACTTCTATATTCTGAATTCACACACTACTACCTTAGTTCTTGACACTACAATCAAGTCTATATTAACTCAGTAGGAGTTTGGCACAAAAAGAGGCAATTGGATTGCAAAGATCCAAGATTTTGATCTAGACATCAATCCAACAAAGCTGGTTAGGGAAAAAGGCTTATGCCAATTAATTTATGACAACAAGCCAGAAGATACACAACATGAAGAAGCTGAAGTGGAAGATACACCAACATTCTTTTTTGTCTCCACTACCAATGAGTGGTATTTAGGTATTACTCATTTCCTTACTTATGGTGAATGTCCTACTCATTTGTCTTATAAAGAAAGGAGGACTATCAAGTTGAAATCTACTAATTTTGTCCTTTGGGACAATGACCTGTATATAAGAAGCGTAGACGACGTATTCCTTCAATGTGTAGACAAAGAGCAACAAAGCCAACTTTTGAAATCTTTCCACAATCTAGCCTATGGAGGATAATTTTTTGCTCCCATTACTGCTCACAAGATTCTACAAGCCAGGTATTACTGGCTAACTCTTTTCCAAGATGTATATAAGTGGGTGAGAAAATGTGAACTCCACCAACAATTTGTTGGAAGACCCAAGTTAGTTGCCCTGCCTCTCAAGTCAATGATCATAGAAGAACCATTCCAACAATGGGGGATTGATTTTATTGGGACTATAAAACCATTTTCAAGTGCTAGACATGATTATGTCCTTACAACAACTGACTATTTCACCAAGTGGGTAGAAGCAATCCCAACTAAGCATGCTACTTTAAAATTTGTATGCAATTTCCTCAAGGAGAATATCATTTCTAGGTTTGGAGTTCCAACCAAAATTGTTACTAATAATTTAGCTTGTTTCAACTCCCAAGAGATTACATAATTCTATTTACATTATGGAATTACGCTCTCTCACTCTTTTGATTATTTTCCACAAGGGAATAGACAAGCTGAATCAAGCAATAAGAACCTGGTAACTATCATCAAGAAGCTAGCAGATGACAATCAAAGGACATGGCATAAAGAATTAATTGATGCTCTATGGGTATACATAATCACACCAAAGAGAGCAATCAGTATGTCTCCTTTTCAACTTCTTTATGGTATCAATGCTGAGATACCAATCACCTTAGAATTACCAGCCTTGAAATTGGCAAAGGCAATTAAAGATCAGACATATGAAAGCTCTCTTGATAAAAGAATTATGTGCCTGATTGAGCTAGATGAACAGAGAACCATGGTGGTGGACTAAATTGCTGCTCATCAAAGTTTGGTAAAGAAAATTTTTGACCTAAAGGCCAAAAATCATGATTTTTAGATTAGAGATCAAGTCCTGCTATGGGACAAAAGGAGAGAACTAAAAGGGATGCATGGAAAGTTTGACTCCCTTTAGAGAGGCCCATTTATAATTCATCAACACAATGGTGAAAATATATTTCTACTAAAATATCAAGATGGAACACTCTTTTCTCTACCTCACATTGGGCAGCATCTGAAACACTTCAACTCTTGAAGTATCATATTATTGTATCTGTACATATATATATTTGTATAGTTTTTAATTCTATTTTGTTTTGTTTGTTTCCATTTTTTATGCCTTCCATTTCTGGGTAACATGACTCTGCAACCCAATGGTACACATGAAAACACTAGAGATTCTAGATTCTACTCCCTTTAATTCTTTTTACAATTGATAGAAGTTCCCCAACTAGAGCCAGCCTGTTGTCCCCCAAAAATATCACTCATTTTTGGGACAACATTTGAACTATTTTGGTCCTACAGACCAAAATTGTCTCTTCCCTTTTCAAAATTTGTTCTGAGCATTCAAATTCCTCATTTTTCAAGCTTCTCATACAATATACGGACTCAACAAGCTTGAATCTATGGACTCTATAGGAAGAGAAATCTACGAACTCTATAGGAAGAGAAATATACGGACTCTGCAGGCCAAGTTCAATGGGCTTAAAAATTTGATTTCTACAGACTCTACAGGAAAGAAGCAAGCTTTCAACACTTAGGCAATCTCAAAGTTGGTTCAATGACCAGGTTCAACCAAAAGAGTTCATCGGTAAGCTTCTAAGCAAGGATTAAACTATTGAACCTTGAACCATTTTGGTTCAATAGGCTCAACAAGTTCAAAGGTTCAACATTAGTAGCAAGAGTTCAATCACTTCAAGGTTTAATAGGTTCAACATGTTTGGTTCAACAAGGATCAAAAGGACTTAGCCAAATCAAAGATAATGAACCGATTGAACCGATGAACCATTGAACCACTTTGGTTCAAAGGCTTGGTTCAATTTAGTTGGTTCAATGCTTCATTTCACTCAGATAGTTCATCAAACAGTTCAATGGCTTTTGGTTCAATCAAAGGGTTTATCAGCTTGGTTTAAAGCTTGGTTCAAAGGAGCAGTTCAATGCAAAAGTTCAAAAGAGCCTCTCAAAGTACAAGTGCCCTTGTAGAGGGCACTTGTTTAACAAAATCACCCTTTGGAAAGGCTACAGGAAGAAAGCTGAAGGAATTTTTGAAGGCTAAAGACAAAGTGATAATTCTTGTAGACTTTTTGTCTACGAGAAAAAATTTGCAGGAAAAAGTCTATGGGAAAGCTCTGAAGGACTCCAAAGATAAAAGGCTACCAAAGGACCCCAAAGGGTAGATACCATTGCGAGGGGCTCTTCTCGACCTAAAGTGGATCATTTCTCAAGGCCTGAAGGTCAGGTTCCCTCTGGGAAAGCTCAAACGACAAAGGTAAAGGAATTGCTGAGGAAAGTGATGTGCCCATGAATGTCAAAGTTGTGACAATGAAATAGCCATTGATCCTTGTAAGTTTAAATCTATGGACCTAAATGCATTCAAAGACTTTAAGGCCAAGATCAATAAGAAGTGACTAAGGAACAGAGCATTAAATTGAATCAAGGACCTAATTCAATTAACCAAAAAAGGAGGAGCGATGAAGAAGGATCAGATCACCAGGTGGACATTGAAAGATGCAAACTTTCAATAGCATGACTCATTTCTCTGTATTGAGAAAATAAAATGGGTAAATGACCCTAAATTCCAACATGTCTTATTAACAAAATTTAATGCAACATGATGTGTTACCATTCTTGAGTCCTTCTTGAAGAGGCTATATAAGGGACTTTCTTTTATTGTTTTAAGAATTGCCAAGGACAATCAAAAACAAAACTCTACCCAAATTGAAAGGCGTTACTGAGACTTTGAGCTTAGATTGTTGATCATATTTTGTTATTGGAATAAGAAAGCAAGTGGCTTTTTAGAATTTGTGCTGTGATATCTTTGTTGTTGAGGAAACTGTTCTTATGTCTTTTTCCTTAATATATTTTATGTTCCTTTAATTCAACAAGTAGAATTAGTGAAATTAGTTAGGAAGGTGTCCTAAAGTCAACTGTGGAGAGACTTTTTGCCCCCATAATTGCCTTTAGTGTGTTTTCTTTTTGTTTCTGTGTAAAGGACCTTGGGATGACTTTGTGCCCTCATTATCCTTCGTATCTCACTCTTGGGCAATTCAAGTGGATACTTTGTGTTACATCTCAATTTGCTGGTTACTACGCCCTTGGTTACATTTTGCAATTACTACCAGGAGTATTCTTGTGGTTTGTTGAATAGTACTTCTAAAAGAAGAGGAGTGCTTTCTATCAGTTCCCTTAAGATTATTTCTTTGATTTGCATGCATCATCTCTGAAGAAAGAGAGATGGATGGTTTATCCTACCCTTGAGTATTATTTTTTGTTTATATATATATATATATATATATATATATATATATATATATATATAGGGAACCTCCCCTTGATGAGAGGAGAGATTAGTCCCCTTTTGATGTGGTGAACCTACACATTTGGATGACCAATCTTCCTACTTTGGCTAAACAGACCTATTTTTTTTATCAGTATGCTGATCAACAAAATATTCAACCAATAATGAAAATGGGTTGAGAGAGTTAGATTAGTGATAGTAAATAAGGATGCTGAGATAATTAAATAAATGATGAGTGTGTAGATGATCAAACCATCATAAATGTCATAAGGTTCATCATAGTCTAAGAAATCCATTAAATATGGAACGTGGTAGTATTCCCCATGATATATACATGACCAAGAGGATGTTGTACCAAAGTTCATGATCAAGTAGTTAACTCTACATCCTCGAGGGAACTTTTGGTGTGCTCAAAGCATCCATGTTCATTTCCCAATAGACTAAAAGACACAATGCAAACAAAACATAAGACAACCAAGATATATACATGATAAAAGACATGAAAACAAGATAAATAAAACAAATAAGTAACACACATTAGTATCTAAGTGTAGTGTCACAATGTCTTGTCTAATGATGGGATTAATGATTGGGTGATGGGTTGGATTAGGATTTGATTATGGACTAAGAATAGATGTGGATTGGGGATAGACTATCAATGATGATGAGGATTAAATAGTGATTTGGATAAAGTATGGACTTAGATGAGAGACTAAGATTAGGAGAAGGATGCGGATGAGGATATGGATGTGAAGATGACCAAGGATTATCAAAAGCTAAAACCTTGAAAGAGTCCAATATAGTAAAATATTAGGAGATGATGGGATCAAATTTTATTTTATACTAGAAAAATAGTGATTTTATGTGTGTTATGTATGGAAAGGATTTGATAGAGAGGATATGGGATCATATACCTTTCATATTAATAAATAGGGATTAGATGGGTGCTAGATATGAAGAAAAAATTATAAATAAGTGATGGGTGCCAGACTAAATTCTTTGACAAGGTTGTGTATGTCAATAATACATAGTCAAAATGGATGATACTAAAGATATGGAGGGATGGGTGACCACTTGGGATTGGATTTCAATACTAAATGTGGTATGAAAATATGGGAAAATACAAGATGGATGGATATGGATGAGACTAGGGGATGGGGTATAAGACAAGACATGATGGACTATTTTTGGCTTTTTCAAATTTTATGATTTTTAGGGTATTTGACATTATTTAAATTTTAGGTATTTTTTAGAATATGTATGTACACTATATAAATGGGGGTTACTATAAAATGGAATACCAGATCTATAAACAAGGACAAAGATGGATGATGGATGAGGTGACAATAGGAAGAGGGTGATGTAGAAAAGGGGATGAGGACCAAGGAAGAAGGGACTAGGGATTTTCAATGACCACATTGGGAATGAACAAGATGATTAGTTTCCTAAGTGTTCATTGGAGGATATGTTTTGAGAAAATGTCTAAAGAGGCCTTCCACTTCCTTGTGAAGATCAAGATAGGAAAGAATGAGAGATAAGATGCTTGATATGGCGATGGATGATGAGTAAGAACAATGTATGGAGGGGATAGACAAGGGAGGGTTTGACAAGGGAAATGAAGTGGATGAATTTTTTCCCCAAGCATTGAGGTGAAATGCAAACAATATATTATTTTACCATGACATCAGAAACTAGTTTTCATCATGGTACTTACCCAAGGTGCCAGAAGACTAGTTTTCACCGTTAGACAGATGTTTTTTTTTAATTTTGATTTTTTGATGGTATCTTGATTTATTGGATATGAGTATGAGATACAATAATTATAATAGTTGATAGATACTTTACACAAAACATATTCTATGATGGACACTAAATGCCTAGATGTCTTAGTGGTATTTAGTGATTCTTGATGATGACGTCTCTATATATATAGTCTAGGTGTCTTCATCACCCTTATAAGAGATAATGTTTCCTAGGAAGGTGATGTGAGGTATGAATTTGGTAAGATCTTGATAGAGTTGTATGGGAATTGAATGGATGATAGGACTTATTGGGTTTATGGGTTTGTGATAGGATGATGTGATGAGTGATGGAGGATTAGGACTAGTAGTCACATACGTGTTAAAGATGTTGGTCATTATTCATTTGAATGGTACCATGTGATAAAATACTTTTAAAGATCCAAGACACTTTGAATTTGTGGTTCATCTCTAATCTAATTATGTGATGAATGATCAGACATGCTTTTGTCATTATTTTGATTTTTAGATTTGACTTGATTTTGACTATCCTCTGGTGCCTAACTTAGGGATTCACTAAGGGAGATTGATAAATGATGATGATTTTGACTTTGACAGTCCCCTAGTGCCTAATATTGGGCTTCACTAGGAGAAAACATGTTTAGATGAGGATGATGATTTAACTCTTATTGACTTATGGTATCAAATATGATTTGATTATTATGATTAATTTTTGGAATATGGTCTTGGACCTTTATTTTTGTGGCACTCATTATGTCACTTGAGTAAGGGTCCAATGATATATATTTGTGCTCATCCTGATGGAGGGAGATGATTAAATGATTATTGATAGGAAGAAAGGGGTCTATGTTGGATGGAGGTGGTAGAGATGGTGTGATGAGGTTAATGAGTGGTGATGGGGAAACATAGTCCTAATAGGGGTTCCTAGGAGACCTAGTTTTGACATCATAGAAAATATCCTCAAGATCAACAAAAGGATCACTAAGACTAACTATGATAGACACATCCAAAGGAGGATCAGATTCACCTTGACAATATTTGATAAATAAAGCTTTAAATAACTTTTCTATGACTTCATCATCTTGATTAGGATCAAAAGATATGATTGGTGATATATTGGAGGTATCTGTATTAGGAGTATCTTAAAAAAGATAGCCATTATTAGAATCTATTGCAATGTCAATGGGGGATGATGTTTCTGATGAGGAATCTAATTCAGATTTTGGTGTGTACATGATCTTGATGAAGATAAGACTTGTAATGCTAACTCTAATATACAAGATGTAATGCTGCTAGTAAAAGATTCATCGTCCATAATTAACTACTCAATAAGGGGTATTTGAGAAGCTTCATGAGATATAGAAGGACTAGACTCATGGGGAATAACATCATTTTTTATGGAGGATTTGTCAAGGATGGGGGGATCATGTAGGATGGGTGTGGATTCTTGACCTTGGCTCAAAAAGGGAAGGGCTTGATCATGATTGGGAAGGGAATCTTGGCATTCTTCTTTTTTTCCACTTAGAGACTGAGACTTATCTAGTTTATTATTGATTATTATGTCTCCATGATTTATGATTTGGTGGACACAATCATGGAAAGGTTGACATTGATTAATGGTATGCCCCCAGTTTTGATGATATGCATAGTATTGGTTTGCTTTATACTAAGATGGCTTAGGTTTAGTGGGATCAAGATGTCATATGGGTGGATAGACCATCATGTTTGTGATGACTAATTATTTGAAAATGGATTTTGAGGATATAATAAGGGGAGTATAAGGACCCACTTCACTTTGTGATTTAGATGTGGAAGCATTAGACATTAGATTATATGGTTGTTGATGTGACTGGGTGGATGGACTAAAAGTAGGCAAGGTGGCCAAGATTGGATTCCTTTTTCTAGTATGAGAAGGGGTAAATGATGGTTTATAACTAGTGGATGGAGGATTGGTACAAGATTCACATAAAGGGGCTTGGATGGGAGGTAAAATGAGTTGAAGGGGATCAACACTTTTTAGGAAATGGTATACCCATCAATATAATCCATAAGAGGATCTCATCCTTGTTGGTAGCTATGTATTGGTCTATGAAATTGGGGTTTATATTCATAGTGATGGATGATGAAATTTGGCTAAGTATTGGGTATAGATTCTTGAACAAAATAGGTCAGAAAGATCAAGTTGGTATGATGGATGAGGATGAAATAGATTAATGGATTAAAGACTATAATCAAATTTTAGACTGATAGTATAATAGGTGATAAGGACCTATTAATTATGCCTAGTGTTCAAGCTAGTAAAAGGATTAAGGATTTTATGGGTGCCTAGATTCAAACTAATAAGAAGATGATATGATGGGTGTTAGTTATGAATATGAAAGGATGATAAAGACTAGATTGATGATGATGATGGGTTACTAGATTGAAACAAACAAATTGATAAGATGGTAGAAATATACTAACTAGGGTATGAGACCTAATCAAATGATGAATGATAGTGGATTGGGATGATGTGGATGATAAGAATATCTCAAGACCTTAGACTAATTTTCTCAAGATAGGATAGGATTATGTGATAAATGAGATAGGATGATTTGACAAGGATAAGTATAGATGATAGGTAATGATAAAAATGGGTAATGTGGATGAGATGGGGATGATTTGGACCTATATGTGACCTAAAGAGCCAATTAGGATAAGATGAGGATGAGGTTAGATTAGATGGGTGATGAAGGTAAGGTCAAGACAAAGGATTGATGATGGATGGGGTAGACTTAAGATAGGATGTAGATGACTAGATAAGATGTGATTAGGGTATTTAATGGATCTAGTGATATGATGTGACTAGAGGGATATACAAAAATATTTTCACAAAAGGGTAAGGCAAGGATATACAAGATGATGATTAAGATATGCGAGTGATGGGGCGATGACCAATGGTGGGTGGATAGGTTAGACTAAGAAGGGGATGAGGTGACTATATGAAGGTGAGATAAATACAATTTGTTGATGATCTGGACTTAGGTCAAGATGTAATATGTGATTAGGGTATGTAGGTGATAAGGGTATGACTAATGATGGGTGGATATGACTAGACTAGGAGGATGTGCAAAATATGATATATACAATGGGATGATGATAAAGATGTAAAAAATGTGATTGTATACCAAAGATAATGAATAATATATGTGATGGATAGGGTAATGACAAATGATGAGGATGTGAAAGAGGATGGACTATGTACAAAAGTATAATGATAAATATTGACAAGTAGGGATGATTAAACTAGGACATGATGAAGACATGATGGGAGATAAGACAATGAAAGGATATACATGATGATATATAAAAAAGGATGATGTGATAAGGATGTATAAGAGGATGATGATGTAAGGATATAAAAAATGATATGCAATGGCCTGGATAGGTAAGGATAAGTTTGGGTGAAATTTGAATCAACTCAAAAACATCACAGGTTTAGCACAACACACATCAAATCAAGAAAGGCATAAACCTATAATTAGTAAACTAAAAAAGGTGTGTAACCTGACACCCATGCCATCCAATGGCTTCATGGGTGAGGATGTAGTCTAGTGACCCATTATGAAATCTAGAAAATCCTCTCAACCCCACTTGCACATGATGGCTACTTTAGAGTTGATACTAACTCTTGTAGTGGTACACCTGTTACGGTTGAAGGATCCTATACTAGGTTTGCATGGGATATTTAAATGTATCCCCTATATACATGAAGTTAAAGTGGGGCCCAAGTTAGTATAGGATTTTTCCTAACCACATTATATCTTGTAACTTAATTTCCTTTCATTCCATGGAACCCTTTATGGGGAATTCTGCTTTGACATCAAATGACAACTCTAATAATTTTTAGACTCCACCAGAACATAGAGTTTAGAATAGTGCATAGTGGTGAAATCCATGGTAAGTATACCCCTAAAAAATAAAAATTATGCAGGGTTTATATGTGGTTTTTATCCCCCAATATTTATCTTAAGGATGCAAAAGGAGAGCATACACCAATCATAGCCCTCAAGATACAAATAGGTAGACCAAAAGATTAATTAACTGATTAGATTAAGATATGTGATATATTTATAAGATGAAAAAGAGAGATAAGAATATATAAGATAAATATTAAAATTATATATACAAGATAAGAGGATTAAAATGATTCAAAAATGATTTTTAAAGTGCTAAATGGAATCTTTGACTGACAACCTGCAATCACACGATTAGTAGTTTTAAAGTGGAACTCAAAAGGAGGTAACCTATAAGACAAGGATTAGTAGTTTAATTTATCAATCTTGAGGGGTAACATACAATTCAAAATATTAGACCAAAATATATCCTGCAAAATATGATGTTAGAAAGATAAAATAACCTCTAGATTTACCCATGTAAGAAATAATATGTTAGTCCAATAGGCCTTAATAAAAACACCCTAAAAACTCATGATTTGGATCCAAAAATGAACCTAAAAAATGCACTTAAAAATATAAATTTTGACGGCAAAAATCACTACAAAATCATAACTTAAGACTACAAAATTGTAATTACACAGTACAAAACCGCAATTCATGAGTTGTGATTTTACATAAAAGCTAGTTAACTATGATAGTTAGATTAAAAAACCATGACTGTTAGACAAAAACGTGACTGGACATGATAAAATTACTATTAGCTATAAAACAAGAGTTGTAGTTTTGTTATAAACTACAAAAAATTAAGGTTTTGACTACTAACAAAAATAAATGCCTACACAGGTTATGACAAGTTACTCAGATGTATAAAATGTCTATTTATAGATGATAGATGAAAAAAGAAATTGATTAGGACTTATCAAAATTTTAAAAAATGGATATTAAGATATTTATAAAAATGGTCAAAGATTCTGATTACTCCAATAATAAAGGTTATTTTAGTTAAATCTTTCTCTTAAATATTCCTTATATCATCTAATGATGATAACTTGTAGACATAATTATTATAAAATATGGAAATTACAAAAGTGCTACTAGGGAATGCAACACCATGAGTTCACAGATCAATATCATGATTCTAAAATTTTTGTGACCTATTATTTTATTGAAGAGAGAAAAATGACTAAGAGGCTATGTGTTTTGTCTTATCTTTGGATGGAACTCACTGCCTTGCCTCTCTCCTAATACACCTACCAAGTACATAGCAAAAATTGATAGAGATAAAAAAAAACTTGGTTATGATAAGTGGTATCAAAAATATTTATCTTTTAAGAGCCCAAATGATCTAGACAAGATGTAAAAATGGATTATATGATGTTTGAGATGAATATTGGTCCTTGTAAAATAGAGAGAGTTAGAATAAAACCCTATAGATCAGAAAATAATGATAATCTATTAGGATTTTTTATCAAAACTACAAAATTGCAAGTCAATAGGGCAAACCACTACTTATAGGGAAAAACCATGATTCAAAAAGTCATGATTTGATGATGAACCTATAAAATAATCTATTAATGATTTAGACAAAATTTGTATTTGTTAAGCAAAACCATAGCTCCTGAGATAAAATCACAATTTGTGAGTTGTGATGTTGTCTGAAGACAAAAACTTGTCACGGTTAAGGTAAATGGTTAGCGGTTAGATAAATGGTTAGGAAAAAATTGTGACTCATGAGGATAAGATTGTGATTTCATGAGGAAAATTTGTGAATACCAGTTTAATACAATAGATTTCATATGTGCACATAAAATTTAAAAAATCTGATATTTTCCTTCCACTTGTCAAACCTACAAGCTTCCAAAAATGCTTACAACAAATAAAATGATTAAATTGGGAGTAATTTCCTATCATGGACACCAAAATATACGTAAAATTTAAGCTTAATAGACTAAATTATGTAATTCAACCAACTCAAATATCAAACTACCTAGTTAAAGTCTATATCCATTAGAACTTAATGCAATAGATGAATTCAACCATTCAAAACAACATTATAATCCTAAAGCTAATTTCTCCAAACCATGATTAAACAAAATCAAAATAAAAAGTTTTAGATGAGGATTACCTTAAGACTTAGATTTTAGGCATTATGGTAGCATGATTCAAGGATTGTTGATGAAGGATTATATGACTAGTTGGACATGGATTTGATATAAGAATGGCATATGGCCTTCCATAGAGGATAAGAGTTTTTTAAATAGAAAAAGGAGGGAAAGATCAATGGTGTGTATTCAAACTTGGTTTGGGAAGATCAATGGATGAGGATTATCCAAGGAATTTAAAATTCCTTGGAAGCCTCTAGATTTAGAGGATTCTAGAGAAGAGTGGTTAGTATAGAGAGGTTGCTATAATACTCCAATTATAGAATCCTCTTAGGGATTAATTTAGATTAGGTATGGGATTAAATAGGGATTATGTGGGTGAGTAGGGACTATGGGTGTTGGAGAGCCTTGGAATAGGCTAATAGGTGGGTCATTGGGAACTTAAAATTCCCAAATAATAGGTAAGTAGGATTAGGATGGAGATAATAGGGATTTATAAGAATTTATAATGAAGTGAGATAAAATAAGGTTAGTGGATGAAGGATGATGAGGGAAAATATTATACAAATGATTAATAAAATGGGGATATTAGCAGGATTAAATGAGATGAGTGGAATTAGTGTCGACTAATAGGAATATTAGTGACAATAATGTAGGCAAGTGAGTTTAGGTGCATACAAATAATATGATATCAAAATACACTAATTTATGCAATAATTGATTTATTTGTATAGCCTATAAATAAAAAATGAATTAGAAAGGAGATACTTAGATAGAAAATAGGGCTAAAATAGACAAGTGGTAGGATGGAAAGTGATGTAGGAATAGGGTAGAGTGTTGTTAGTGGAAAATAAGTGTTATAAACCCTTGGATAATAGTGTGAACATATTTTCCAATAACACACTAAGCTAATGACCTATATGTTTCACTATTGACCATGTGTATATAAAATAATGAAATATAGGGCATACCTTCACTTTATTATGGGAAGCTTATCCCTATGTGATTGAGACCTGGATCATTATATGTGCTTCATTTTGACTATTTTTATTATGGATCCCTAAGCCTCCATGCTTATTAGGGTTTTGAAGAACACAAGTTTAATAAGAGTGGCATTAGTAGGGTAGGTTAGACATGACCTTAACACCCCATGTTTTGAGCATTACCTACATAATAATACCTTGAAAGGGTATCAATCCTAATGTAGTTATACCAACCTAAATGTTGGTAAAAGTGAGAGTGATTCTATTATGCTTGAGTATGAATGCCAATTTGAATGTTTTGAGTGTGACTTGAAACTATAAATCTAATAAAAAATGAGCTTTAGGCTATTGTAAATGGATATATGTAGAAATAGGGGTAAATAGGGATCAATGACCTTAATTTGCTTAACTATTTTCTGAGCTTATTCATGTGAATTTACATCTAATGTATGAATGAATGAGAATGGTATTTATATAGTGTTATGATGATATTAAATATATGAAATAATTTTGAGTTGACCCTATGATGCTTCTGGGACTAAAAAATATTCATTGGGGGAAAAAGAAGCTAAGGGTCAAAAGCACTACCCCCTTTGCCAATAGTGCATTGTGCTATAGACCAAAGGGACCATACTATTGTCTAGGTGGTTAGAACATGTGTGAAATGATCTAGGATTCCTTGGAGATGTCTTAATGTGGCTTCCAGTATATCTAGCCATGGGTTGAGTGCACATATAATCTAGAAAAGGATAAAAAGAGTCCCTAAGATAGGTCTAGGGATAATCTAAGGATAGGGTGGTCTCAAATGACACTCATTTCATTAAATTACATTTTGTATGACTACATCCCCCTACCCCTTATTATAAAAGGGCAACAAATAAAATTGACTAACATAAATGAAAAAGAGACATACCTAGACTTACCTAAAAGGTGATGCCCATGAATGTGGATATGAATTTGTGAACTGTAATCCATTACACGTCCTTTAAATGAAACATGTATGAATTAGTCCTTAATAAAAATCAAAATAAAAGACAAAAATGAGTAAATATATGAGAGAGAGAGAGAGAGAGAGAGAGAGAGAGAGAGAGAGAGAGAGAGAGAGAGAGAGAGAGAGAGAGAGAGAGAGAGAGAGAGGAAATGAATGAATACACCTCATTAGGTATGCAAACCAATATAAAAACATGGTGACATCTATGTGTGTATATGGTGATTAAATAGTGAATATCTTGGACTAGGTTGATGGCTTTCTAAGTCCCAATATGTGGGTGGTTCAAAATATCAGGTTGGCCTTGCCTCCATCATTGCCCACCCTTACTCAGTGGATCATATTTTAGAATAACTTGGATTAGAATAATGGGTTATCCAACCCTCTTATGTAGGTGGCTCAAGAACTCAAGTAGGCTATGAATCCATCATTTCCTACCCATGTGTATTAGATGCATCTAAAGGTGAAAATATGTGATGTAACTAAAACTATGTAAGATGGATATGAGACACATAAAAACTCTAAAATGTTAAAATGGCTCTGGGCTACTCAAGAATGCCAACCATTGTAGATAGAATGGGGCATCAATCTAGTGTGATCCTGATGTAAAATTGATGAATATTATGTCTGGAGTATATAATGTGGAGAATGACATGGATTTGTCATTATATTTGAGATAATTGGTGTCAAATTAAACATATGGGAATAATTAGCCACACACATGCCCCCAATTCTAATAGTTATATATATGGATTCTAGAGTAAGTCATAGTAATCTATTCTTGTTCATATCTGAACCAAAATAAGAGTGATCATGTTGTGCATGATGCCCCTTATCTAAGCAAACCTATGTAATTTCATGTAAAAACTAAGTATATAGTGAACATATCTAATAATTTATGACTGAAACTATGTAAAAATTAAATGTAATTGATGTAAATTTCTAACAATTCTAGAATATTCTATTTTTGAGGCTATTGGACAGTAGTGTAGTCCCTTTACCAATAGCTCACTATGCTATAAACCATTGTAATGTGTTGTTGACCAAGTATGATGTTTTTGATGAAAATTGAGACTGATATGTGTGACTATGTATCACTAAATTTTATTGAGTCTAATCTCTACAATTTGTGTCTTCATGATAAAAATTATGTTATGAGTGTATTAGGATGACTTGATCTCTATGAAAAACTCTGTGAATGCCCCATCTTTTTAAAGGAGTTGTTCAACCTCTATAATAATTTTCCTCAATATAAAAGCTATGCATAATGTGTGTTACACTAAAAATATATGATAAATATGTGATAAACCAATATAATGTGTATACATGACATCAACATGTAAAATAGTATGAGCATAAATTGGGAATATATGATGTATGCTAGATATAACATTAAAAGGGTTGTCAAGATAGATATAAAAATTTAATCATGTATATGAACAATAAATATGAATATAATATGAGTAAACTACCTAGGGAGATGGGGCATGATGACCATCAAGGCACCTAAGGAGGAAGGGGAGATGCATGAGGTCCCTCATGGCATCACAACTAGATGTGAATGTAGCAAGTAAGAGATAATTTTCATGGCCATGACTTCTACATGAAATCAAACATACAAACACATGAGACATGAAAAGTAGGCCAAGGGGCTAGAATACAAGGGACATGGGCACAAGTCACTAAGTCTAAGAAAGAAACACATACAAGGGTATGATCAAATGTATACATATGTAAAGAACAAGCAAGGTTGGATTAGAACCAAATATAATGGACATGTTCAAATTTTCACATACACAATCAAGAAGCATTCAAGGACATGGGCACATGTCCAAAGAATACACACAATGAAAAGAATTGGATTATATCCATATAAAAATGACATATTCAACTGTCTTCAAGTAGATGTAGAAGCAAAGAGACATAATCAAATCTAAACCATTAAAGCTAGAAATGAACGTATGTATAAGCACGTGATACAAATTCATATAAGAGCAAAGATGTACATAAGATGAGTCTATAGGAGTAGTAGTTAGGAAAAAAGTAGTGTAGTATAAGATGATCAATATCAAGATATAATTAATGCTAAATCTATGATGTTGAGTATAGAAAGATATAACCTAGTAAACTAGAAGTTGTGTGTATGATGCCCCTAATGGGATGATATGTCAATGTTGAATATGTGTATGTGTATGTGCCCCCAATGGGTAGATTAAAGTAAATATAGATCCATGTAGAGGACTAGAGTCATGTAGTAATCTGTGAGCACTTGAAAGGAACAAGTGAAGTATGTATGTATGATAAAACTAATTATACTAGCATAGATAGCATATGTAGTACCTAGAAAATAGAAGAAATGTAAACATGAAAATTCATACAATCTAAATTTTTTGTTTTTTGAGTAAATATTTGAATGTTTTAACATATTATGTTATTTTTTGTGTTTTTTGAGTATAAGTTATGTACAAGTAATATGAAAATGAAATTATATAAAAGGATCAAGATAAAGGAAACTATATACAAGTAATATTGGAAGTAAATAAGATTTTATACAAATGAAATGTAGTGACTCTAAAGATCTAAGAGCACATCCATAGGATTTGGATAGTCAAATGGTAGATCTAGTGGGAGGTCATATGATATCAAATACTAAATCTACCCAAACTCAAATAAATCACCATCATTTTTATCATCATGCCATTCTGTCTCCATAAGTATATCCTTATCTTTGGAATTAGTCTAGATTTTGTGCATTCAAATAACATGATGCTCTACTATGTAAGAAGACTTATGTGCAGTCCCATGTTAAACCACATTGGACTGCTAGATGTCTATATGAAATATGTGATTTTCTTCTAGGTGATAATGTAAAATGTGAAGTGTGTGTCCCTCATAATTGAAAGTCGAACATCTATCTATCTTATTAAGTGTGGCATCCATTTCCTATAACCATGTACTACCAAGTGCAACCTATATGTGAGTACCTATGCTCATGATAAAAATTAGTGTATTGACCACCTTACAACCACATGTAACTGGTAGTGTGATATTTCTGAAAGAGTCTTGATAATGTATAACATGTTGTAGCTTCATCTTCTAGTGCCCTATGTGTTGTAAGGATGACAAAGTGAAAGTTTTGGGATAAAAATACTCATATATAACAACATTAGGGATATATTTATCCTTAATGAAAGCCCTAATAGTCAATAGATCATTCCTTAAATGTCAAGGTTGGTAAAGATTCCATCATGGTGCCTATACTGGTGGAGGCCATGTAATCAAGATAGTGCCTTTAGCTTTGAGTTTATTGATTTTTTATTATAATTTTGAGCATGTATCTATATCATGTCCAATAATCATGTGAAAGAGATAAAAGGGTATATCATCTTGATGTGATAATCTACTAATAGATTTGTGGTAAATCATGGGTAATTCCATCAATCCTCTATCAAGTAATTTTTGTAAAATCAACTATGTTCTATCCTATGTACTGCCTATCTGAATTCGGATAAATAGGTCAATATCCATAGATGTAACCATATGTATTGAGTGTATATAAGAATCTACCTCTAACTAGAAGTGAATGTCTATGCCTATATCTAGGGTATTTTGAATTGGTGGTGATGCATGTGTATGGAAATGTATGAGTGCCTTAGAATTATCTCAGTATTCTCTAAGGCCTATAGGTGTGAAGCTCAATCCACATAAATAATAATCAATGTTCATGTATGTTATAATATCCTCTATGGTGGTCTATGAGTTTATATCTAAATTTCAAATGTATATTTGTTCTGAGTTAACAAGTAATGGTAGTGTTAACCATTTTGACCACAACTCAAAATGGGTCAACCCCCTATAGTCAAAAATTTATGTACGGGTTTAATATAATGTCATAGGGTGTTTTATAGTCCATTTGATGTCATTTAATATGTTTTAGCTTTGATCAAGATCTTTTAAAGTCCTTATGTCATTTAGGGGTCATTTTAGAGTCATATATGAAAGTGATAGGTTTTTATGGTGTTCAAGAATTCAAAGACATGAATGAAGTTTACACAAAGTCTCAGTGGTTCATCAAAGGCTTGGTAGGCCAAATAGTCATATCCTGTATTTCCATGCATAGTCAGCTGAGTGATCAAGAGCCCTTCAAATACAAGAATGGATTGTAACAACCTATTTTCCATGTATGCAAAATTATTCACCATGAATAAGCACCTACAGGTTCTATGGAGAAGATCATCATGTTGAAAAAGAAAAATTTATTGTCTTCAATATATTCATGGTTAAAAGAGCTTATTTGAAGAAGATGAGGATGTTCAAGATGAATCATAAGGCTAAATCTAGGAACATCAAATTTAAGTCATAGAAATTAGCCATTGGACTTAAATAAATATAACCATAAAGTTCATAAGCCTTCTTGCTACCAAGTTTTGAAGCCTCACTCAACCAAGATCAAATATCTATGGCACATGAGTGATAGCAAAGTCAATAAGTTAAAGACCCTGAGAGGATCCTTCCTAAACAAGTTAGCAGATAATTACAAATACATGAAATAAACTATGAAAATTAGCAATATATTAACTCAAATAAGCACAACTAAATTATAATAGCTGAATTACAAAATCACTAGCCTCTTCAAGGGGGAAACCTCCTTTGAGAAAGATCAATACAATAAATTCATGGATGCTTTCATTGGCCTCAACACTTACTTTTATACTAAGTATAATCTAAGAAACTAATACTTCCCATGAATGTGGGATAAAACAAAATGCTCACAAGATGACTTACAAAGCATACGCATCCATGCCAATTATTATACTAAAAAAGTAAAGAGAAGGGGTAGCAAAGGTTCCTAACATCCCCTCCCTCTTAGAAAAAGCTTTGTACTCAAAGCTTTAGATGTGGGAATTGGTGTTGAATCTAAAATAGTGGTTCCCATGTGGCATTCTCTAGCTACATGTCATGCCACTAAATTAAAACCTTTATCATGGAGCGGGAGTGAAGTTAGCATGTGCACCTATCTAGGATTACCTCTAGCTCAAGAAGGATGGATCCCTCATTATAAAGCTCTAGTAAAATAGTTTACACTCTGATATTTGTGCTAAGAAATTTTTTTAGACAAGAGACATGAAATACTAAGTGAATATGAGAAGAAGGTGCGAGATCCAACTTATAGGTAGCTGACCTAATATTATGAAGAATCTTATATCATCTATATAACTTGGGAACTAGCTTATGATGCCCTTTGAGTTTTAGGGAATATTTCTTGTATGGCTATAGGCAAAGAAAAACCATATCACTGACTTAAAAAGTACACTTAGAATGGTGCTAATTAGCCTATTGTTTCATTCAATTATGTACCATATGAAGATTGTCCCATAGGGTGCTAAGGATCTGATCTTGAGTTCAGAGATTCATATCAATCACTTAAACTAATGAACTACTAGGGGTGTACAGAAGGAGCACTAGTGGTGCTTGACCATAGATTGATTCATATGGAGTTATTTTAGTTGAGATATGGTAGGAGGTATTATACCACCATTAATCAAGGGGAAGCCACTTTTCCCACTGATGTTGTTGTTTTAAGGTGAAGTAATGAAGGAAAGTTTCCAAACATTTATTGACAATTTTAGTCTAGCCATCTCTTTGTGGATGATACCTGGAACTCATCTTCAATTGGTTGACCATGCATTGAAATAGTTCTATTGAAATATGGCTAGTAAAGGTTACATCATAATCTGAGACAATGGACAAAATAATACCATGAAGATGAAAAATATGGTCCAAGAAAATTTGTGTGACTATGGAGGTAGTATAGGGGTGGTTGAGGGCAAAAAAATGACTATATTTAGAGAGACAATCAAACACAACTAAGACCATTATTTTCCCTCTATATTTAGGAATCCCCTCAATAAAATCTATATAAATATAAGTCCAAATTTTGGTAGGGGTGAGCAAGGTTTCAAGAAACCTAGGGATGAGTGTGGTTTCACCCTTGTTTCATTAGTAGTTATCACATTCAGCCACCATCTATTGAACTTCCTTTTTCATTCCCTTCCAAAAGAATTTGCATCATGCTCACTCATAATTTTTGAGAAACCTTGAGTTCCATAAAAATGAATAAGCATGGATTTTATAGAATATAGCCTGCTAGAGATCTATGTTTTGGGGAAGCACCAGATGACCCTTGTATCATAGAGAAGCACCATCCCAATAATTATGTGGTATAGAAGAGGGGTTAGTGGATAACTATTGAATGATTTGAGATAATGAGGATTCATTGACATACACATACTATATAACATCCAACCAATTTATAATAGGCATGGAAATAACTAAAAGGAAAGCTTGGTCCACAAATATCTGAGATAGAGCATCAACCACAATATTATCCTTACCCTTCTTGTAAGTGATCTCATAGTCATAACCTATGATTTTGCTAACCCATTTATATTGTGATGGGGTGGAGACCCATTGTTCCAAGAAATATTTGAAACTTTGGTGATAAATTTTGATACAAAAATTATTCCCTAGTAGGTATGACCGCCACTTTTGTACTACATGCAAAATGACCATTATTTCCTTCTCATAAGTAGAGAGTGTTAAATTCTTCCTAGAAAGGCCTTTGCTAGTGAACACAAGGGGGCATCCTTCTTGGAGGATAATAACACCAAGTCCATTACCATAAGCATCACTCTTGATAGTGAAGGTTTTGGCAAAATTAGGTATAGATAGAATAGGTGTAGTACACATAGCTTAGTTCAATTCTTTAAATGCACCCTGTGTAGTTTGTGTCTATAAAATCATATTTTTTCAACATAGAATTTAGTGGAGCTAAAATTTTATCATAATCCTTAACAAATTTGTAATAGTATCTAGTCAGTCCCAAAAACCCACATAGGCTCTTGAGTGTCTGAGGATGAGGCCAATTTGTCATGGTAGCTATTTTTATAGGATCCACCTAAACCCCTTGAGCTAAAAAAATATGCCTGAGATAATCCACTTCATCTTAGCCAAAAGCAAATTTGGACTATTTTTCACAAAGATGATGGTTAGAGAAAAGTTGGAGTGTGAGATAAATATGTTACAGATGCTTAGACTATGTTTTACTAGAGATGAGGATGACATTGAAGAAGACTAGAATGAATTTCTATAGGTAGGGCTGGAATATTTTATTCATCAATGCCTAAAATATTGAAGGGGCATTAGTGAGGCCAAAGGGAATGACTAGAAATGCATATTGGCCATCATGTGTGTGAAAAGCTATCTTAGGGATATCATCCTTATGAAGCTAGATTTGGTGATATCTAAAGTAGAGATATAAATTAGAGAAAAAATGAGCACCATGAAGCTCATCAAGAAGCTAATCAATAACATAGATCAGAAACTTATCCTTGATGGTGATGTGATTAAGTGCATGAAAGTCAATGCAAAGGCACCATGAACCATCTTTTTTTTACATAAGGAGACTAGTGAAGAATATGGGCTAGTGCTAGGGCAAGTAATGCCTTACTTTAGTAAGTCTAAAATGGGAATATTGATTTTAGTCTTTAAATAAAATGGGTATCAATATGGCCTAATGTTTAGAGGAATGTATTTAGGAAGGAGCTGAATATAGTGGTCCTCTGGCTATGAAGGTAGTGATCTCACTAGTTTAGCAAAGACATGTGCATACCTATGCAAAATAGTTTGTAGATTAGGAGTGGAAACCATTGATGATTGCATTTGATTGGAATGGATTTGGGCAATGACATCATGTGAATTCTTATTAAGAATATTTTCAATGTGATATGAATTGATGATGTCAAGGGATCTTAGTTGTAAGCCTTTTAATGTGTGCTTTTTCCCATTATCTAAAAACTGCATCCAAAGTTTAAAAAAATCCCATAAGATGGGTATAAGTGTGCATAACCATTAGGCTCCTAAAACAACATCACATTCACCTAAGGGAAAGGAAAACATATCAAAGTACAATTTATAATCTCCAATAAACATATGCACATTTTGACACTTCCCTTTAAAAGGTAATGTGCCCCCATTGGCATTCATGACTTCAAAGTTGGAGCAAGGAGAGATAAAACAATCAACCTATTTGACTATCTAAGGGTCAATGAAGTTATGAGCACTACTAGAATCAATGAGTATTGTGAGATGAAAATTATTGAAGTAACCCTTGACTCACATGGTTTATGGGTTTGTGACTCTTGCTAAGGCATGGAGAGAGATATCTAGTTGGTCTTCCTAAGAAGTAGGTTCTACAATTAGTGGAGCTTCTTCTAGATCATCTATTATATCTTAAACATCTTCCCCATCTTCAAGTTTAGGTAGATAATCC
This sequence comes from Torreya grandis, assembly GCA_037957365.1. Classification (NCBI taxonomy): domain Eukaryota; kingdom Viridiplantae; phylum Streptophyta; class Pinopsida; order Cupressales; family Taxaceae; genus Torreya; species Torreya grandis. Next base: position 6,906,326 of record JARHVA010000176.1, read on the forward strand.
ACATCTAATAAGTAGAGATTTTGCTTGACACATCGATGTCCCTGAGTGAATTTGTCATCAAAACTATAGTAGTCATTTTTCTATATAGGCTCACATATTTACTTCAGTCCAATGCTTCATAGGAGTGGTTCCAGGGGTTTGATTTATTTGAGATCATTATGGAGTTGTATTTCTAAATGGATCAAAATTAGATTTGAATATTTATTAAGTTGTGATCTTGTCCTCTACCAATTTAGCCAACCCTAGGGATTTCATCATCATATTAGGCTAGAACATTTTAACCTCAGATTGAATTGTATCCTTTAGTCCACTAACGAAAAAACTTCTAAAGAATTCATTAGATAATCCCTCTATGTGATTGGCTAGTTTTTAAAATTCTATTTGATATTATCTCATGGTTCTTATTTGGTAAAGTTTAGTGATTTCTCTCATGAATTCATCAAAAGTATTAAGGCTAAACTGTTACAAAATGAGGGTACACAAATTAGTCTAGCTTGGCTCATCATGATCCTTGGTATGCGAATGATACCACTGAAGGGATTTAAGTTTCAAGTGAAAGGATGCAAGTAGAATCTTATTGGCATCAAAAGTATTATGTAGGCTAAAATATTATCCTACCCAATAGATCCATCCAGTTGGGTATGCACCATGGAATCAAGGAAAATCAAGCTTTGACCCATGAAAATTACTAAAAGAAAATATGAAGTTGGAAGAGAACTCTGGATGTCATCTGTTGTTGAAGGTGGTATGTTGAAGACTGAGGCCAAGAATCGAGATCTTTGATGTGTGTCTTGAGGGCATAAATTTCATCCTCCATGTTTTTTGCTCCTATTTGGGTTACTACCATGATCTAAATAATATTTTTTTTTGTAATGGGTAGGAAAACTAGAGTTAAAACATGTTTAGTAAGGCAAGTTTTTGATTTGGGAGAATTTGGAAGTGGTAAAGGTACTTTTACTAATGATTTTGCATAGTGGGAGTATGATTGACGAAGGTGAGGGGTAATTTTAGGAGTGAAAATGGAAACATTGGAAAATTTATCAAAGAGGGAAAAAGGAGTAAAAATGAGAGATGAACATTGTGGAAAACTTTTGGGGCAAATAGACAAAAACATAAGAAGTTATGGCAAAACCAAAAAAATAGGTAAATTGAGATTTTTGGGAATTAATAGTGGAATCGGGATATGGGACCTCAAGGAAGAAAATGTGGGGAATGAAATTTTAGATGTCTAGATAAAAGTTGAGGATCAATGGGGTTAGATATGGAAAAAAATGATTTTTTTTTTATTTCTATTTTCTTTCTATCTGTGAGTCTTTTGAGAGTCTCTAAGAATTTGTAGATAGTTTTTTGAAACTGATAGAGGTGAGATTTCTCAGTTTCTAGTTTCTATCAATTATCCAGCTAGAAGTCCTCTGACAATATATGGATACTCTACTAATTAATTTTTTAGTCTATTGGAAATATATTAAAACTGATAGAAATGGGCCCCAAGTTTTAATGGCTACCTAAGGGGTTAAACATATCACTCTAGCTACTAATGCCATCTAAGCAAGTACCACTCTCTATAAAAATTTTGGCCATGAATTTACCTCTCAGTGATAGCTCTTAATTTTTCTTATGGATAGGAACTACTCAATCAAGAAGGGGTAGTTTCCCATTTTGATGGCAAGTCCTCTCAATGGGCCAACCTTTTGGGGTTCCTATGGTATGCCTCAAATATTTTTAGGGCTTTCACCCAAGCACTTCCCATAGTTATGCGATCAAGTTTTTACTCTGATCTGAAATAGATTATTATGATATAGAGAATTAATTTTTGAAAAATTACCTAAATAGATTATGTAGTAAAATAGAGTTAAGACTTTCTCAAGGAAAAAAATTTGGCCCTAAAAAGCACTTTGATACCAAATGTTAGAAACCCATATGATTTAATATGGAAAATATATAGAAAATACTAATTATATTAAATATGTGTTCCTTTTGTGGAAGGAGAAACTCTGAATCATGGGCCACTTCAAGAGGGATACCTCCTTAAGATTAATGCTTAATTACAATGAAATTTTTGGATGCCTTACAATATCATATGACCCTTTATTTATAATATTTTCCATCTACCCAACTCCTTATAATGCATGTGGTACTTAACCATTATTCTACTATTCTACCCCTCTCTAGGTATATTATAGACCTTGGATCAAGATCAATGATGCATATTTTTACATATAAAATTTAATTTATGATCTATGTTAAAGATTGGGGTTAATGAGTCAAGATAAAGGATTGAAGATGCATGTTTAATCATGAAATCAAATATTTATGGTGAGCATGAAGTCAATAAGTTAGAGGATCTTGATAATGAATGTGATGGTGACAAGTTTCATGATCATGGTGAATTTATAGCAAATTAATGGTAACATTTGATCATATAGATTAAAGATTAATGGTGTGCATTTAAAGATCGATGATGCATATTTGATCATATAGATCAAAGATTGATGGTGCACATTTAAATGCATAGATGGGGATCGATAGTGTGCATGAGGTCAATAAGTCAATGAGACCAAATTACACATAGGGCCACTACATGGCATAATTGTGATTGATCATGTGGAGACAAGTAGTAGGGTTCACAAAGGGCACACAATGGTACCAAGTTTCATAATATCTTATACAGATCAAAGATCAATGGTTGACATTGAAACTCAAGGCCAAGAGACTCCCAACGAGATCAATGAAGTAAATTTAATCATATTCTAAGGGACATGATATGAAGACACATGTAAAGAGTGATGATAGGCATATTTTAAAATAAAATGAGCAAAGTGGTAAGGAAATGCCACATAGGTAGACATGTAAAATCAAAATATTTTTTGGTAAAACAAATGCTTCAGACTCATATACCACCATTGAAGCTCAGTCAAGATCATCTCATAAACCTTGAAATCCTAGGAAAGCACATATAATATATGGGTATAGAAATGACCCTGGTACACCATCCATAAAAGGTAATCTTGGACAGAGATTGAAGATAAAAAGTGATTTATAGGGCCTATTGGATGATAAATGTGAAGAATGAGGTCTAGGAGACCAATAAATGACTGTAGATGGTGAATAAAAGTGTCTAGAAGATAACTAGCAGCTACAAAAACATCTTATGACTATCATAGCATGTTTTCAACCTACCTAAGATAATAGATATGTTTCAACTCTACCTAGTCTAGTTTCAAAAGATTGAGAGATGATCCTTGATGAAGATAGTTTCACAAAGGCCAATTAAAGAGTCTCTATTCCATTTTAGAGAGTTTGTCATTGTTTCCATGAAAACTTATCCAAGGAGACATTAATGGTCTATTTTTCACTCCATTATATTGAAATGTAATTGGTTTTCATGCTTTGACATGTGGAATTGTGACCTTTGAACTTCTTTACTTTATTCTCTTCCCCTCTTTCTCTAATTCTATAAGTAGCAGCCATTTTAGCTCTTGTAAGCTAATTCCACTCTATATATGGTGAAGCCTTACTATAATAACATTGCAATTTCCAATTTGAACAATAAATACAAGTTTGTATTTTATTTTAAGAACATTTGTCTAAGTGTGCTAAGTGATGTATGGTGATGTAAAGTGATAATATTCTATCCTTTCTTCCCTTATCATCTCATGCTTATGTAAGAATTCCTATTTTAGAAGGTCATATGAAGTTTTGTCATGTGCATGAGTCTATATTTTAAGTTTATAATGATACTTAGTGTCTAAAAATATCCTATGGTTAACTTAACTTAGATATCCTTCATGCATCTCACCTCCATATTAAAATACTCATGTTAGAATCATGTTGACCAAATTTGGCCCTAGAGGTCAAATTGGGACCCCTATAGGTAAAAAATTGAGTTTTAGGTGTTTTTAATGGTATAATATTATGTAATAGGTGGTATTATATATATTTTGATTTTATTCCATATCACATTAGCCTTGGTCATTAGTCATAGTAGCTAATATATCATTTTGAGTCATTTGGGGTCATAAATAGAGCATTAAATGAGTTATACGACCTCTTTAGGAAGTGTGAAAGTGTAAAAATGGTGGTGTCACATGAAATGTGTCTTATTATGTCTTAGGTAATTATCTATAATTTAAAGTGGCAAGTGCTTCAGAAAAAAGAGTAGTTTTCTTTGTAAAAGAGAAGAGTTTGGCACTTGTACAGCCCATGGGGGATGGTGACACATGGGATAAGGTGATGTAATGTCTCTTAATATTCATCAAACTAATATTAGTGATTTAAATTATTTTAAAGTGCTAAAAATGTCCCAAAACCATTTTATTCCTTTCTTATCCTTTTTGACATGTATAAGTGATCAACAGGTTCATGCTTGTTACAACTAGTAGAAGAGGTTATAGGTAAAACACCTTTGGGAAGTGGTAGTAAAATTAGATATATCCATTTCCATAATAATAGTTCCAATATTGTTTAAACATGATTTATGAACCATCTTTTATAATTTGACTTTGTTTTTTTGCTTGCTAATCTGTGCACCCTATAGGTTTTACTCTAATTTGGACAAGTTCATACAAAACAATTGGTGATATTGACTATAGAGGATGTTGGATCTCTTATTAGATTCCATCAATTATTTTTTTCATGGTTCATGGTGTTTTTGTGAGTAAACCATCTCAGGTTGGTAGATGAGTCTTATTTGGGATGATAGGCAGTTTTTCTCCATTTTTAGAACTCCCATGCTTTGATAATGGTTTAAGAGGGTGTATATAGGTTTATATATATATATATATATATATATATATATATATATATATATATATATATATATAATGACCTACAAGTTTGATCCAAAAATGATGTAGTGAGATAAAACATGAATGGAGGTGATCAATATGAAATATATATATATATATATATATATATATATATATATATATATATATTTCATATTGATCACCTCCATTAATGTTTTATCTCACTACATCATTTTTGGATCAAACTTGTAGGCCATTATCATACTTATTCAACTCCTTACCCTATCTCACTTACAACCATGTTGAATCACATGTGTAAAACCTATTTATTATGTTCATGGAACTATATTGAATGTCTCAAAAAGTTTTAATGTGTTTATAAATAGGAATAAATATGTCATATCCTCTAAATAGTGTGAAAGGGGACTATGGCAGTCATATTGAACACTTTCACACAGCCAACCATGGACGCACACCTACAAGTGTTGTCAAGAGTTACATTCACATGAAAAGAGTATTTTGCAATTTTTTTAAGTTTTAATAATATTAAGAAATCCATATGAAACCTTAAAATGGTGTAAAGGTCATGTTATATGCTCATAATCCATACATCCTTTCTAATGTTCCTATTTGCCTGCATACAACCCAAAACACACCTACAGATGCCCCATAGGAAGGTGACATCATGGAAAAAGACACACTTGAGTGGTTTATATTTCCTCAAGGTTTAAAACATGAATTTGAGGATATTAAAATGGAATAGGAGTGATAAAAGGTCTATACATTATGAATTTTTTGAAATATAGTTCCTGTCAACCTGTACATTAGCATAACCACCTACAGGTGACTTAACAGGGGACTAAAAACTCTCAATGGAGGTTTTCTGACATGGTGAAACCTTATATAGAGTCTCAATATGCTGTATATATTAGGTCAGTCATGATTGAGGTGTTAGGTGTAAAAAATGAGAATGAAAACCTTGATCAAGGGAAAGTGACTAGTTTAGGGATCAAAACCTTAAAGAGTGAAAATAGAGCACTTGAGCCTTTTTGTCAAGTTATATAACAAGGTTGTTAGGAATTTTGAGGAATATAGATGGTTATGTCTTGTATTATCTACATGGGAGAATAAATTTAAAGGTTTTAAGGGTAGATAACTAGTGGAGGTTGGTTTTTAAGAAGCCTGAAGTTGTATTTTTATGCACTAATTTTAAGCATTTATATCTATAGGATCTGAGCTATGAAAGGACCATTTTAACCAAAGGTTTAATATAAGACCATGACACCATGATATAATGGTTTTATATGGTTAAAATATAATTCATGACCTAAATAATAATTAACCAAGGTTGATATAGACTATTTAGGGTCCTAATCTACACCTACATGTGTCCCTTCTTAAGGAAATGTGCACCTACAACAGAATAGGCAGACAATGACCTAAGCATGGTGTTTTGATAGTGTTTTAGGAATTATAAGGTGAATTAAGGTATAAATAATATATTTTGTGACCTTAAGGACTAAATAGGGGTCTTTAAACATTATGATCAAAGTCCCATTATATAAATAGGCACCTATATGATCCAAATAGGTAGGGTATCACAGTCAAGAGAGAATATTTAGCTTTATGATCTCAAGGTGTCTGTAAAAGGTTAAGGGAGAGTTAAAATAATGAATTATACCTATTAAAACTTTAATTATGAATATTATTATTCCCATAAGCTCAAAACAATGTGAAACAATCTTACATAGACTTCTTAAGGCCCTATATCCACCTACAACTGATTAAGTGGGATAATGAGTTTGAGAAAAATGGTTAGAACCACATCAAAGTATGAACATGAATTTTATTGGATGAACATGATTTTTTATGGTAAATATCACCTTTTTAAAGTTTTAATAACTATACCCAAGGCATAATTCATGTAAAGAACACTTATAGGAACTCCAAACAAGCAAAGCACAGTCAAAGGTGCACAGTCTTGACTGTCAGAGTATGGGAAGGAGTGTGTAAAGATTTGAAGTGATAAAAAAGATAATTACACATTAATATTTATATTCATAATATTAAAAATATTTTAACATGGAAAATATAGTAATAAGGACCCCCAATCAAACAACATCTAGTCCACACCAACAAACCCTGCACACAGTACTTTTACATAACCTATTTTTGGGTTTTAAGGGAGTTAGAAGGTCAAATAACCTATTCAGGGGGAAAATTTTGGTATTTAAGGTTTACATCACCTATATAATCCTCTAAAATATTCATTTTTCATAATTAAATAGGGGGAGTTCCCTCTATTTTATCTTAGACAGAGGGTACTCCCCTTAAGCATAAATTGGAAAGTTAGAAAAAATGGGTGAGAATGATGGAATAGGGGTATTTGGACATGGAAAAGAGCTTTGAAAAGTGGTAATAAATATAATAAAACATGAGTAATAACTCATATAATGAGTTAACCCAATAAGATGGCCTAGGCGGGCATAAGGAGTAATGTTTTGTTTTAATGTCCAAATGAGAGGTCAGTGTTACTTCTGACCTTAAGTATGCCTTCTAACTCATTTTAAAATGTGTTGGGTCATGAAATATGTTTAGAAAATTCTAACTTGAAAGGAAATCCATAAAAAAATCATTTTGGGCTTTAAGGTGCAGATAATCTTGTTAGGCAGGTTTAGGCCTAGAAGCCAAATGGAGGGTTAGATTCATTTCTATCCTTGGTAAAGATTTCCAATGGATTAAAACATGTTTTTAGGGAAATTTTAGATGTGTTAAATATATTTTCATGTATATAAATCACAAGGACATTTTTGGGCTCAGGACCAAATCATACCTATGTAAAATGTGAAAATAAGCTCGATAAGGTGATTTCAAATGCTCACATATTTCATGAGTCTTTTCATGGATACCAGGGGAGTTTAGAGATGTTGATATGGGTCCTATACTTTGATCTTGTGTTTTTTTTTTCAAATTCAACATCCCATCTTTATGAACAATGCTTAAGAGGGTAAATAGGCCTAAACCCTTGTAAAACCCTTTCTAGTGACTAGTTTGAGAATATTGAGGAGATAATTCATCCAAATGGACCATTTTTACCATGAAAGTGATTATAATTTGTAGAATAATCTCTTAGGCTCCTCTCCATCCTATTGGACTGTAAAAAATTATACAAAAATGGTACTTTTGACATTTTTTTAGGTTTTATAAGGAGTCTAAAGATGTAACCAAGTTTGGTAGTAAGATATATACTTTTAATAACTCAATATTATCATTTAATTCCTTTAAAAAAATCCTAAGTTTTCAAACAATAGCTCTCATCTCAGCCAATCAAAACTGGCATAGTGAGCACAATGGTGAGAAGTGTGGAAACTTTAAGTGGATGGATTTTTAAGGTGTGCCTAAGTAGTCTAAGGCCATGGAGAGTCTTTACAAGTGTAATCAAGTCCCTCCCATATATTTTCATTTAAAATTGAATCCAATTTTGAGGCCAAGTGTGAGGGGTGATTGAAAAAGGAGTTTCTTAGACTACAAGTAGTGATGGTTCACTTCTAAGAGATTTTAGATGAGTAGGATAGAAACCAATGAATGGAGAGGAATTTATGAAATCCTTATATCTCATTCCAACAATTAGACCTATCCATAGTTATTTTTGGGATGTTTAAATAGGTGTGGATGATGAAGACAATTTTTTTAGCCAATACAAGGAGTTTCATGACTTGTATGGATAGTTTTACTTCCTAACCTTGAATTTTATATTTCACATATTATTCTCATGAATATATAACTCATTTTATTATCTTGACAAGTGTCCTTGTAACCTTTGCACTTCTCTCTTTTCCTCTCTCTCTCTCTCTCAAGTTCTATAAGAATAGCCATTTTAGCCTTTATAACTTATGCTCCACCTGAGTATGGCAAAGCACTGATCATTTTCATACCTTTTGATCAATAAGACTACTGATTTTTACCTCTTTCATTATTGTCTATATTGTGTTTTACTTGGATGATTGATTTTTATTAATGATGATTTGTTGTTTCCTTAGCATTGTTGTTTCATTATCTCACCTATTTTCAACTAGAAAGCTTCTTCTTGCAAGGCATGTGAATTGTTTTATGATGTCTCAAGGTTAGGTGAGTTAGTCTATTCAAATAGTGCCATTATAGGCCTCATTTCTAGTCTTTCTATCTTATATATTCATCACAACCTCATAATGTAACATTCATGTAAGAAGATGCAGATTGGAGAAGTGTATGTTTGGTTAGTCCCTTGTTCTCATGTGTAACATGTAGCTAATTGGTAGTCATCAATCAATTTGGTGTACCACATCCATTAGGATAGTTTTATTTCAATTTTATCTCTCCCTTTTCCCTCAAAATGTTGAGGTGTAATTGTGATCCAAAGTGGTACATCAAGGGAACTAACCCTATCTACATATTCACCTCATTCTTAGACTCACCCATAGTCTATAGGTGTTTCCATTATACCACTTGGATGAGGAGAGCTGAGACATCTCCTCAAAGGGTGAAAATCCAAGTGATAATAATTTTTGGTGCACCCGATGAGACTCTTATTCCAAGAGGTTGAAATATTTTTAGTGTTGTCTTTCAACATTCAACTTTTGGAGGCATCTATCTAAGCATCAATGGTGACTATGAAGTTACATCAACTGGTCAAATATCCCAAATTTTCTTTTTGAAGTTTTTTGGTAAACTTTTCTTTGTGTTATTACTTCCTAATGAATTTATATGGATGACTTTGGTGTTGATTACTATTTTACACAAGCTGGTGAGACATATCAAGCTTATAGCCTCCCTATCAGCCTTCGTGTGATTCTTACCAGTATTTGTATGACCATTGTCAACCCTATCATGATCCTTATCAGCCCTATAACCAGAATTTTCATGATTTTTATTATTCCTATAATTAGCCTTCTCTAGATATTGCACCTAGCCACTCCCCTAATCAATCCATTAAAAAAATTCAAGCAAACACTCTTGAGCTATGAGAAGTACATGTTGGATATTGACACACTACGGGGAATGGTCAAGATATTTTTAGTAATTTCATTCATAAGGTGAGAGATGAATTAGAGTTGGTCAAAAGAGAGTTGGCACCTAATGAAAGAGTCAATTGGCAAAGGCTCACAAGTGAGATGCTTGATGTGAGTGGCCTAGTTTCATCCTTAGAAGATAGGATAAAGTTCATGGGAAGCATCCTTAAAAAACATATCAACCCTCATATCCATATCCCAAACATTTTTATCAGTCCTACATGACCCCTACTCATGAGCCTAATCAAGCTTATCAAATTCATATTTTCCCCAATCAGCTAGAAGAGAGAGTTGGAAATCAAAGCTTGGTTTTTGAAACAAATCTTGATAGGCAAATTGAGTTGGCCAATAAGTATATGTAGTAGTCTGTATCATGAATAAAGTAAATGGAATTTAATCCTTCATTTCCCTCTCCATTTACACCCCTACATCAAGAGAAGACTTCTTGATATGAAATCCCAAGTTGGAGACAAGGTGGAGAATCCAAGCCTAAGGAGATTCCAAGATTCTTAACACTTCATCCACTCTTTGAGTTGCATCACTACCTAAATAAGAGACTCCTAATCCTAACATCCTAAACTAGAATAAGGTAGTGGAATCATATGGAAAGAAAGAGGAGAAAATCCTTGATAAAGAATGTCAAGTTGAAAAAGAACTTGATCTTATGCAAGCCCTTCCCACCCTTCCTCAAGAGACATCTTATCTTCCATGTCAACCCTGTTATACTCATAATAATCAATAAAATTCATATGATATTCAACAAATAATTTCCAAGATAAAATATCCAAGAAAATTTAAGATTTAGAGTCAAGGATGAAACTGCTAAGTCAAGGTGTGATGGAAGGTTTAGACCCAAATGAAGATCATATGCCTAAACACACCCCATATAACCTTTATAAAGAGAATGATCAAGACCAATAATATTTCAATGAAGTTATTTTAAAATTTAAGGAAGATAAACAATCTATGTTATCCTAAGGTCTGCCTCCCCTTCCTCAAGAGCTCCCAAAAGAATCCCCTACACTTCATTCTCAATATGATTTTGAGTTCTATGTTCCACCTCCACCAACTAGTTCATCTTATCCTCACCCCATCACCATTTTCATTAATGGAAATATGGTATGGGAACATAAAGATGATAATTTGTTTGATAAGAATTTATAACTCTTTATTGAAGAAAACATACCTCCTTAGCAGCCTCATTGGGCTAGGTCACATGATTTCAAGATGCATAGTCTTGGCATCACCAAGAAGAAGGTAATGGAAGATCTTGCATCCCTTCAGAATTAAAATCAGGTTATGGAAGTTGAGATACAAATAGAGAGACCTAATAAGGTCATAAATGTTGAATAACACTATTTTTATGACCTCATAAATCAAGAAGAGAATATTGAAGAGATAGTGGTTCTAGATGATAAAGAGGACAAAGATGATTGGCAACTACAAATGAAGTTATTTCAAGAGATTGAAGAGAGTTTCCAAGTTGAGGGTCAAGTTCATGAAAATGTGAGAAAATATTCTCCTAAAGAGGACAATGACCAATATTGGGTAGAATATGAAAAACTCTTTGATGAGTTAGATAAACTTGCAACTGAGAAGAAACCCAATCCTATTGAGAGCACAATGGAAAACAAGAAGGTATGCCCCTATGAATCACCATTAGAGGTTGTAATTGAGGACCCATATGAGGAATTTAAGGATGTTTGGATTCAATAATATTTAATTTCCATATCGAAACTATTTGGAACTACTTGGTTCTCATTGAACATCATGCCAATGAAGTTGGCAAACATCATAAAACATTGGAGGCATCAATGTCAAGGATCAAAAGAATATATGTCTCATTCATTACTTAATGTCATGAAGCAATAAGGGTTTAAAATTCACCATTTTATCTAGGAGGGGGTTTTAATATTAGGTTATTTAGTGTTTGATTTAGTTTTTTTAGTTTGGTGTGTGTGTTCCATAAGTGCTCATGAAGCACATGTGTGTTTGTTTTTTCTTTGTGTGTATTTTTTTGTGTTATGTGGTTGAGGTAGTCATTGGTATTGTATTGATAAAATATTGTTGTTGAAGTCATATTTTTTTGTCTAAAAATTTATATGTTTCCCTAATCCCAATAGACTGATAAGGCTACTGGTCTAGTTAGTATAACAGGCATACTACTCCTATGAGTCACTAATTTGTTGACCAAATTTGACCCTGCAAGTCAAATTGGGACCCCTATAGGTAAAAACTTGAGTTATAAGTGTTTTTAAGGGTATAATATTATGTAATATGTGGTATTATATATCTTTTTATGTTATTCCATATCACATTAGCCTTGGTCATTAGTCATATTAGCCAATAAATATATCATTTTGAGTCATTGAGGGTCATAGATAGAGCATTAAATGAATTATATGGACTCCTTAGGAAGTGTGAAGGTGTAAAAATGGTGATTTAACATGTTATGTGTCTTATTATGTCCTATGCAACTATTTATAACTGAATGTGGTAGGTGCTTCAAAAGAAAGTGCAATTTTCTTTGGAAAAGATAAGAGTTTGGCACTTCTATGGCCCATGGGGGAAGGTGACACATGGGAGAAGGTGATGGAATGTGTCTTCATCTTCATAAAACTAATATAAATTCTTGAAAATATTTTGAAGTTCTAAAAAGGGCCCAAAACCATTCTGCTATTTTCTTACCCTTCTAAACCTATAGAAGTGAACAAGAAGTTCATGCTTGGTACGATCAGTAGAAGAGGACCTAGGTCAAACAACTTTGGGAAGTGATATTAAACTTAGAGATATATATTTACATAACAATATTTCTAAGATTTATCAACCATGATTTATGAACCATCCTTTATAAGATGATTATTTTTTTTACTTACTAATCTATACACCCTATAGGTTTTGCTCCAATTTGGATAAGGCTATACAAACCAGTTGGTGATGTTGACTCTAGAGGATTTTTTATTTCTTCTCAGATGCCCTCCATGATTTTTTTGAAGTTTTATTGTGTTTTGGTGAGAAAACCATCTTAGGTTGGTAGATGAGTCTCATTTGGGATGACATGTTGTTTTTCACCATTTTTATAACTCCCATGATTTAATAATGGTTTAAGAGGGTGTATATAGGTTAATCATTATGTCTCAATTACATATTTATCACCTCCATTCATTTTTGATCTCAATACATCATGATTAGATCAAACTTGCAGTCCATTATCATACTTAGTCAACTCCTTACGCTATCTCACTTACAACCATGTTGAATCACGTCTATAGAACATATTTAGTATGCTCATGGAGATGTATTAAATGTATAAATAGGTTTTAATGTGTTTATAAACATTAAAAAATATGTTATATCCTCCAAAGAGTGTGAAAGGGGACAGTGGTAGTCATATTGAACACTTTCACACAGTCAGCCATGGACACACACTTATAGGTGCCCTCAAGAGTTACATTCATATTGAAAAGAGTAATTTGGACTTGTTTTATGTTTTCATAATATGAAGTAATCCATATGGTTCACTTTCCTTGGATATCCTTCATGCATCTCACCTCCATATCAAAATACTCATGTCATAATCCTTTAGGACTTAGAACCTAGTTTATATGCCTTGTTTCTTAGTGCATGAGGGTATGATGGTCATATGTAAATAATATTGGTGTATCATCCCATTATATTAGGTTAATTTCATGCAAATTACTAAATTTTTCTCCAAAAACAATTAATAGTTTAGGTGATAAGCATTCCAAGATACATTTAGGGAACTAACCTTTAAATCTAGAGGCTCACTTCCACTATAGGTACACCTACATACCTAAAAGTGTTCCCATGTTTACAAATTTTATAAGAGGATTAAACACCCTAATCTAAGGTGAAATATTTGGTGACAACATTTATATCATGCATAGTGGGACCCATTATCTTCAAGATAATTTATCAAGGTGAATGTTGGTTTTGACAACATTAGCTACAAATTGGTGTCCTACTCTATATTTGGTGACTCCATCAAGGTAAAATCTAGTTCAAGGCCACTGTTTTGTCATAAAATTTATCTCATGTTTCATGGTTCTTATTAGGTCATCATATAGTATAATTTTCAATCCTATCAATCCACCCATTCAACCTAAAATTCCTCTTGAAGTTTAATACCCTCATCCTAATCAGCCTTTTGAATATCAAGAAGATTTTGCTAGCCAAGGAAGTGAAAAGGTAGAATAAATTAAATATATTGAATAAACATGGAGATTCCACATGCCTTCCCTACCTTTAATATTGAAAATATAATTCATCTTCAATCATATGGTGCTATTCCCCCTAACACTACCAAAGGTTTGCCTAAGTTTGATGGTGAGAGTCATGTTACACCTAGTGAACACATTAGGGATATCTCTAATTTGTGTAGTTTCCATAATGTCACTTGAGAGAACATTTCCATTAGACTCCTTCTCATTTCCCTTAGAAGAAAATATCTTGATTGGTATAGGACTTTAGAAGGTGGATGCATCACATCATGGGATGACTTTGTAGTGTTTCTAACTTCAAGGTTTGAAAATTAAAGTGACCATGCCTCTCTCATACATCATCTCAATGTGATTAAAATAGGATCTAAGGAAACAATTCATAACTTAAATGAGATTTTTCAAGAGACTTGGTATAGATTTCCTCCTCCCATGAGGCCAACTAATAATTTTGTATTCCTTACCTACTTAATAGAAATTAGTACTAAAATTTCTATCATGCTTCAATCCATAGGTGGTTTTACTCTTCTTGCAACATATGAACTTGCCATCAAAGTTGAAAATGGTATCATTCAAGATATAAGGTTGTATATTAAGGTTTCTATTCCTCCATTGTATCATACTTATGATAGTAATCCAAATGTGGCCCAAGTTACCAATGCTAACACCAAGCCTAGAGATACTTTCAAGAGGGTTTAAGATGATGTTGATTGGCAGTCAAGGTCTAAATTCTTTGAGTCAAGATGCCAAGCTCTAGAACATAAAAATAGGCAAGGAAATATGTAGCAAGGTGTTTATAAATATTCATATCCTTGTTATCAATAATATGGCCAATAATTTGGGAGGATAAGAGATCAAGGGCATCCTAACTTCAAAAGGCCTGCCAATGTCTACAATCCTAATTCCACCACAATCCAAGGGATATGGTATCGGTTCATAATAACTTGGTGTGAGGAAAATATTTGAAATAAGTCTGATTCATGGATTCTAATGAAGGTGTAGAGAAATATATTATTTCTCAAGGAGGATTCACTCCTCTCCTATCATCTAAAGATGAAATCATGATGTAAGCATATGAGGATTGGCAACATCATGGAGAAAGTTTCACCAACTTCTTGATGGAATACCCTTTTGTGCCCAATAAATGATCCTCTATTGTATACAATACAAGGTCTGTCAGGATCTAGGAAGCACAATTGATTACCAAGCAACTAAACATGCAGAAATAACCAGAAGCAATAAGTAACTAGAATAAAAAATAAAATAGAATATGAGAGACAATACCCAATTGTATTAATACTCTTCCAAAAGGAAATACAACAAAGAAGATGCCACAGTCTTCTTCCTTACACACCTCTAGGTCTCCCACACCTCTAGGGCATAAACAATAAATCTCTTCACGAACTCACTCTCTCTCTTACAGTCCCAACACAAAACTCAAACATAGAGTTGGTGTTCACCTCCAACCAGTCAGTATCCACTACTACCAGTACACCGAGTATACACACATACTCAACCAAGTACACAATGCACTCCAAGTAGATCTCCCATGAACTTGCAACAACTTGCAACTCAAATGATCTTACTTTGGAAGGATCTACCTTGCCTTCCTCTATCGCTCTCCAACTGAGTACACACCATACTCCAAGTAGATCTCCCCTGATATTGCTCCCTATTGTGTTGCTGACCTCCTTGATCTTGCACACTTGTAAATCAATCTAGTTCTGCACACCTGCAAACCTAGATCTTGCACACACATACACCTTCAAATCAATAATCTTACTTACCATGTAGATCTCCAAATGTGGCCTTGCACACCTATTGACCAAGATCCTACATACATGAAGAATCCTTCTGATTCTCCAAACCAGCACCCACACTTAGCACTATGGCACTACGAGGAACACACCTTGCTCTCTTCACTCTGAAGGAGATAATTTTTGCTCTCTTACTCTCTAGCACAAATTACAATACAGCCCATGAGTTTATTATATAGATCTCATGCAAACAATAATCAGACATCTAATTACAATAATTAGATCCACAGCTTCAAGTCTATAATTGGCCTTCTACATGCAAATAACCAATTTGTTAACTAACTGTTCATGCAACTGACAGTTCTAGAACCACACAAACAATTAACGTCAGCCCCTGTCTGCCTGGAGGTGACTAATGCCAGCCAATCCCTGACCGATGTCGATTGTTCTTCTCACTATATATGACCGACGTCTGCTAATCAGACTGATGTCGATTGCTTTGCAACTTAGCAACCTCTCAGGAACCTCCTCCATGTCTACATCAGTGAAGCTTTTAGCTCCACAACCTAACAATCTCCCACTTGGAGATAAACAACTGCACTATACCTATACCTGTACACCATCTAATTTGCTTCCTGGCTTGTATCCCTATTCAAGCTCAACCTTGAAGACCAACCACCACACATCCTATGGTGCAAACCCTATCATCCAAGTAACCTGCCACATTTGCATCTACAAACCCATGTAGAAAAGAACTTGCCCCTATATAACATGTTGACCTACTGCTGGTCCCTTTTAGATACCTAAGAATCCACTGAACTGCCCTCCAATGCTTCTTTCCCGAATTGACTACAAACTTTCTGACAGCACCCACTGCTTGGGCAAACTCAGGGAGTACACATGTACTCAACCTCATCATGTGATTGGGGACCTTGTTCTGTGAACTATCCATCCATAGGTGTGCTGCCCTATTTTGCATCCTGCACTACCTTCACATAATCATCCTGTGACAACATCAACTTGTGATCTCCCTGTCTCTAGGATTACTCATGCCAAAGAATTTCGCTACTCCCAAATCCTTCATGGCAAACCACTAAAATAACCTTACCCTTAGCTCAACAAAACTCTATATGTCTAAACCTTCAGCTAGCATACCATCCACATATAGTAATAGGATAATGTTGCGACCATCATCCACCTAACAAGACAAACATAATGGTTACACTGACATTGACTAAAGCCCTGCTTTGTCATCCACCTATCAAAACCTGTACCACTATCTTGTAACTTCCTTAAGACCATATGACCTAGAATTCCATCTCACATATCCATTCTCTCTATTCTTTAACCAAGGAATCCATTCATCTCTCAGTGCTTTTCATATCGGCTGGCAACCCTACCAAATCTCTCATTTGGTTTTGCATCCTATTCATGCCATGCTCCCACTGTTTCCTAGATCCTTCTTGCTCTGTAGTGAGCAACAAGTATAAAGAAGAGGAACAACGAATTTGAGGCTTACTTACACTTTTAGTCCTCCATATGGGCATTTGAGACTCCTTAACAGCTTGTTGTCCACCCAAAATCCATTCTAGTGACTGACCTCAATCACCACACAGTCTGCATCCGACCGACGTCAGTTCCATGTGACTATCTAGGTCATTGACGTTAGTTATCCTGTCGACATCGGTCTCCACCTGCTCGACACCACTGACTCCTCTAGTCTACACATGACTGATGTCGGTACCTATCTATTCGATGTCAGTTCCTCTTGACTGACGCTGGTACCGGTGTTCACCTGTGAGTGATGAATTTTTACCTATGAGCTCTCTTTGGATCAAAACCCTATCCAAACTACCCTACTTAGAAGTATCCAGCCACATCCACTGATCTCTATTCATCATCTCCTCTAAGAACACCAAGGCTTTCCAATTCTTAAGTTTGTCAAACACATTTGACTTCCTCTTAAGAACATGCATCTCCTTCTTGCTCATGTGACCAAGCCTACAAAGCCACATCCTTGCAACAGAAGAAGAATCAGTAATAAAAGCAAGTAGATAAAGAGTACCTACTTTCTTACCACATGCTAATTCAAGTGCATCCATTTTGAGAGTTTTTGTGCATCTCTCATTACCCAACTTTCTTGAAGCAATTAGCCGCATCTTCAAGACTGGGACCTGCATGACCTTCTTCAACACCCATGTGTTGGCCACCTGTAATTTCAGCCGCACTTCCCCTTTGCCAATACTTTGACAAGGCTCACCAACCCCTCTAATTGGGGCTGCATGGAAAGAGGCAATAGAATCTATAAACCAAGATTCTACTTTATCCAAGGAACATCCCAGAGCATCCTGTGAAACAACACTTGCAACATCTACTTCTTCAGTTCCTTCATGTTGATCTTCTACCAACCAACAATCTTTCTTTTCATGCTCTTTCTTTCCATAACACCGTAATTGACCGTTCATGCCTTTAAATTCCTCCATTCTTAGTGTACTTTCTTCTACCATTGCTATACTCCCACTCAATCAGAAACCCCTGAGAGTGACCTGTAACCAAACACAAACTTGCTCCCTGCAACCTTAGCTCTGATACCACTTTGTCAGGATCTAGGAAGCACAATTGATTACCAAGCAACTAAACATGTGGAAATAACTAGAAGCAATAAGTAACTAGAATCAAAAATAACACAGAATATGAGAGACAATACCCAATTGTATTAATACTCTTCCAAAAGGAAATACAACAAAGAAGATGTCATAGTCTTCTTCCTTACACACCTCTAGGGCTCCCACACCTCTAGGGCATAAATAGTAAATCTCTTCAAGAGCTCACTCTCTCTCTCTTACAGTCCCAACACACAACTCAAACACAAAGTTGGTGTTCACCTCCAACCAGTCCGTATCCACTACTATGAGTACACTGAGTATACACACATACTCAACTGAGTACACAATGCACTCCAAGTAGATCTCCCATGAACTTGCAACAACCTACAACTCAAATGATCTTACTTTGGAAGGATCTACCTTGCCTTCCTCTATCACTCTCCAACTGAGTACACACCATACTCCAAGTAGATCTCCCCTGATATTGCTCCCTATTGTGTTGCTGACCTCCCTGATCTTGCACACCTGTAAATCAATCTGGTTCTGCACACCTGCAAACCTAGATCTTGCACACACATACACCTACAAATAAATGATCTTACTTATCATGTAGATCTCCAAATGTGGCCTTGCACACCTGCTGACCAAGATCCTACATACATGAAGAATCCTTCTGATTCTCCAAACCAGCACCCACACTTGGCACTGTGGCACTAGGAGGAAAACACCTTGCTCTCTTCACTCTGAATGAGCTAATTTTTGCTCTCTTACTATCTAGCACAAATTAAAATACAACCCATGAGTCTATTATATAGATCTCATGCAAACAATAATTAGACATCCAATTACAATAATTAGATCCACAGCTTCAAGTCTATAATTGGCCTTCTACATGCAAACAACTAGTTTGTTAACTAACTGTTCATTCAACTGATAATTCTGGAACCGCATAGGTGACTGACATCGGTCCCTGTCTACCTAGAGGTGACCAATGCCAGTTGATCCCTGACTGACGTCAGTTTCTCTTCTCACTGTATATGATTGACATCGACTGATCAGACTAACATCGATTTCTCTATAACTCAGCAACCTCTCAGCAACCTCCTCCATGTCTGTATCTGTGAAGCTTTTAGCTCCACAACCTAGCAATCTCCCACTTGGAGATAAATAGCTGCACTGTACCTATACCTTTACACCATCTAATTTTTTTCTTGGCTTGTATCCCTCTTCAAGCTCAATCTTGAAGACCAACCACCACACATCTTGTGGTGTAAACCTTGTCATTTAAGTAACCTGCCACATCTGCATCTATAAACCCATGTAGAAAATAAATTGATGATGCATAGCATGTCGACCTACTATTGGACCCTCTTAGATACCTGAGAATCCACTAAACTGTGCTCCAGTGCTTCTTTCTTGGATTGACTACAAAATTTTTGACAACACCCACTACTTGGGCAAACTCAGGGAGTACACATGTACTCAACCTCATCATGTGATTGGGGACCCTGTTCTATGAATTGTCCATCCATAGGTGTGTTGCCCTATTTTTCATCCTGCACCACCTTCACACAATCATCCTGTGACAACATCAACTTGTGATCTCCTTGTCTCTAGGATTACTCATGACAAAGAATTTCGCTGCTCCCAAATCCTTCATGGCAAACCACTGAACTAACCTTACCCTTTGCTCAGTAAAACCCTATATGTTTGAACCTTCAGCTAGCATACCATCCACATACAGTAAGAGGATAATGTTGCAACCATCATCCACCTGGTAAGACAAACACAATGGTTATATTGACATTGACTAAAGCCCTGCTTTGTCATCCACCTGTCAAAACCTGTACCACTATCTTACAGCTTCCTCAAGACCATATGACCTAGCCTTCCATCTCACGTATCCATTCTCTCTATTCTTTAACCAAGGAATCCATTCATCTCTCAGTGATTTTCATATCGGCTGGTAACCCTACCAAATCTCTCATTTGGTTCTGCATCCTATTCATACCATGCTCCCACTGTTTCCTGGATCCTTCTTGCTCTATAGTGAGCAATGAGTATATAGAAGAGGAACAATGAATTTGAGGCTTACTTACACTTTCAATCCTCCATATGGTCATTTGAGACTCCTTAATAGCTTACTGTCTACCCAAAATCCATTCCAGTGACAGACCTCGATCACCACACAGTCTACATCTGACCGATGTCGGTTCCATGAGACTATCCAGGTCGCCAACATCAGTTATCCTACTAACGTTGGTCTCCACCTACCCAACACCACCAACTCCTTTGATCTACACATGGCTAATGTGTGTACCTATCTGTTCGATGTTAGTTCTCCTTGACTAATGCCGGTACCTATGTTCACTTGTGAGTGATGAATTTTTACTCGTGAGCTCTCTTTGGATCAAAACCCTATCCAAACTGCCCTGCTCAAAAGTATCCAACCACATCCACTGATCTCTATCCATCATCTCCTCCAAGAACACCAAGGCTTTCCAGTTCTTAAGTTTGTCAAACACATCTGACTTCCTCTTAAGAACATGCATCTCCTTCTTGCTCATGTGACCAAGCCTACAAAGCCACGTCCTTGTAATAGAAGAAGAATCAATAATACAAGCAAGTAGATAAAGAGTACCTGCTTTCTTACCACATGTTAATTCAATTACATCCACTATGAGAGTTTTTGTGCATCTCTCATCACCCAAATTTCCTAAAGCAATTAGCTGCATCTTCAAGACTGGGACCTGCATGACCTTCTTCAACACCCATGTGTTGGCCACTTACAATTTCAGCCACACTTCCCCTTTGCCAATACTTTGACAAGGCTCACTAACCCCTCTAATTGGGGCTGCATGGAAAGAGGCAACATAATCTATAAACCAAGATTCTACTTTATCCAAGGAACATCCTAGAGCATCCTGTGCAACAACACCTACAACATCTGCTTCTTCAGTTCCTTCATGCTGATCTTCTACCAGCCAACAATCTTTCTTTCCCTGCTCTTTCTTTCCATAACACCGTAATTGACCATTCGTGCCTTTGAATTCCTCCATTCTTAGTGTACTTTCTTCTGCCATTGCTATACTCCTACTCAATTAGAAACCCCTGAGAGTGACCTATAACCAAACACAAACCTACTCCCTACAACCTTAGTTCTGATACCACTTTGTCAGGATCTAGGAAGCATAATTGATTACCAAGCAACTAAACATGCAAAAATAACCAGAAGAAATAAGTAACTAGAATCAAAAATAACATAGAGTATGAGAGACAATACCCAATTATATTAATACTCTTCCAGAACGAAATACAACAAAGAAGATGCCACAGTCTTCTTCCTTACACACCTCTAGGGCTCCCACACCTCTAGGGCATAAACAATAAATCTCTTCAAGAGCTCACTCTCTCTCTTACAGTCCTAACACACAACTCAAACACAAAGTTGGTGTTCACCTCCAACCAGTCAGTATCCACTACTGCCAGTACACTGAGTATACACACATACTCAACCGAGTACACAACGCACTCCAAGTAGATCTCCCATGAACTTGCAACAACTTGCAACTCAAATGATCTTACTTTGGAAGGATCTACCTTGCCTTCCTCTATCACTCTCTAACTAAGTACACACCATACTCCAAGTAGATCTCCCCTAATATTACTCCCTATTGTGTTGTTGACCTCCCTGATCTTGCACACCTGCAAATCAATTTGGTTCTACACACCGGCAAACCTAGATCTCGCACACACATACACCTGTAAATCAATGATCTTACTTACCATGTAGATCTCCAAACGTGGCCTTGTACACCTGCTAAACAAGATCCTACATACATGAATAATCCATTTTATTCTCCAAACTAGCACCCACACTTAGCACTGTGGCACTACGAGGAACACACCTTGCTCTCTTCACTCTGAGGGAGCTAATTTTTTCTCTCTTACTCTCTAGCACAAATTAAAATACAGCCCATGAGTCTATTATATAGATCTCATGCAAACAATAATTATACATCTAATTACAATAATTAGATCCATAACTTCAAGTCTATAATTGGCCTTCTATATGCAAATAACTAGTTCGTTAACTAATTGTTCATGCAACTGACAGTTCTGGAACCACACAGGTGACTGATGTCAGTTCCTATCTGCCTGGAGGTGACCGACGCTAGCTGATCCCTGACCAACGTCAGTTGCTCTTCTCACTGTATATGACCGATGTCAACTGATCAGACTGACGTCAGTTTCTCTGCAACTCAACAACCTCTCAGCAACCTCCTCCATGTCTGCATCAGTGAAGCTTTTAGCTCCACAACCTAACAAGGTCGAAGAGGAAGGATCTAGGATGTGATAGTAGCATGCCTACAAGTTCACCTAATCTTACTCTAAGGTAACAAAACATGGCTACTCAAAAATATCCTACACCTGCTTTAATTCTTTCCTCTAAGGAATCAATATAAGGTGAGTATTACTACCTTAAACATAGTGTATTCTTTAAAAAGTGCCAAAGCCTCTATCTCTTTATAGGATGTCCTCATATGCCTAGCCAAAAATAAATTTTGTAAAAGTAGTTATCTACTATCCCTACTAGTCATTCACCTTCAAGTCAAATTCATAGTCATGTTTTCCTTTTAAATGTCCTTAATACCATTTTTAAACCATCTACTAGGGATGATAAACCTCCACCATTCGACCTCACTCTCATTATGGGTGACAAGTTGGTACATAATTGCATAGTTGATAGTGGAACCTCTACTTTAGTCATGCCCAAGGTTGTAGCTGATATGTTATGCCTAAAATATGAGCCTCGTATAAAATTATTACTCAAATTATATGGTATACTTTCCAAGACAATAGGCTTGATCAAAAACTTGAAGGTCTTCTTGCATGATTGTCATAGTTTTCCTATCTTTCAAGACATAGTTGTTGTTGACCTCCTAGCCCACTTTGCAATTTTCCTTTCAAGAGACTCTACAACCAAGATAGGTGGCTATCTATTAGTTTATTTTTATTTATTATCCTTTAGGAAAAGGTATGGAACCAAGGTTACTATTATAACTTAGCCTGTTACAAGGTTTCACGTTGAGCCTTATATTGAAACAAGTTCTAACTTGATTTGTGTTATCCATGAGGAGAAGGATTCTATTATAGATGATGGTATTTCCTCCAAAATTGAGGGATTTTTTTATTTTTTATTAGATGAGTATGGTGTATATTCATATGATCATGATCTTTATACATACTTTGAGAAAATTGACTTTGGGACTTATATCATGCATGAAGTTCTATTTGAAGGAGCTAAGGTAAGTGTTAAACATTCTCATGTTGTTAAAGGTAACTATATGATTCATGAGTATGATGATAGTATGTTAAGGAAATTAATTTAGTACCATAGTGGAAGACATGATGTATTCATCCTTATTATTTATGAAGATGTTCTTGAGGATGAAACTCATGAGGTAGATGATAATGACTTATGGTAAATGTTTGATGTCATATGTCATGAGTTTAATCAGCTTGGTAATGTTACTTCCCCTCTCAAGAAGTCTACATCCAATTTGGTTAGTGTATCTAAAAAACATGATGTTGAGTGTCTCAATGAACATGAAGATAAGTTTCATGTTGTGAATGAAGAGGAACTGTGGCAAAAGCTCAATGTCATGTGTAAATAATTTGATAAAATGGGTAAGTATCCTTTTTCCCAAAGAGATTACATATATAGTGTTGAGATTGCTAATGAGACTAATGATCATGTTGTCAAGTGTCTTTTAAAACATGAAGGTAAATGTCTTTCTGTTGATCAAGGGCCTGTAGTCATGAAAGAGCTTAATGTAGTTTCTTCCCAAGAAGTTGTGAACATAGAGAATGAGGTCAAGATAGACTTTATTGTGCCTAAATAACAGTCAAGAGATATACCTAAATTTGAACCATATATAAAAGTGTTGGATCATTAAATATAATAGCTTAATACTACCAAACATCAAGCACATTTTATCCTAGAAGAGGATAAGGGTGAGAAGACTATCATACATTCTAATCTACTTTTTTTTGAGATCATCCAATGGATTTGAAAAATATCATAGTAGTTATTTCTCCAATCAAGATCCTTAGAAAGTAAGACATATCACTCATGAAGGTTTTAAAAAATTCACTTGCAAACCTAAATAAATTCAAAGGTGGTAGGTTTCCTGATCACCTACATATGCAAGTGATTGGTGATGAACATGCTTCTCATGCTAGACTACCTTCATGGAATTACAAATATGTAAGGGGGATTATATTTGATTCTATTTAAGGTATGATCAGATATTCCACCTCAAGAGTGAGGTTTTTAAATAGTAGAATATGTGTGTATCTCTTTTAGTTGTTTTGTGTTACATAAGTGTTCTAGTTGAACACACGTGTGTTTATTTTGAGTGTGTCTTTTTTTGTGTGCATTTCCTTGTATTTTGTGTGTTGTCAAAGGCATTTTGTGTGTCAAAATAGTGTACATATGACTCCATGGCCTAATAGATAGGATTAAATAATTGGTCATGGCATAGAAAGCATACCACCCTTGGGAAATTGCCAAGAATGTTGACCATTTTGACCAAAATCAAAATGGGTCAACCCATTATAGTCAAAAACTTATATAGGGGTCTAATATAATGTCATAGGGTGTTGCACATTGAATTTTATGTCATTTCATATCTTTTAGCCTTGACCATGGTCTATTTAATTCTTTATGTCATTTTGAGTCATTTAGGGGTCATTTTAGAGTAATATATGAAAGTGATAGATTTCTATGGTGTTTGAGCATTCAGAGACATGAAGGATGTTTACATAAAGTCTTAGTGGTTCATCAAATCCTTGGTAGGCTAAAAAATAATTTCTTACATTTACATGAATATTAAATTGAGTGGTTAAGAGCCTTTTAAATGATAAGGATTGACTATAATAGCCTATTCCTATGTATGCACAATCATCCACCATGAATAGATACCTATAGGTGCTATGTAGAAGATCATGATGATGTTGAAAAAGAGCAACTTCCTAGCTATAATCACTTCATGGTTGAAAGATCTTATTTGAAGAAGATGAAGACATTCGAGATGAATATAAGCTTAGAGTGGGGAACATCAAATTTAAGTCATAAGAACTAGCCATTTGGACTCAAATAAATATAACCGTAGAGTTCATAAGCCTTCCATCTACCAAGTGTTAAAGCCTCACTCAATCAAGATCAAATATCAATGGCATACAAGTGATAACAAAGTTAATAAGTTAAAGATGCTAGATCAATATCAATGGTGCATATTTTTACATACAAAATCTGATCAATGATTCATGTTGAAGATTGGGGTTAATGAGTCAAGATCAAGGATCAATGGTACATGTTTAATCATGCATTCAAAGATCAATGATGAACATGAAGTCATTAAGTTATAAGATATTAAGAATGAATGTGATGGTTCCAAGTGTCATGATCATGGTGAATTAACAATAGATCAATGGCCCACATTTTATCACATAGATCAAAGATCAATAGTGCACTTTTGATCACATACATCAAAGATAAATGGTGCATATTTTATCACACAAATCAAATATTGATAGCACACATTTAACTACATAGATGGGGATTGATGGTGTATAGGAAGTCAATGAGTAAATGATCCCAGCTTACATGTAGGGCCACCACATGGCATAAGTATGCTTGATCATGTGGAGATTGGTAGTGGGGTCTACAAAGAGCATGTGATGGTGCCAAGTGTCACAATATTTGATGAAAATCAAATATCAATGACTAACATTGAAAATCAAGCCCAAAAGACTCCTAAGGAGACCAATAGAGAAATTTTGATTATGTTCTAGGTGGTACGAGATAAAGACACATGTACAGAGTGATGACAAGTATATTTTTAAATGAAATGAACAATGTGGAAAATAAATTCCATATAGATAGACATGTAACATCAAAATATTTTGTGGTAAATAAAATGCTTTAGACTCATATGCCACCATTAAAGCTTAGTCAAGATCATCTCATAAACCTTGTAGTCCCACGAAATCACATACAACATATGGGTATGGAAATGCCCCTATTATACCATCCATCACAGGTAGTCTTGGACAAATATTGAAGATAAATAGTGACTTCTAAGGCTTATTGGATGACAAATGTGAAGAATGAGGTCTAAGAGACCAATGAATGATTGTAGATGGTGAATACAAGTTTCTAAAAGATAACTAGTAGTTAGGAGAACATCTTATGATTATCATAGCATGTTTTCAATCTCCCTAAGATAGTACATATGTTTCAACTCTCCCTAGTCTAGTTTCAAAATCTCAAGAGATGATCCTCGATGAAGGTAATTTATTAAAGACCAACTAAAGAGTCTTTATGCCATTTTAGAGATTTTGTCATAGTTTATATGGACACTTGTCCAAGGAGACATACATGGTTTGTTTCACACTCCATTTTATTGCAATGCAACATGTTTTCATACCTTGACATGTGGCATTATGACCATTGAAATTATTTACTTCATTCTCTTCTTCTCTTTCTCTAATTTTATAAGTAGTAGCCATTTTGGCTCTTATAAGCTAATTCCACTCCATGTATGACAAAGGCCTACTAGAATGCCATTGTATTTTGCCTTTGAACAATAAATTCAAGTTTTTATTTGAGTTTAATAACATTTTTATAAGTGTGTAAAGTGATGTATGGTGATGCAAAGTGATAATATTTTATCCTTTCTTCCCTTATCATCTTATGTTTATGCAAGAGTTTCTATTCTAGAAGGTCATTTAAAGTGTTGTCAAGTGTATGAGTCAGTATTTTAAGTGTATAATGAGCCTTAGTATCTACAACTATCATATGGTTCACTTACCTTGGATATCCTTCATGCAT
The DNA here is from genome assembly GCA_037957365.1 of Torreya grandis. Classification (NCBI taxonomy): domain Eukaryota; kingdom Viridiplantae; phylum Streptophyta; class Pinopsida; order Cupressales; family Taxaceae; genus Torreya; species Torreya grandis. The sequence goes on from JARHVA010000176.1 coordinate 6,933,622, forward strand.
TTTACCTCCATATTAAAATACTCATGTTATAATCCTTTAGGACTTAGAATCTAGTTTGTATGCCTTTTTTCTTAGTGTAGGAGAGTATAATGGTCATATGGAAATCATATTGGTGTATCAATACCTTAGAATAGGTTCATTTAATGAAAATTCCTAACTCTTTTCCCCATAAGTAAGTACTAGTTTAGGTGATAACCATTTCTAGATACATTCAGGGAGCTAGCCCTCAAATCTAGAGGCTCACTTCCACTGTAGGTATACACACATACCTAAAAGTGTTCCCATGTTGCCCAAATCTAGAAGAGGCTTTAACACCATCTTCTAGGGTATAATATTTGGTGACAATAGGTAGTTGTGTTGTGAAGATATTATCATCTATTATGGATGGTGGGAATTATGTTTCAGGAGGGTTGTTATCCATCATGGGTGATGGTGACTATGATGTAAGAGGATCTAGAATGGGTACAGAAGCATAGGTACTAGAATCCCAAACCTCATATGTATGTTTTTATTTTATAGGAATCATGTGAGGCATGGACTTTATGAGAATTTGATATTTTCCCTTTGAATAAATACTCATGTAATAGGCTCAATGACTCTACAATATTTGAATGGTTGATTTTCAGTTGAAAAAGTGTATAAATATCCATCATATAAAAAATTGAGGCATTTGTGAAAGGTAGAGGGTAATTCCTCCATGGCATATATACAAGATATATTGTGTAATAAATTATAATTCAAATGATTATGCATCACCTGAAACTCTGTGGATAGGGTTTTTGGTTGACTATGATATATAAGTAATATAACCCAATTCCTATCAAGGAATATCATAAAAAACTAAAATGTTATTATATGTCTTCTAAATAGATTACATATTAACCCCCATAGTGTGTAAGAATGTGAGGTTTCATATGTTAAAACCTAAACCACTATCAATTAGAACTCATTTAATAATGATGGTTTTAATTTGTGCTTAAATGAAGAGTGGTAGATTATGATCAATAATTTTCTATGAGGGAAAATCCTCATTTTTTAAAGATATAACATCCTCAATATCCTTTTATAGTGTTCATGAAAAAATGTAAAATGAACCAAATCTATATCATGAGGTAAATATTTATGATTAAATGTTTCAAAAATAATGTCTTTGAAGATGGTTTCCCATTGAAGTAATTCCAATATAGAAATCTTGACAAGTGTATTTCTCAACTAATCAATAATATCATATGCTTTGTGTTGATCCCTAGGTCCAATTGTATGATGGTAGGGATGAGGAGGGATTATTAGATTATGTTGTTATTGTATAAGCTAAGGAGGTATCCTATTTAATCTATTAATATATCAAATCATTAGATCTACTATTTTCTAAGGGTGAGTAGTAGAGGTACAATGTGAATGACGGTAGTCAATGGGTCTAGGTCTAGGAGGAACAAAATGATTCATTTGAGCCCTATATCATCTATTAAAAACTAAAGTTAAGTCAAAATTGGCCATGTAATAATGCTCTCCATATAAGGGGATTCCAAGATGAGGTGGACCAATGTATTAAATAAGTTGAGTTCTAACATGATCCATAGGAGGAGTGACATACATGTGCATATTTATACAAATGGTAGGTAATAAACATGCAAGACAAACCACAAGGATTTGTACCAAAAATTAGAAAATGGATTTTGTCATGATGATCATGATAAATATTTAAAATTGAACAAATTATAAAAATAAGAAGGAAAACCCTAATGGTACACTAGGTTTTGAGCAATATGTTTGAAGTAAGTTGGGTTTATTAAATGATTTAACTATTTTGGGAATTAAAGTAAAACCCTAAGTAGATAAAAGACCTAAGTATGTAAATTAGGGAATAAAATACTATGGTATCAATATCCACTAATTCTTATAATAATTGATTTATTTTCTTATCCTATTAATAGAAAATAATTACAAAGGATATAATTAACTAGAAAACATGATTGAAATAGACAAGTTGTAAGCTAAAAAGTGATGCAAGAATAGGGAAAATTTTCATAAGCTAGGAATAGGTGTCAGAAGCCCTCATTGGATAGTAATTCAACCCTATTTTATAATAGTGTATTGCACTAATAACATTATATGTTGTGATATTGACCATGTGTGGATAAAATAGTGAAATTTGGGGTAGGAATTCACTCCATTATAAGAAGCTTATGCCTGCATGAATGAGACCTAGATCATTATCTATGCTTTGTTTTGACTAATTTCACTATGGAACCCTAAGCCTCCATGATTATTAGGGTTTTAATGAACACAAACATTATAAGAGTGGCACTATTAGGATAGGTTATACATGACCTCAACATCTCATGTGCTAAGCATTACCTACATATTAATACCTTAAAAAGGGATAAATCTCGATGTAGTTCTCCCAATCTAAGTGATAGTGTAAGTGAGAGTGATGGTAGTATGCCTAAGTATGAATTCCAATTTGAATGCTTTGAGTGTGAATTGAAACTATAAATATATGTAAAACTAAGTTATAATTTTTTTTAGGTGTATTTATGCATAAATAGGGGTGAATAGAGATCAATGACCTTAATTTTCATAATTATTTATGACCTTATTCATGAGAATTGACATGTAAGGGATGAATTACTGTGAGTGGTATTTATGGTGTTATGATTCTATTTAATAATTTTAGAATTAAAATGATTGAGAGTGTGGTTAATTAGTCTTTAAAACTTTAATCACTTTAGTTTATCATTCATGAACTATCAAAGTAATATAGTAAACTAACAACACATCAAGAATCATGAGCATGAGACAAGAGAATTACACATAACAAACTTTTTTGAGTGGGAAACCCTCAAGGGGAAGAAAAATAACTAATATATTAAAATTTACTATATTCCTATAATATCAACATCAAATTTATTGAAGCACCCACTTCACATGGAACAGCAATCTCAACTAGCTAAGCACCAACTCAGATAGGCTTTATCAAGTACCAATTTTCAAGAAGGCACCAACACCCTAGATGACTTAGCACTAACTCAGACACCTAATTAATTTTATCATATTCATGACACCTTGTTTCTCAACCAATTGATGATGCCCACCTCTTCATATTTTTACATTCTTAGCCCTCTCAATCTGCCTTTTAGGCTCTTTCACTCCACTAGGTCTCTTCAAGATAGATTATGTCATTTGACCTTGATATTCATCTACAATACCCATTTTATATATTTGTGATAATTTATATACACTTTTATGATGGTATATAAGACCTAATTTAGTCCTTAAAAGTGATATATTTTTGGCTCCAACTCACTCATACTCAAGCTAGATAATTAGGCCTTATTCTTATATTAGGTTCTTACTCGTACACCTCTTAGTTGGACATACACACTTTCAAAATTATATTTTAAATAAAATAGGCCTTATTAAATTACAAAATAATGAATCAAACATTACAATAGGTCAGTCATAGCGTATACGACCAAATCCCCTTTTAGGCCTTAAGGAGACCTAATTCAATTAGGCCTTCATTAACACATGTTACCCTTAGATCTTCTTGGAGAAATCTAAAACTACATAAATAGAAGTAAAACTTCATGTGAAACTAAAATATACCCATAATAATCTCATAATATTTATATGACACAATTTATCTCTAATCACCACTTGAATTATGCCATTAATACTCTTCACAATTAAGGCTATACATACCTAAAAAGTATGTCTTGTACTGATGAAGATAAAACATAAATTTATACAAAAAACCATGGAAAAAAATCACATATAAAAATATAAATTAAATAATTATCATAAACATATGATTTATACTTCACAACTTAGAGTATACATGATCAAAATCTTCTCTTCAAAATGCTCACTCTAAACTGCCAACTAGCCTCAAAAGATAGTCATGGAAACTTGAAATTTTGACACCTAAAATAACATAATAAAGAAATTTGAATATATTAATATTATACTAAAAAATAATAATAGTAAACTCAAATAAATATATCATGATATCTAATGGCAATATTGCTATTGTAGACCAATCTCATGACCTCACTGTACATAGACCTCACTAAGCTAGACAAGTCAACATATGAGTAAATTTTTTATATATACAATATTAAAATGTATTATAGTTATTTAAAAACATCTCCATGCACTTTTATTCATCCCTATTCCATGATAAAACATCCCTAATCATCTTCTCTCTTTTTCCTGGGTTTCTCACTGTTTCCACCATTAGGCTTGTTAGTGACTGGTCAACTTGGATTACCATTTTAGTAAATATGAGGGATATAACATATCCATAAATATTAATGAACAAAAAATAAAATTATCAAACTTTTTCCTCCACCCATTTAATAAATTTGACTTGGTCAACTTTGATTGTTACAACAAATCTCTAAGAAACAAGGCCTTTCTTATAAGATCCACTCACTGTCCTAAAGAATAAATTACACCTAAATATGACTAAGAGAGTTTAATACAACCTAAAATCACTTATATATCCATTTTATACCATTATGGGTTGTTTTTAATAATATATTTCACATCAAGTCATTGTTAGGGTTTTAGAGAGGGTTAACACTATTTTTGGTGTTAACGATTATTCATAAAGGACTACCCTTCATTTAAAAAAATAATAGATATAGACATTATATATGATCCTTAAAAATCTATCCTTAACTAGTCAAGTTTTTATGTAGTGGTTACATGTTCCAATAAACGCATGAAAGTTCTTCTCAAGTTGAGAACCCATCATTATGTACACACGAGAGACCTCAAAACCAATTTTCATTCCTTAAATTGAAAATCATGACTTAAAAATTTGTGATAATTATTGAAAAAACATTTCATACATCTAAAAACACTAATATTTCCATAATTTCCTTGTAAATATAACCTCATACCCCATTAGACCATACTCTCTCTCTCTTTGCTTGCTTGGACCTTGACCTACAAACCACATTAGGCCTTGAGACTAAACTTCAAGACTCTTTACATGTTATATCCACCTTAATTACATGATAAAATAACATATCACATGATCAAAAAATGTCAAACATCCTTCATATGCCTTTACAACACCTCATGACACTGCATTAGGTCAGGCAGGATCTAGAACTAGTCTAGTTGTAGACTTGGACTTAAGGTCTTACCCTTGTAGGCTCACCTTGAAACTATCTTGAGTGATAAAATTACTCATATTCATGTTAAATAAATATTATACAGCCTCTTATTCCTATTTTCATCCATTTCATCATGACACCAAGTTCATACCTTCTCATAAGGTCTCTTCATGTTATGACTAGTGTCATGACTAGGCTTCTCAAGCACTTGAAACTTGACAAATGACCTTAAAACACTTATTTATGATATTATAACTTTATATTATGCCTTACATTATCCTCAAACATTATCATACCTCTCAATAATACTATCAAACAAGAACATTCTTCAATGAGCTCATGAACACCTTTATTAAGAACCTTTGAAATCAATAACAACATCAATGCCAAACTTCAACAATAGAAACAATGCTCAAAAAAGATATGTAATGAGTCTAGGCCTACCCTAGGATGATTTAAGGAATGGAAAAATATATGTTATGGGTAAAATAAGATAAGGATCAATAATTCTACCCCTTTTTCCAATAACGTAATGTGTTATAGACTAATGGGGTTGCACTATCATCCTAGTGGCTAGCACATGTATGAAAGGATCTGGGATTCCTAGGAGATGGCTTAATGTGAATTTCGGTAAATCTAGGCATGGTCTAAGTGCACATATAAGATTCAAATATATCAAAAGATTCCCTAAGATAGGTCTAGGGATAAGCTAAGGATAGGGTGGTCTCAAGTGACACTCATCGCATTAAATGACATTTTAGATGACTATAATATCTCACTAAGAAATCACATATTTATGGAATAATGCTTAGTTATTATTTAAATTAATGTTCACAAAAGTGTTATCAAAATGAAACTATGACACACTTTAGGATAGAACTAAAAATGGGGCACACTATAAAATATAGATAGCATCCTAAAAAAACATTAAAACTACACATGTGCTACAACATATTATTTTTGAGTGTAAACTATAAAAACAAGCATATATCTACACTTAAATATGATGTGTTTCATTTTTTCTTATAATCCTAAAGTGTACCATAATTTCATGTCATTACTTTCTTATTATGTTAATATATATAATTTGTGTAATAGATAATTTTAAATATTATTATTGATCATAATAATGATGATGAATTTTAACATCCTTTAGGCCAAATAAATCTATAACACACACTACATTTTATATACAATATAGCTTATCTTTGAATTATCTCTACAAAGTGTGGTTTTAGTTGTCTAAATAT